>JADLZK010006947.1:0-524704 GCA_015847255.1 Hyparrhenia diplandra | reverse complement strand
AAACATATGATGTGGAGTTTGATGAATCTAACGGCTCCCAAGGAGCACTTGAGAATCTTGATGATGTAGGTGAAGAACCATTGAGGGAGGCCATGAAGAACATGCCGGTTGGAGACATGAAGCCTAAAGATGATGATGATGATGTTCAAGAAATTGACAAGCCATCCTCATCAAATGTTCCACAAGATGATGATAAAGATGAGAACAACCACCACGATGATACTCATGTCTCTCATGAACAAAGTGTGGAACAAGCTCAAGATGTTGATGCTCCACAAGACCCTCCTCAAGTGGTTGATCGAAGGAATTCACCTCTACTCAAGCACATCCTCAAGATCTCATCATAGGGAGTCCTACAAAGGGGGTTATGACTCGATCTCAAAAACTTGCTAATTTTGTTGAACATCATGCTTTTGTCTCTTTGTTTAGAACCTACTACCATAGAGGAAGCTCTAGAAGATCCGATTGGGTGAATGCCATGCATGAAGAATTGGGCAACTTCACCCGCAATGAAGTGTGGACACTTGTAGAGCGACCTAAAGGTGCAAGAGTCATTGGCGCAAAGTGGGTGTTCCGCAAACAAGCAAGATGATCAAGGAGTTGTCGTGTGGAATAAGGCAAGACTAGTGGCAAAGGGGTTCTCTCAAGTTGAAGGTTTGGATTTTGGAGAGACCTTTGCACCGTGGCAAGACTTGAAGCCATACGTATCCCTCCTTTCATATGCATCACATCATAACATGAAATTATATCAAATGGATGTGAAAAGTGCTTTTTTAAATGGCTTCATAAATGAACTAGTCTTTGTTGATCAACCTCCCGATTTTGAAGACCCTAGATATCCTAACCATGTTTATAGGTTGACCAAGGCGCTATATGGGCTCAAGCAAGCCCCAAGAGCATGGTATGAGCGCCTTCGGGACTTCCTCATGGCGAAGGGCTTCACCATTGGGAAGGTGGACACCACACTATTCACCAAGAAGCATGAAGGGAGCATCTTCATTTGTCAAGTTTATGTCGATGACATAATCTTTGGCTCAACAAATGAAGAACATTGCAAGGAGTTTGGTGCCTTGATGTCGAAGGAATTTGAGATGTCCATGATTGGTGAGCTTACCTTCTTCTTCGGGTTTCAAGTCAAGCAATTGAGAGAAGGGACCTTCATCTCTCAAGAAAAGTATACCAAAGACCTTCTCAAGAGGTTTGATATGGAAGATTGCAAGCCCATCAAGACACCCATGCCAACCAATGGACAACTTGACCCTGATGTGGGAGGTACACCCACCAAGAGACAAGACTCACTATCGATCTATGATTGGTAACTTGCTCTATCTTACCGCATCTAGGCCCGACATCATGTTTAGTGTTTGCTTATGAGCTCGTTTTCAAGCTAACCCTATGGAATCCCATCTCACCGGGGTGAAGAGAATTCTTAGGTACCTCAAGCAAACACCAAGCATAGGCATATGGTATCCCAAAGGTGCAAGATTCCAACTTGTTGGCTATTCCGACTTCGGATTATGCGGTTGCAAAATTGATAGAAGAAGCACAATCGGAGGGTGCCATTTGCTTGAAGGTCCATTGTCTCTTGGTGTTCGAAGAAGCAAAATAGTGTGACCTTGTCAACCGCCGAGGCGGAGTATATTACCCAGAGCTTGTTGTGCTCAAATCCTCTACATGAAGCAAACTCTCCTTGATTATGGTGTCAAGATCGAGAAGGTTCCATTTCTATGTGATAATGAAAGTGCCATCAAAATTGCAAGCAATCCGGTTCAACATTCCCGCACCAAGCACATTGATATTCGGCATCACTTCATTCGTGACCATGTGTCTAAGAAAGATATATCTCTCAAGGAGTGAGGACCAAGACAATTTGGCGGACATCTTCACTAAGCCTTTGGATGAGGCAAGGTTTTGTGAGTTAAGAGGCGAGCTCAATATTCTTGACTTTTCCAACTTCTCTAGAAAATGAGCTTGTGTTGTCCCTTGCATTCATTGTATTATATGCCATGTTTAAATTCTTGCAATGCATATAGGGCTTGTCTAACATGGTTAAGATAACCGAAAAGCGTGTGAAAAAGCTTAACCTTAGTTCAAACTTGACAAGCCAACTAGATTCAAATTCCGTATTTAAATTCTCGTAATTGCATTTCATATGCATGTGTGTTGGTTTGTCGTTCTTCTTCGGTTTAAGCTTGAGTATCGGCTGTGTTAAGCCCAAGGATGGAGAGAGCATTTGACGCTCCTAAAGGTTCACAAACTCCATTGCTTGGCCATACGATGCTCCTCGATCGGATTTATTGCCTATTTTTGAAAATTAAAGCTATGCCTATGGCAAAATATTTGCAAAATCGAGGGTTTGAGAGGAGGACTCCCATGACCTGTTCCAATTGGTGGTTATTTGGCTCTTATTTGCGTTGGAATTTGGTTGGGAGAAGCCGCCGCGAAGGAAGAAATCAAAAAACCGGGAGAACGGCGACCGGAAGGGACCGACTCTCGACCGGACCCATCAACGCTACCGGGTCAATGCGTCCCGTCGGGCGATTCTGAGCTCTTTGTAATTTCAACCGGAAGCGCGGTCGTCCCGGGTCGGTGGAGGCGCGTCCGGTCGAGGGAGTTTTTTGAAGCGGTTCATTATTCTGTATGACATGTGGGGCCTCCTTCTTTTCTATTCAAACCGCCGCGGCGGGCCTTCCTTTTCCTTCTCCCCATCTCCACGGCGCCCGCGGCCCGACGCGCCGCCCCCGCCCCGCCCGACCCGCGCCGCCGCGTCCTGAGCACCGCCCTGCGCCGCCCGCCGCTCCCGCCGGCCGTGATCATCAAGAACCGCCGCTTGGCCGCCGCCGCTCTAGCCTCGCCGCCCAAGACCTCCCCGCGCTCGCGCGAGCCTAGCCCTAACCACCCTCACAGCGCCTCTCGGTCGCCGCTGCTGGTCCTCTTCGCCGCCGGAAGCCTCCGCGATCGCAGCCACGCGTCTCCATTGTCGCCGCCGACCTCTCGGTGCCCCCTGGCCGACCCTATTGCCCGCGGTGGTGAGTTTCCATGCCCGCACCCGCCATTGCCCACCAAGTGTTCGACCTTTGCCCTAACGGCCCAAGCATCACTGCCGTCACCGATTTGTGCCTTTCCTCGCCCATTCTTGATGCAGTGACACTTCTTGTACCTCGAGGTCTCCCGCATTGTCATGTCTCGCATCTTTTCACAGAATTCCTCAAGATTAGGTACAACCAAAATTGCCATTCTCTTCTCATCTACTATGCTTGCTATCATAAGGCCTTCACTTTAGTTACTATTCATGGTTATAAATCCCTCTATTCTATCTATATGTGCAGCGAGCTTGGTTGACTTCAGTTGGACAAATGGCGCTTGGCGGTGAAAAAGACAAACTTCGGGGCCAAGCCCAAGAGTATGGAAAAAGAGCCAAGCCTCTCCGATGTCACCGGCGGTTTGTTTTCTCGTTTGACTTGTAGTGGCAGCTTTGAGTTAGGGGAGTTCAGCGTGGAAGTCAATCTTGACGATCGCATTGTGCTTGATAGTTGATTTTTTCAGCGGCGGTTGGTCTTTCGCTTATGGCGGCGCCGAAGAACAACACCGGTCCACCTCCACCCCCACCTCCTCCCGGTGGTGGTCCATCGGAGAAGGGCAAGAAGGTTGCCGAAGTCGCGGCCAAGAAGAGGCGCGCAAAGCGCGGTGATGAGATGACATGTGAGCAGGTCCTCTGGTGGCTTAGAGGCGAGAGACCGCAGAGATGGGTGGTCCACGTGTTGACTTAATATCCGGGAGACCGGCCTCGCCAGTAGCGAGGTGCAGCTGCCACCTTCTCGAGAGGCAAAACTGCCACCCCTCGAGGCAGCCTCCGCCACCTCCTCGCCGGCAGTCACTCAGCGGCAGTCAGCTCGGAGCAAAGGCCGGACTGCGTCGTTCCTCCTGGACTCGCACTGCTCTCTTCCGGAGCAACACATCCCACTCCAGCCCGGTACCCAAAGATAGCCGCCAGATGGCAAGACGGCCGGCCACGTGGTGCGAGCGTGCCTGAGCGTGCTCCCCTGACTTGAGGGCAAAGTCGGCGTCTATCGCCCGCCGGCATCGCTTGTGCAGCAGATGAGTGGTTTCCACTTCAGTGCGGCCGATGCTCCCGGGGTACCGACAGACTCTTCACGAGGACTTCTACTGGGCTTACGAGGAGAGTGCCATTGCCATTCGCCCTCGAGAGTCTACGAGGGTGGATGACATGGTCGCGGCAGTTGGTGGCGTATTCGACCCCACCTCGGCTACCTTCCGGTCCGGCGGACTTACTTGGCAGAGGGCAGCTACATGACTACGTGGGTCCGAGAGTTCTATGCTACCTCGTGGATTAACCCCCAGCACGAGTTTCTAGTGTTTGCTTTCAAGGGCGACAGGTACGAGCTACAGAGTGTTGGGCTCGCCCGGCTTCTAGGGTTGCACTCCTATCAGACACGGCTCCATAGGTTGTGCTATGGCACCTCGTGAGCGCGCGCTGATGACCCCGAGCCAAGAGTGCCTACAGGTGGCGGGTTCGCGGGTGCTTGGGGCACCTTTCGGTGAGGGCTCCAGCCGTCTTCCTACCGACCTCACTCCACTTGCGAGTTGTGGATGCTATAGTGAGGCGGACAATCACCGCCGGGTTGGCTTCAAGGAGGCCCTCACGCGTTTGCAACAGTGGATTCTCTTCCACCTCTTGGACCAGATAGAGTTCGATGTTTGGGATTTGATACTTTGTCGGAGATGGAGGATACTATAGCGAGGGGATCAAGGGCTGCCGACAGCTTCCGTTTGCTCACTTTGGATCTCCTTCCCGATTTGGAAGACCGTGCCTCACATGGAGGCCGACGTTGTGCAGGAGTGGACACAGTCGACTACACGCTTTCCCAGTCACGACCTTCCTCGACTCCTCAAGACTAGTCACACGCCCGGCGGCTACCCCGGTTGCTACACGTTCTCGGGGGGGCGATCCGCGAGTCGAGGCAGCTCGGGATGCACTGATGCTTCGAGATGGTTGCTCTTGAGGAGGCACAGTTTGAGTCATAGGAGCCCGCGGCCGAGAGATCGACAATCGGCGCTCGATAGCTCGGCGGCGACTCACGTACCTTCGAGGCCACCTCCTCGTTCACACGACCACGAGGCTGGAGGTTCTAGTTCTGCTCCTACACCGTCGGACTAGGCCCCGCTTTCCCCTAGTTGTGCCGAGATGAGGGCCGATCGACAAAGAGTGAGAGGTTCGTGTGGCGAGAGCAGCAGGCTATCAACCTAGAGATGAGGCGGAGGTCGGACGAGCCGGCGTTCCCTACTTGCTTACAAAAAGCCAGCGGCCAGCCTCCACAGCAGTAGCTAGCTTTCAAGCCAGCGAAGCCGCGGCTCATGGTTGCGATATTCAGGCTACGGATTGGGTTGAGATGCCTCAGGCCACTACCACTTCCAAAGCAGTTGCCACCGCTTCTCGCTTTCCGCATATCAGGCTCCAGGACCTCGGTTTCTAGGGTTGCGGTTCCCTTTCACAGCCCGTTCCTCCCTGGTCCTAGCTTTGACCTCGCCCAGACTCCACCTCGCCAGCTATATCCAGGCTATGCAGCTTTCTGTCCTGGCCAGGGTCCGTACTACATCGGCTTCACACCTACGACGCAGACAGACTTCCAGCTTGGTGTGTCGCCGGATCCCCGTCTCAGTGCCACCTTCGCCGAGCCGTTCTCTCAAATTTCTACACCTAGTGCACCACTCACTTCACAGGTGTGGCAGCGGCTCTCTGAGTCTCACCCCAGGTCCCTCAGGCAGCTTCGACGACCGAGTCTATTGTTGTCACTACAACAGTGGGTCATCGGCGCCCAGAGTCGAAAGTGTGCCGGTTTAGAGCCCACGGGTCGGCCTTACGTCACTACTACCTCCGAGACTCAGCTCGTTGACCCTGCTACTCAGGCACAGACACTTGAGGGTTAGACACTTGTTTCTACTTCAGAGACTAACACTCCACTCCCAGCTACCACAGAGCTGACCCCGACCGCTTCTTCTACACTTCCACGAGTCAGTCCCTAAATTTCGATGGTCGGAAGACTCCAGTTCAAAGCCGAGTCCAGATGATGCCTCTCAGTTCGTTGTGGCGACTCGTGCTCTGGTGACCAGCTCATCTGCCTCTACACCTCCTACCGACTCTTAGCCTTTTGGTCCTTGATGACAAAGGAGGAGAGGTAGAGTATGTAGACTTAGGGGAGCTTGTGAGAGGGAGTTGGTTCTTTTGGTGTGATACACTTGCATGCATCATGTTTACTTTCATGCCTCACATTGTATATGCTTGTGATGCATCGTGATACACTTTATGACATGTGTGCTCTCTACTTCGGTATCATTATATATCATGTCATGCTTTTGCTCATATGGTCTTGCTTCCGCACTTATGGCTTACTCTGATTATTACTTGTGATACTTTGAACCATATGAGCTATCCTTGTCGTACTCACTCTTCATGCAGATTCTATGAGTGCATATATGATCTTGTGTCGCATGAGCCACCCTAACCCCTTTGATCTTATTGACAGAGGCTCATGTGAACAAGTGCGCTTAAAACCTCACTCTTAATCTCCATACTCTAGAGGTTGTCATCAATCACCAAAAAGGGGAGATTGAAGCATCTAGGCCCCCTAGATTGGGTTTCGATGATTTATGACAATGAAATTATCATGACTAACGTGTGTTTTGCAGAAACAGTGAGAGTTAGGTCATGATAATGGTGATCTCGGGCGAAGAGTTTGTTACGCCCCCTGACGATGGAATTCGTTCGGTTTTCCGAGGATGGACGACAAGGTTAAGGACGGCTAGTTCCGATTGTCGACGGAGTTGGGTGACATCGGATTAGTTGTTAGGACTTTGTTTTTGTTTTCGGCCGTACTATTAAGGGGGGTACGAACGGGTAGCTTGACCTAGGTGAGTCTAGAGACGAGTTGTGGTGCACACTTGAGTTTCTTTAGCACTAGGTAGCTCAATTTATGCCTGAGACATGTTGGAGTTGAAGCAATTCACGAAGTCGAGAAGACGGAGCTGAAGAAGTGCTATCTGGACGACCGGATGCACCGGTGCGTGCTTCCGGTCGGAAATTCCAGTAAGCCCTGCAGGCGGCCAAACTGGGATCTCGTGCGTGACCGGACGCACGGTCGGGGGGTTGTCAGAAGCCGTGTCATTTCTGACCGGACGCACCGACCGGGAACCTTGACCGGACTCAAGTGCGTCCGGTTAGGTCGATTTAAATGCGATTGAGCTGATTTCGTGGAGTTGCTTGGTGGGGGCTATATATACTTTGTCCCCACGACCTTGCCCTCTCTCTTGCCCATTTGTTCAGCTGAGAAACACCCTTGAGAGTGCAAGGAAGAGCAAGAGCCCTAAGGTGGTCATCCATGCAAGATTAATGATCATCCTTAGAGTGTTTGAGAGATTCAAGTGTGCATCCACTCTTCTCCTAGGCTTGTTGAGGTCAAGTGAGAGTTCGTGCTTGTTTCTCTTGGTGATCGCCATCACCTAGACGGCTTGGTGGCGGATCATGGCTTGAAGATCACCCGATGGTGCTTGTGGGTGGCTCAAGCAAGCTTGTGAGCGGTTTTGGGTGATTCACCGCGACGGAGTGTCGAAGAATCAACCCGTAGAGAGCACTTAGTTCTTGCGAGGACTAAGGGGGAGCGATACTCGAGAGAGTGCTCCAACGAGGATTAGGGGGTGTGGCGACACCTCGATACCTCGGAAAAATCGCCGTGTTCCTTCCTCTCCTTACCTTCCACATTTACATTCCGCAATTCTATTTCATGTCTTTACATTCTTAGAATTGCCATGCTAGAGTAGGATTGGAACCTAGGGTGCAAAACTTTGTGCGGTAGTTGTTAGAAACACACTTAGGCACAAGAGGGTGAATATGGGCTAGTAGGTTGTTTATTTGAGTTAAAATTTTAGATTAGCCCAATTCACCCCCTCTTGGGCATCTCGATCCTTTCAACAGGGAAGGAGTCGTGGCTAGGAAACGAGCGAGGGAATGAGCCGAGAATCTTTGCATATATGGATGAGCCGCTCCAATGCCAAAGTTGACATGCAGCACAAGACCCACATCAAAACGCGACCAATCACAACTCATCTCATCGATATGCTCAACAAATGCTCATATTTGTTTTTTCGGTCTCAATCCTCATCAATCCATCTCAGATCAATCTTGGTTTTAATTAATCCATCTCGGTATCAATCATGGTTTTACTTGATTTTTTATGGGTTTGAGTGTGCATGGCTAGGGGGCACGATCCCCCCTCCGGTTAGGATTCACAATTTCACCGCCTCAAACATGGTTAGGAAATGACGCATGTAGTGGTAGGTGGGTTGGAGTCGATGCAAAAAGCTTGTCATCATAGCCATTGACTTGTCCGATTCGATTCAACCTAACGGGTGTGGTTTCTCCAACATCCGAAACTTTTCCGTGCTAAAGCCCGAGTCTAGCAATGCGGTGTTGGCTGTGGATAACATCAACTTTTTAAGGATAAATAAACATGAGAAATGATTTAAAGAGAATAAGAACACAAGAGAACATGGTTTATACTAACAATTTTCAAGAGTTGTGTGATTTTTTTATCTCAAGGAATACACAAAAATACCAATAAATGGCTATATACAAATGAATATTCGATCATGATGGTTAGAATAGAAAAGAAGGATCGAAGAAGACCCCGAAGATGCCATGCTAAAGGTGGGGCCCACGGCATAAAGCGAGGGCCCTCCCCGGTGTTTCCACGTTGGAAGGGCCTTGTTGTTTTTGGTAATTGAGTGACAACATTCGGTGAATAATAATGTGTGATTGAGATAATACACATAATATTAGTTCACATGTGATGATAAAATGATGGACCTTATTGCATATAAGACATGATATGGAGTCATATGACCAAGGTGGAGAAGATCAAGATGAGGCTTGGCATGATGGACCGGTTGCAAGTGTGAAAGACAAGTCAAGGCTTTGAAGTGATGGACCGCGAGACGGTGAAGCTTGGGCAAGACTTGGCGCCGACGGACCAGCAAAAAGGTGAAGAGAAGAGAAAGTGAGGTCAAGACCAATGTACCAATAGGGTCATGTGATGATATGAAATGTATCATATTATTCTTGATCCTGTTGATGTATGCGTTGCATCGGCACTTGGACGAGAATGAGCGAAATGAGAATGTGCAAGGCAAAGGCATGACCTATAGCTAGGGCATTTCATTTCACGGTCATAGGTGAGTAGAGAAGGTTATGACCAGATTTAGGTTTGATAACCGTATTATGAAGATGGAAAAAACTTCAATCACTTTAACTCGCTAGTGCCACTAACTTGAACTTGAAATTATGTATGTATTCGGGTTAGTGACATGGTGTTTTTGATGAGAAACTCCATGAAAAAGGCTTGAGAAATGCTAGCGTTTGTGCCAATAAGGTTTGACATAATTTGGAATGAGATAGCATATCTTTTGGATAGAGATTTGTTAATTTTTTTGATCAAGAGGTTTGTTGATTTCTTGGAAGAGAAATTGAAGAGATAGCGGCTGGAATTCAGTTGGAAATGAAAAGAGAAGAAGTTTGGGGTGCCTGCTGCTGCACTCAGCGCTGCCGGGCTTGCGCTTGCTGCGCTGGGCCTGCCTGCTCTGCCTACGCGCGCTGCCTGCCGCTGCTGCCCTTGGCGAGCTGGGCCTGCACTGCCGCTGGGCCGCCTGGCTTGCTTAGGCTCGTGGGCAACGCCGAGCGTGTTCAAAGCTTGAGCTTGAGCTTGCCAACGCCGAGCAAGACGCCTCCATAGGCTGGCCATGCGCCCTTAACTTGAAAGCTTGGCTCCATAAGAGATGGCACCGAGCTCAGTGCCAACATCTTTGGTGTTGAGTTCGGCGCTATGAACACCGAGCTAGGCCTCCATGGTAGGCGCCATGGCCTGTGACGCCGAGGCAGGTTCCAGATCCCTTGGCACCAGAGCTTGTGGCGCCGACCACTGACCTCTATATGCATAAACTCGAGAACTGTGATGCAAAAGCTCTTGATTTGCATGCGTACAATGGTCTCGGTGTTGGAATTTAGCGAGGTGTACCAGCAGCGCTACCTAGTTGTTGTTGAGCACAACCGGCCGGAACCGGAACCCGAACCGGTCGCGTCAAGAACTAACTGGAAACAATGGAGAAGCAATTATGAAGCGCTCCTAAGCTAGTACTGTACTACCGACCATATGATACACATCCACACTTGTATCAATCACATCATCCACCTTGCCTGGTTAGTTTTCGTTCCACGGAACGGACAGCCGGGCAGGACAAGGACAGCCCCGGCCGGCGTTCCTGCTCCGTGCACTTGTTCATCCGGCCGGCCGGCCAGCACCTTGCATTGCAATGGCAGACCTCCCTCGCTCCGATGTCGATCTCAACAGAACAGTAGTAAGACTCACAACACGGCGGCGGCGTGGGCGTCTGCTGGGTCCTCGGGCGGCTGCTGCAGCGGCTCCAGCGACGCGACGACGTCGCGCATGAGCGGCCGCGCCTTGGGGTTGCGGTTGAGGCAGTGGTACGCGAGCATGGCCGTCTTCTGCACGGCCCTGGCGGGCGGCGGGTCGTCGCATCCACCGCCCGCCTGCAGCCTCGGGTCCACGATGCCCTGCACGCGCTTCTTGTGCGGCAGCGCCGGGAGCGCCCAGTCGGTGAGCGCCTGCTCCTCGGCGGGCGCGCGACCGGTCCAGCGACCGCCGCCCCGTGAGCAGCTCCAGCAGCACGACGCCGTAGCTGTAGACGTCGCTGGACGCCGTGAGGTGGCCCGTCATCATGTACTCGGGCGCCGCGTAGCCGTAGGTGCCCATGACGCGCGTGGACACGTGCGACTGCTCGCCGACGGGCCCGTCCTTGGCGAGCCCGAAGTCGGAGAGCTTGGCGTTGAAGTCGCCGTCCAGGAGGATGTTGGAGGTCTTGAAGTCGCGGTAGATGACGGGGCGCGGCTCCGCGTCGTGGAGGAACGCGAGGCCGCGCGCGGCGCCCAGCGCGATCTTCATCCGCGTCGCCCATGGCAGCGGCGGCGACGTCCGGGAGAAGAGGTGCGATTCCACGCTGCCCAGGGACATGTACTCGTACACCAGCACGCGGTGCTGGTCCTCGCAGCAGTAGCCCACCAGCTTCACCAGGTTGGGGTGGGAGAGCTGGCCCAGGAAGATCACCTCCGCCAGCCACTCACGGTGGCCCTGGAAGCTGTTGTCGCCGTCGTGCACCTTGATGGCCACCGGCAAATCTGCCGCCCCGGCCAGCGCGAAGGAGCCCTTGTACACGCGCCCGAACCCGCCGCCGCCGATGAGCGCCTCCTTGCGGAAGTCGCTGGCCACCTTCCTGAGCTCCGAGAAGGAGAAGGCCACCAGCGGGTTCCGCGCCGCCGCCGACGCGCCTCGCCGCAGCGCCTCCACCTCCAACGGGGTCGATGGCAGCTTCTGGTCGTCGCTCCGGTCCACTTCCGACGGGTTCTGGACCTTGGGAGGACTCTCTGCTACAATTGAAGCGCCAAACCAAGAACGTCGTCAGAACGGGAGATTAAAAAAAAATCCGGATTGATTAGTAATTATTAGGGAGTCAATTAATTAGTAGCTTCTTGCTCGTAATCAACTTGTTTTACTGATGGATTCATTTGAGACTAAACGCTGTTTGTAGTCCGGCCTCTGGTTCAGGATTTGGGTTGCCTGGAAAACCGAAACAGAGTTCCAAGAACAGCAGAGGAAGTCACTGACTCACCTGGCTTTGCAGTGGAGGAGACCTTGTTGACGTAGGTGCTGCCCTCCAAGCAGTTCCCCATGGGAAAGGGAAGCAACAACCCTTATGCCGTCTTCCGATCCTGCGACTCGTCTCTTCTCTTCGGAGATCCACCAAGAAGAGAAACAACGAAGCAATCCGCCGAAGCAAGAGCAGCACGAGCTGCTGCAGAAACAGAGGAAGGGCCGAACAGAGCACCAGCACCGAGCAACCAAGAAGACGACGGCCGGCCGGCTTCCTCTTGGTTTCCGCGGAGCTGTCGAGATGGATGGATTGGGGATGGAGGATGGAGAAAGACGATGGAAGCTGGTGGCGATGCTTTGTCCTCCAACTCAACTCCAACGGCCGGAGGGAGAAGAGTCAGTCGGAGGTAGCCGGAGCAGGACGTTTTTCCAGTGGGACATCACTTTCCCTGCTTTATCAGCATCGTCATATCATCATGATAGAGAAAACAAAACACACGGACACACTCATACAGATACAGGGGCACCTCATTCTAATTCTAGTTAGACGCTACGCAATTATATATGTTAGTTATGTGCAAAGGCACCGGTACTATCTTTACTGGTAACCCGTTACACCAAGATCGGCACAGAATGAATTATGCATGTATGGTACGTATCAGGAATTCAGGAGGCATGAACAAAGACACATGTGTCTCATGTGCCCGCTACAACTGCCAGATGGATGCTACCCTTGTTCGCCGTGCTTGTCTCATGTCGTCGGCTTTGCTTTGTGTTTTACACCGACCAGGTGATGTTCATGTACAGCTCACTCCCTTGGTCCCAAAAAACAAGTTTTCAACTAGATTTATATAAGAATTTGCTATTTTTTAATTGTCTGAAAAATAATATTTGTTTAAGCAACAGTTGTGAGCCATAAGATGAAAATTTAACAAATGAGATGTATGAATCTTGAAGCAACATCAAATGATCACGTTATCGTCTAAACCAAAGACAAATTTTAGGAGCCTGCTTTTTAGCAAAAAAGTGATAGAAAATAGTATGAACATTAGTATCCTTAAATAAATTTACTATAAAAACATATGAAATTACCAATCTAATGATGCTTATTTGGTATCACAAATATCAATATTTTTAGTATATATTTCCTCAAAATTTGGATTATTTGACCTTTGAAATGCGAGATGGGTTATTTTGGGATAGAGGGAGTGCTATTCTAGGTCAAACTAAACAGAAGTTTTATCGAGATGTTTGGAACTCCTCCACTCAATGTTTTCAACTCTGCTCCACATTTATGGCATAGGTTGGTAACATTTATCCAAATTAAAAGAGTTATTTTATGTTGTTTTTTAAGTATGATGTATAAGTAACCATTTATAACCGCACGCTAACTAAACAAAACACATTCGTATAGTATTGGCGCAGCTAATTAAATGCTACTCCTTCCGTTCAAAGAGTGATGTTTTTTACTTTGTGTTGGTCTTATTTAAAATTTTTGTTACAAATTATAAAATAAATAAAGCATTATTAAATATCTCTAAATGATAGAGAAGGCACCGGTAGTACTACTATGATACGGAAGGCAACCGCACTTTGCTGACAGGATAAAAAAAAAAAAAAAAAACCCCGCACTTTGCTGGTAGCCCGTTACACCAGGAGAATGAATTATGCATGTATGGTACGTAACGGGAGGCATGTACAAGGACACATGTGTCTCTTGTGCCCAACCGCCAAATGGTACCGGTTGGCGCGCCATGCTTGTTCGAGGTCCGGGTTTGGTTCGGGTTATACATCAATATGGTGATGCTCATGTACGGGTTACCTTACCGCTATTTTAAGTACATATTTCCTCAAAGTTTAGATTATTTGACTCTCGAAATGCAAGATTGGTTATTTTAGGACAGAGGGGGCACTATTCTAGGCCACATCAAATGAGAGTTTTATCATGGTCTTTCATGCATGTTGCAGACAAAATATGTTTCATATCTGTTTGGATTTAGACATTGAAGGAGCTAGAATTGAATTGGCTTCAATACCAAAGCAACCTTGGTATTGAAATGGCGGCAACCGCAGCCATGGGAGGAAGAGGACCACGCGGCACCAGCAACGGGAAGAGGAAGAGTAGTTCGCGCCGACAACGAGGAGAAGAAAGAGGAGCTCGCGCCCGCCGCCATAGGAAGATGAGCTCGCACCGCCGCCCACGTCACGTGCACTCACGAGGAAGGAGAGGCGGGGCGCCGGCCTCAAAGGCTCAGGCTTGCCAGTGGTAGTGAGGAAGAAGAGGAGAGCCGCCATAGAGGAAGATGGGATGGGTCATGGCTCTGTATTGAGGGTGGGAAGGCGCAGGTGTAGCGAATACCCTTTCACATTGAAGTTGAATTCCAATTCCAATTCCAAGCCATCTAAACACTGGCATTTGGAGCAATGCAATGCTAATGCCAATTCCTAAGGCTCAATATCTACATCCAAACACAGTGTAAGGGAAATCCTTGTTCTCACATGCAAACAAGCTAGGCACCGACTCCTGTCCTCCTCTGCCATCACTACATGGGATATATAAGTGTATTTACATGATACAGATTGTAGCGGTATCACAACAGTTGATACATGGTCAAGGATATTTTCTTCCAGGCACATAGGTGGCGGTCTAGTTTACGAATTGATAGTCACTAGATTGTGTCAGGCTTCTTCTTTCCCTCTTTGGCTCTGTGCCTTATGTTGGGCAGAGGCCGGAAGTTACCTCTTTTGGATTTGTATCACTTGATGTATCTCTACTGAGGTTTAATAAAAGCTTCCGTTATAAAAAAGGGATATATAAGTGTAAATGAGCTCTTTGGCCAAAACATCCCAAGCGAGGAGGGCGAGAGAGACCATTAGGGTTTAGCCTGGTTCACCAAAATAAATAACATGGGCGAGATAGGATCGCCTTACTGGTGAAGCCCATGGCGATGCCGATGGCTAACGAAGTCTCCAGGTTCTCCATTTATTATTGCCACAACAAATGTCCATGCCTTTTGAAATAAAAAACGAATGTCCATGCCTTGTCCATTCTTTCATTTCTCACACGATCCATCTCAAGCACCTTTGTTAATTATGACCTTTCTCGCATTATCTTTGTGTGTAACTTTTTTTTTTTGGAAGACAGCAGGCCCCTTTGTTAAAGGAGATTATGAAAACAAAGGAAAAAACAAGAAACTTTTGTTTGTTCCACTGACATTGGGATGTTTCTCTCACTCACTAATTTTCATTTTTGTAATAATCTCACAGATGTATGAAATGCAGACATTATAAGTGATGAAACCGCGTTGTTGCTACAAACTTGGTAGTTGGTACCCGCAACGAAGGCGCACTCGTCTCATCACCGCAGTGAAAACGATGGCGCATCTCACCACACAAGGCCACCGGCACCCCACCCATGTCCCCGCCTTGTCTGATCCAGAAATTTCAACATCCTCTCGCTCGATCGCGTTTCAGGCAACTGATGTGAGGAGATCGAGATGACCCAGGCCGGTGTTGCAATCCTCGCAAGAGCCCTGCCCGGCCGGATGGCGACGGCCGGCGATCGACAGCGACGGCGACGGGCCGGCTTGGATCTTTGCTTCTCCATTCCATCTCTCCACGTACGGGTATATACGGCGACTTGGACCAGCGTCAGTCTTACTCCATCTTATATACCACCACCAGCACTACCACACCAACCCCTCTTGCTGATTGGTATATGTTTGGATAGAAAAATAAAACATCCTTCTCCTGTCCGGTTTGGTGGATCACAAAAGATGGCTTTTCGAGTCTGCTGGCCACCTCCTTTTTCACATGCATCATCTGTTGGGCTCCTGTATATGTGAGGTGCAATTCCATGGACCCCATCAGATTAGTTTGCAGCTCTTAGGCCTGCAAGATTCTGAGTTCTGTGATCCCAGTACTGTGTTAGAGTTGGAGCCAGATTCTTTGTCCTTGGTGAGATAGAGATATGGCACTACTGGGGGGAGGTGTTGGGTGTTCATGCCGCAGAGGGATAGAATTTGCCAGAAAGACAAATAAAAGGGGGCCGGACAGGAGCAAATTATACTGTTATTGCTTGGTTCAATGAATGTACGCGTCTTTTTGCCCTGTAAAGATTTTTATTTAGGTGGTAAAGAAAAGGTGATGTTGGTGGTGAAGGAAACATTCAGAAAAACGCCGGACTCCATGAGAAATTACATTCAGAAACCCAATTCAGACTTGGGTTGACCCGCGTGTGAGTGGTTACAATTGGTTGCTGAAATGGAAGGTTTTCATGAGAAAGACGCCGGGCTCCATGAGAAATTACATTACATTCAGAAAAGTGTGAAAGTGTGATGCCAGCGGTAGTGTGATGCCGAGTCACCTTGAGTTTGACGTGTCCATTACATTACATGGCTGCAGGTTTGAGTGCCTGAAACTGAGAGGCTAGAATTGCTGATTTCTGGATGCTGTGTGACTGTGACCTGTAACTAGTGCTCATCTGGAACAATGCATTCAGCTGCGTCGACAAAAGACAAATGCTCAATACATAGTACTGCTGCCTGTTGAAGCAGTATTCATGCCAACTGCCATGCTTGATCAAGTCAGAATGCAGTACGTGTTTGGAATTTGGTATGAAGCCTGCATGTTTAAGGTACTGAAAATGATGTCCCTGGCTGCTAACAGCATATAAATGTTGACCACTGAGGCAGGGTGCATGGTTTGATCATTCAGTGGAGCAGGCTAAACATATTGCTTCTATTGGGTCACACTCAACACACTATAGCATTGAAAGGGCCGCTGTCGTTATCATGCCAATTGTAGAGATCAACTGTTGCAGAATTAATATTGTAACTCCATTAATTAGGATAAGGACTGCCAACAGCAGCAAATCCTCTTGGAGGATTGCAACACATTGAACCAATCAATAATCTTGCACTGAAAATAAACTGTAATGTTTCACATGGCACTTCAGATTCCGATGCTTTTATTGTGCAATTCTAGTGTGGGTGACAAAGGTAGCAATTGCATTCTCTTTGTACTCTATGGGTTCCACTTAGCATTTATCGCTGTCTAATGCTAAACTACGCTAGAGTTGGTACTTTTTGTCCTAGTGGAACTGCAAAAGGATGAAAAGACGATTACCTTAATTCACCCATGATGATGCTTGAAGACTAGATTAAAAATTGAGGGAAAAATATTTGTTCAGCTTGTAATAAAAAATCAATTGTCTCTTAATAATACGAATATTAAAAGTGGTGTGGCATCCTGCAGATACTGATTCTACTTGAAGGTAGCCTTTCAGTTTAATTTCCTGAGCACCTGCTTCCAGTCAGCGACACATAATGTGTTATTTTTTTGTTGCTGTCTGAACTCAGTCTGTTGTTCAGGCTTAAAAATTACGCTTTTCCCGGTTGCACTTTGAATTTCAGACCAACAGAATCAAATTTGAGTATCTTTATTGTTCGTAGCTGTCAAAACACATTGTGGGTCACATATTTTGCTATTGTATACATTTTTTTTTTTTTTGAAGATGCTATTGTATACATAGGAGTGTAGATAAGCAGAGGTGTATTAAATGGTGGGGATGCAAGTAAACTTTCCAAGATACTAGTGCTTCTTTGAGTCCAGACTTAACTTTCATCACATATTAGCTACTGCTCCATAGAAAGCTACTTTGCAATGTGGAAATGTGGAATGGACTTCGGAAGATCTTGGTCGGACAAAGTTCTACTCATGTTGCTCTCTTCTCCTTCTGTCCTTTTTAATATGGTTCAGCATCTATTTATAATCATAGAAGTCGTCCTCTGCCTAATTGCTATCATTGCCCAAGAGGCCGATATTTCATTCACTAGGATTAGGTCCAAGGATTGTATACACACTATACACACAGTGCTACAGCAGAGGGGAAAAGGTTCTTCAAACCTGGTTCAAGAATCGGCTGATATATGTTACCAGTTGGCAATTGCATAATGCATTTTTTAACTGTAAATGGCATAATGCATTATTGCAGAAGTCAGTAATCTAGAACTCAGGGTTGAGCATATTTATCTCAAGCTTCTGCCAATGAGGGATTTGGTATGTGAAATGAACCTGAATTGCCATGATGATATATATAATAAATTATATAAGGGTCTGCAACACAACACTTGCTACTTGATTAGAAATATAAGTGCTTGTTAAGCAAAGCCGTTGTTGACAAAGAGAGCATCTGGTCCCAAACTTTTTTCTCTAGCGGAGCAGGTGCCAGTTGTTCATACCAACTGGTGGGCCGATTTTTTTTTTTAAATTTTTTTATTATTGGAAAACAAATGGCAGGAGCGCTGCCTTTTGATTAAAGAGAAGGGGTTGAGAGCATAAAGAAAATAAGCATCAAGGGATGCAAGTGGGAAATCGAAAGAGATACTTTGTGGTGTGCTGCTGGTGCCAAGCAGGTGCTCGAGTTGGTCTTCTTATTCACTATCATACATGTTCTGGACTGTTGTATTTGGTTCCATATTCTTCTTTAATGAAATCTTTACACAAGTCTCCTGTATATTCAAGGAAAAAAAATCCATTCTCACTGTGTTGCTAACATTTTCTTCTGGATTCTGAACTCTGATACTATTGTCTGAAAAATAAATAACATGAAATTTTTTACAACGTTTGGGAAAACAATGACGGCTCACAACGAACGATCCGACGGCTAGAATGTTTCCATGTCCTTAGCAGCTATGTACCACTGTACATAATTGTTGTTTATCTCTTTATAAAGATTGACATAATTTGGTCAATGGCCCATGATGTCCGTAGATGTTTTTCTTTTCTTTTCTTTTCTTTTCTTTTCTTTTCGCAAGAGATTAAAAGTTTATGAAGTCTGTTGGGTGCAGCCTTTTTCTAATTTGAACTATCACCAGGGGTAGAGAATCCCCACCTGAATAGTATTGATTTATCACCAACAGCCGGGTGCAGTCTTTTCATAAGATGAGTGTAGCCTTATCCTGTTTTAATTTTATCAGAACCTTTCCATTTGATAAAGAAGCAAGAGCCACCTACCATGCTTTCGAGGTATTAATTTCATCCAGAAACTTTGTAAGCATAGAGTATATATAGGGGCGGATTTGGGCCTAAGGCTACTAGGGCCGTGGCCCTAGTCGCAGCCCAAAAAATTCATGAGGATGTGCTGTGTTTTTCAGCCTGGCCCGAGGTGTTGGGCCGAATTCGTTGGCCCAGGAAGAGAGTCTCAGCACTTCAGCAGAGGGAAGAAACGCAGGCTGCCAGGCGCGATCGTCTTTCACGCCGTTTCGTCTTTCACGAAACTGCCGTCGTGACCGCCGACCGCGAGTCTCTTCGTCTCTCCTAGGCCGCCAGGCGCGACGCTGTCAGCCGCCGCTTCCTGCTAGAGTGCGCGGCTACTACCTGCTGGGCGCGAGCAGTCCTGCATCGACGAGCGCCCGCCATCAGTCCTGCCCGCCATCCATCGATGATTCCTTGATTCGACGACGAGGGCCGCACAGCCAGGCCACAGGTCGGCGATCAACAAAATCCATATTTGATCTTTTAATCTTTTCCACAACTGATTGCCTTCCAATTTCTAAGGTTTAATTTCTTGTACTTGTAGGAATCGAATATGAAGAGGAGCAGGCAGGGGACTGGAAGCAGCAGATTGACCCACCATCTAAGGTTTAATTTCTTTTGATCTAAAGTTATGCATTTATAAACAAGTTTTGTTATCTATCGGTATTAAACCCGGTGCGGGCTGACCCGATGCGAGCGCTACGTGCCTTTTGGTAGCGGCCCTAGGCGTCAAAAGTTCATAGCTCCGCCACTGTATATATCAATGTTGTTGCGCTGCATGGCACTAGTGGTAAGAATTCGGTTTGTGTTCTGATCAAATTAGGTTCTGTAGGCCCAATGATAGAGAGGCATTCTCAGAGTCGAGTAACGCCTTTCGGGAAGCCTCAAAAGGTTCGTTATACTAGATACGTATGCCCATCCTATCCTAGAGTAAATAGATGCATATATAGCTTGGCCTCGGCACCTGTGCGGCAAGCGGAGTGGATAAGGTTGGGAGCGGGGGCATGAAGAAGAGGAGCTCCGGTCCGTGGTCAGCCATGGAAGAGAGGAGCTCCGGCCACGGCTGCCCATGGAGGAGGGGAGCTCCAGCTCAATAGATCCGGGTAGGGAAAGGGAGGCGTGTGGCAGGACAAGGCGACAATGTTTTTATTCCCCCCCAATATTTCATTTGTTTGTTTCAGTTCTTTCCGTTGTTTCAGGGGTATGTTTCAACCGAATAGTATGTATGTTGCAAAAGTTGATCGAGCATTTCACATGTTTCAAAGATATGTTTAATCGATGTTTTTGAAGGGATGTTTCAAGTGTTTCAACTGGTTTAGATCGGGTGCATTTTTGTAGTGTTTTAGAATTAAGTTTCAAGTGTTTCAACTACCTTCATGTGTATGTTTCAACTGTTGTCCCCCGGCTGTTTCAAAAGTAGATCGAGTCTTTGCTCCTTCTTCCACCTTTTCTACTACATGATGCTCCCATGGAAGAGCGCCGAGCTCAAGCTCCCTCATGGCTAGGCCGAGGTCGAGGCAGGCATGACAAAGTGTGGCAGGCGGGCAGGTTGTAGCACCCATGTTTTTACATCATTTTAAGATCACTAAAAAAATTGAACTTTCATAATTAACAACTAAAATCTGATATAATTTCCGCTCAACCAAAAACCTGTTTTCAAAAACCCTGCATCAAAATGCACCATATAGAAGCTAGGTCTGTTTCCGCTGATGCACAGCACGCGAGCCCTGTTGCCACTGACCTGCCCACAGTGGATGAGTGGACCATGTCGGGAAAGATCTCGTTGATTCCCGCCACCATGTCACCTCCGTGTCCGCAACAAAATGCGCCGCCGCAACCCTGTCCCATCCGATAGCTAGAGCTCATCAATGACGCCTCCGCAAAAATCTCCGCCGTCGGAGATATTTTAGCTTCGCGCGCGCCTATAAAAGGCCAGCCAGGACCTCGAGGTCGCCCCGGGAGCTCAGATTCGAGGAGGAGCACGGAGGAGGCGGCTCGCGTCTATCACGGGCGATCTTGTTTCCCTTCTGCTCTTCTTCACTCCCTTGGCTCTACGAGTCCCGAGCCACGATGGTCACCGCATCGAGGAGCAACGCCGGAGCCACCGCTATGCCACGGCTGCACCACCAGGGCCCAATTCCACCGCCACCGTGCAACTTCATCTTGCCCAGCTCTCGCCCACGCCACAACCGCGCACCTGTCGTGGCGCTGTGATTGCCGAGCTTGCCACCACGCACGGCCATGCTCGCCACCTCACCGCGGCTGCAAAATGCCCAAGCCATGTGCACCACGCCCCTCCATGTCGCGCTTCTCCACCACAAGATGCGCGCGCTTGGCACCTCGCCGTAGCCGTGCCGCCACATCTCGCAACCACCACGCTCATGCCCACGACGCCACCCACCACCCGGGCCAAGCCACCACAACCGCCACTGCACCCATCACCACCACCGTGCCTTGCATCTCGGCGCCTCGCCGCAAGCGACTACCGACAGACTCCACAACACGCATGCACACTCACCCCTATGAACACACGTACACAAACCCTACCCCTATGAACACCTACGGCGCACCTTCCCTCCACTCCATCTCCATTCCTCTGTTTTTCCTCGCGCGCGGATGGAACAAGTACGATGGCAACAACAAGGATTCCCTCACCCGTGACCGGTCAAAGGGAACCACAACCCTTCCCTCTTTTGCTCATAGACCCGGTTCAAATGGAATTGAGAGAGCGAGGGCAAAGCCCTAGATCGGTTCACCGAGCCACTCCATGGCACAGTACACGCGAACCACGCCAGCAGCCTAGAACCGTGCGTTAGCCGTGCTATGGATACCCGGCGAAGAGTACATAGGAGGTTGAAAATATATTTTCCATGTATCAGAAAATTCCTAGAAAATTTGTAAATAAACTAGGTACACCCAAGATCCTTCTGACAAATTTTTACACCATTTCCATTTACCCACAATTTCAGAATCTATTTCCAAAGTTTACTTCATTTATAAAATTCCTTATAAAACTTTGGAAATTCCTATCTCCTCCATTCCAACTCCAAATCACTCCGCTCCAGTTCCAAAATTCCTCTAAAATCATGCCCTATTTATTTACGCCCTTGAACCATTAGTTGGTGCACATATAAATTCTAGTTGTGTTTGCCCTTTATAATTTAACCGCGCTCTGTAGATTACGTAAACCCTAGTTGGCCCTTGTGCTAACCACCTCGCACCGTATATTGGAGCATGCATGTACACCACCTCCCATACATGAATACTCGAATATACATGTGAAAGGTTTGTTCACATGCTGGATATATGTGGTAGGTCATACATACATAAAATATAAAACAACATACTAAAATATAAATAAATATATGTACATGCCTATCGATTATATCTACGCATGGCTCACTCCTCTAACCTAGTCGTATGCCCGTGTATGTGTACTCTGACACATCCCCTAGTATACATGCCTCTACATACATAGATATACCCGCTATCCGGTGTACCCCTATGTATGGCTAACCCTAGAATAGGTCTCCCACCCCCTCCGATCCTTGGTGTATACCTATGCATGTGCTTATGCATCGCTAACCCATCCATGAGCACCTCCAAAGGACACTCGCCCCTATGAGCACATTTTTCTTTACATGCTTATTAGTGATGTGACGTTTTTTAGTTTGAATCAAGGTATTGTTGTTCCAAATACGACAGACTTATAATCAGATTTCATTAGGTCCGGGCATCCAACGAGACAATAGTTGAGCATCACTACAGGTATGATATCTTCACTCAAGTTGCA
This sequence comes from Hyparrhenia diplandra, assembly GCA_015847255.1. Lineage (NCBI taxonomy): Eukaryota > Viridiplantae > Streptophyta > Magnoliopsida > Poales > Poaceae > Hyparrhenia > Hyparrhenia diplandra. Next base: position 502,138 of record JADLZK010006947.1, on the reverse strand, counting down.
ATAGATCAACAAGCATACGAGTTGAATAACAGAGCAACAGATGTCTAGGTTTGTAATGATGTCTAGATTTTTTTTTTGAGATTACAGAGTACACTCACCTCTATGAACACACATACATAAACCCTACCCCTATGAGCACCTCTAAAGGACACTCGCCCCTATGAGCACCTCCAAAGGACTGAGCAGGTAGATCCAGATATTTCCAAAGTCACCACATACGCCTCGCTTACCACTTAAAGCATAACGCCAGTAAATCCTAGAATAAATCAAGGAAAATGCGAGCACCCATGCCAAGTCCTCGACTTGAACGTTGGTGAGTAGGTTCCACCAAAAAGAACCTAATCAACTGATCTATGATCAGTTTGTTTAGTTATTGGTTGTTTTGGATGAATCTATAGTTCATTCAAATTGGTTCGTTATCACCCTTGTAGTTCATTCATAGTTAATTCTAGATCGACTCTGCCTCCATGCCAACCACTCTTGTGCCCTTCCCATTGTTGCCTACTACTACCATCTCTTTTCTCGTATTTCATTAAGAGGAAGTAGAGTTTAACGCATTACAAAACAAGTTGCAATTCCAGGATTACCACGAGAAAGGACGGCGAACTCTCTCTGTCTCTACTGACAGGTTATGCTCTTACTATTAACTGCCATCCTCAAGTTACATCTGATCTTTGTTATTTTTTATCATGTCACCAATATGCAGCAAGTTGTGTAGTATGTACTGGTGGAAGTGTTTTCCTTTGCGTTAGAATTTACTGTACTTAATATTTATCACTGATTATTCTTATTAAGAAATTATGTATTGAGGTTTACACAGAATTAATTTAACTTAATATCAAAAACTGGCGTAGCATTACCATACACTTATTCGAACCACATACGTTTTCAGCCTAATGTCACCAGCTCTACATCTGGTCATACTCCCACAGCCCAAAGTATGTAAAGCACTACCCGCAAAACATTTCTGGGTCACAGGAATATCTCATGTTAAAAAGAGACGTTTTTGCCGATTGTTCACAAGATTTTTTTTTCAACAGTCTTCTTTTGCTCAGATTGTTCAGAACTTTTGTTTGCACTGCCTTAATATCCTAGACCACGAGCAACAGCTCATATCCGATAATTTTGGCACTAAGCTTTTAGTTCTGTACATCTGCTCCAGCTAGCAGAAGTCTCCTTTGGATGATGAAACTCCTTCTATTGATACATAAGTAATTTGTGTCAGATACAACGAATAGGCCGGTGGTGTTAACCTTTTTATAATGCACAGCAAATGGCGATTTAACTGGCGCTTGACTTACCATTTCTGGCATTTCCTGAACTCAGTTAGCACTGGGTAAATGTTCTCAAAGGCAGCATATATCTCTTCCCGCACCTTGGCTCCAGTGAGAACGATCTTGCCAGAGACAAAAATAAGCAGCACAATCTTGGGGTTCTTCATACGGTAAATCAGCCCAGGGAAGAGCTCTGGCTCATACTGCCAATGTCATAAAAAGAATTTAAAAGGTTAACCGAACTATATGATGCGGAATACAGAATGCACTTCACTTTCACCATATATATGACCTAAGGTAGGGACATTAGAACTAAAAGTAAATAAATGCAGTCATTAATGTTATGTATTAGTGTATGAGGATTAGAAGCCATTATGCAAAAAAAGTCAGGAGCGGAGTCAATTAATTGACAGATAAAACTAGCTATATCTTGATTTGACAGTATCAATTAAAAGAGAAGCTTCAAAGTTCATATAAATTTGTCTTCTTTTTATGCTCTTACCATGCAACTGGTATAGACAAGGCATTACAGATCCTAGCCTCAAGCGTCTCAACTTACATTAGAAAAGGCACCATGAGAAAAGGCAAGGCCCTCCAAACGAATTGGAAATTTCACATCACACGAGGCAACCATATTCTGGATTTTGAAATTCCAATCCTGTTTGTAAGAATGAATAATCCATTCTGTTAAGATGAGATATCAGGAATTCTATACTCTGAAATGATTCGGAGTGGCAAAGGCATTACCTTAACCTTGCTGATTTTGTATCCAAGCTTCTCGATAATCCGCGCATACTGTGCAGGAAATAACGGCAGATTAAAATTGTTCTATAGCAAAGTTCATCAGAAGGTTGAAAGCAGGATCAATCAAAAGTTTTTGATTGCACAATAGATAGGCCTGGCATTGCTAAGCATATGGAACAATGTAGCGGTATCAGAAGTGGCTTTTACCTTCCTTGCAGCAAGCTTTGAATGCTCTTCACTCTTTGCTCCAGTGCAAACCATCTTCCCAGAACTAAAGACCAGCGCTGTTGTTTTTGGTTCCCTTATCCTCATGATGACTGCAGCAAAACGCTGGAAAAGAATATATGGAATTTTCAGATTCGATTAACATGTGACTTCCATGCATGTTTTACAATTACAATGAACCGGAAATTTACAGCGGCGAAGAACTATACCTTTGGATTGTACTCTGCATTACGCGCCCGCAGAGCGATCATTTTCAGATCCAACTGACAGCCTAAATTGAGTGTTGAGACAATGTTCCTTGTAGAATTCGAACGAAGGATGGTGAGAACTATGTAGAAGTGGGAAAAGAGGCGTCCACGTCACTAATCGTCTAGAAGTCGTTCTCTTCTTAAAATCAAATTCAAACAACTCAATCACATTAAGAATTATATCAAATTCAAACAACTCAATCACAACCAATTGTCCAATTGTTTTGTTGTCATTGCCACGCCGTTTACAAGCACATTCCATAAAATTTGAGCTAACTATTTCCTAAGTTGGCCAAATCAGACATGAATTTCGATTACTGGAATCAACCTGTTTCCCTAGGGTTATTTCATTTCCCTAGGTTAAAATGATCACTCTAGGGAAAGTTATATGCTCCTCACATATATATTTTTTTTTTGCCCAGCCTGATTCCCAACACGCAAATCACGACCATCCCAATTTCTTTTAATAGATAATAAACCCTCACATATTTTTTTTTTTTGCCCAGCCTACCCAAAGGCGTAGGTATATAACAGATCAAACCAAGATCCAGGCGCAATCCAACAGTCCAGAACTCTAGATCAGTAAACCGCGTCTAACCAGATTCAGCAGTCCAGATATATTCAGGTAAACCGCGTCTGATCAGATTCAGGTGCCACTGCACCAAATATATTCAGGTTTTATAAAAGCACCGGCAAGCATGATAAAAGTGATCAATCCGCGCCTAGTAGATCCGTAAAACTAGTCCAATTCAGGAGCTAACGCATGCACACGTTCAGGTCTAGATCGCCCAGCCCCAAAGCATGCAAGCAAGACGGCAAGACTCACTGGAGGACCGGGACGATGCCAGAGGGGTGCCTGGCTAGGTCCACCGGCTGCGCCGTGTCCGTAACCGCTGCCGCTTCAGCACCCCACCCCATCGCGCCTCCGCTCATCCCCGCGCACCCGGATCGAAGCCCCAACCCCGCAGTAGAGTGAGGAAAGTGAGGAATTGCAGCGGGAAGGTTTCAAACAGGGCCGCTGAGGCAGGTTTGGGTGGCGGCGTGGTGGTGACGGCAGCGGCGGCGGATCGGCGAGCGGGTTAGGGTTTAGTTCGCGATGTTGAAGAAGGATTTATACACGGAAGGGAAAATACGGGTAAGGGAAGCAGGGTCTCTGGTTTATATAGACGAGCGGGTTTAGTCGGAGTAAGGGTCGGTCGATCGCGCCCGATCGAGAAGCAGCAGGTCGGTTGGTTTTGGCTGTTCGGGTTGAGTTTGTCAAGCTGGAGCAATGCAGACCGCGTGCCGTTAAGCTGGACTGAACAGCTGGAGCACGCGTCGTCGTCGTTCCGGTTCCTTGCGTATGTGAGCAACACTACCGCTCGGCAAAGCCTCGATCTGTTTCCACTGTAGTGCAAGGTCAAGAGTTAGTGATGTAGTGGGTCGAGAATGAGCAAGAGGGTAGGGGTGAATGACTTATGAACACATTAACATGTTTTCACTCGGGCTTTCTGCGAGCGCGCCACCGCGCCGTCACCGCCGCTCACCACCCGTTGTGGTGATCGATGTGGTAGAGTTTTTATTAAGCTCCGCGGCCGTCGGAGTTGGAGAAGAAGAGAGGGCGCGGGCCCATCGGTTGCGCGTTTAACTTTGCGAATGACTTAACCATAGTTTCAACTGGGAAACTATTTCCTATTTCCATACTCGCCACGTTAATATGAAAACTACCCGGAGAAACCACCGCGTGTGAAGCCAGCAAGGTTAGACAAGCAATGCGGTGAGTGGCAATGCAGGATAAACGACATGTTTGTGGCCTAGTGTGGCATGTACCCTCGACAGATTTACGCTCGACAGTCCACCAAGGGGGCACCCACGATGGTAGATTGATCTGGTGAGGTGCGTGAGACCAAGATCTAGACGGTAGAGTTTAGAGACAATAGATACCCGAAGTATCAAGGTTCGGGCCGTCAGCGTGACGTAAAACCCTACGTTCTATGCTCTGTTTTACTAGATGGTGATTATACAATGAGGTAGTCGAATGAGGGAGGTCCCTACCCGCCTTTTATAGACGGGAGGTGGGGTTACAGATAGAAACTACGAAGTTACGATCTGTTTACATGATTTTCGGGATCGAGTCTATCCTATCAGATCGGTATCTCTAGGATATCCTCGCGGGGTCCTATGGGGCGTGGACTCTGGTGCCTTGGTCTGCACTCCATGTCGTGGGCCGAGTTCCAGGAGGTCGCGGCCCAGGAAGGGTGAGCCGTGGGTATCGGGGGAATTCCCCACAAGGTGGACGGCGTATATGCATAAATGACAGCGAGGGGAAGCATCATCACACCTATGCATGGCGAGATGGCGACAAGGCATGTCATGCCAGCAGCAGCCACGGCATCGTGCGACACCAACGTGAGCGTGGCTAGGCGACAAGTCATCAAGGATTGATTGCCTTATTGTTGTTTTACTATATGCACTCCTACTTAATCTGATATTTTTATTCTAATGATTCTATAAACTTGTCTTGTTTTTCTTATCAACCATGTTGCCTTATATTTTTTAAAAACTATCTTTGTGGAGCAGGCTGATGGTCAATCTTCCTTGTGGGACGTTATTGAATTCTTCTTCACTAGGAACTAGGAGGATTCCCCGTGCGTTGCCGGAGGAATATAAATGAGTTAGAATGTAACTAATAAAAATTGGTAGATTGTATTTGTATAGAATTGGTAATGGAGGAACATGATATATAATAAACATGTATGGTTTGCGATAAAACAACAGCAGTGGAAAAGCTTGAAGTGGAGGTAGTAATAGATCCACTCAGGGGATATTCGCATTCAGAGTGTTGTGCTTAGAGAATAGTGAAAACGTTCAACTCCCTCTCCAACTATAGGCTAGCACAATAACATGATTGAATTTGTATTAACAGTCATGAATTCATGAATTTACTCTCTGCTGCGCCGAGCGCCTGCAAAGAGTAATACACGATCCCTATCTCAATTCAAGATAATTCCAACTTAACAGATTTCAGGTCTTTCTCCTCCCTGCCATAGACTTCAGCGTCCTTAGTGCCAAATATGGTCGCCTCATCTTCCATCAACATCTCCAGCACAGCTACTACATTGATACGTTGGCTTCCATCGGGCACTCTCACAGCTGTACAATCTTTGGTGCACCGGCACGTGGAAATAGGTTGAAAAGGCTTCAAGAATGCTGGATCAATACTCTGCACAATGGTAGATATCAGTAAGCTGGACACCAACACAATAATAATATTGTTTAGCTGAAAATCGACCCATTTTTAATGATGTCAGCAGGAGGGATCCCTATCAATTTCTCTTATAAAAATATATACAAACAGAAGTTACATGTAAATAGTTGCAAGCCCAAAAGAAAATCCTAGCTATTGAAACTAAATAAAAAGATTTAAACCAATTAAAGGTTCAGATCAGGATTCTTTGAGGGAAAATGAATAAACACTAAATATATAGAACTTTAACTAAAAAAAAAAAAAAACATGTGTAGGGTGTGTCTTGTGTTCATATTACCATTTACATATTTCAATGAATTTAAATAATCCATCCATTAACCTTATTAGGCCACCACAAATCAATCTTTCTTAAAATAAGCACCCTTACAGAACGGGTGAGAGAGCATCACCTGGTACTCCTGCCTCAAATCCACACACGATGACACTCTCAATTCCAGCTTGTCTACACAATGCCAGTTCTTGACAGCGGCATCCGCCACAACAACACAACAACACCAGCGATCTAGATTATTTTGAAAAAACTAGAAAATGACGTTTGGGATAGAAACGTGAGAAAAATACAAAATGCTAACTGTTCAGATCAAAGTAATTGGGTTCTCCAAAAAGAATGGACATCTATTATGGCATGGTAGCTTCAGATATAAATTATGGAAAATATCTGAACTTGAGCCACAACTTACTTTTGAGTCAGTGTCATCGTCCCTAGTTAACAAGTGTTAGAAATCCTGCATTTTAAACCAATGGGAAAACAGTCTCAAAAGTTGAGAATAGCCTCCACCAAACTCCAGAAATAATAACAAATATTGAGAAACCATGTAGCTTCCTTAACAGGCAAGTAGGCAACAAAACCATAGTATTGTGTTAACAGTATAATAGTAGCCTATATGGTTATCATCGTCCACAGTTTCACATATGTAATTTTTTTCTCAATAAAAATTCTTTGGAGAGATGTGTGAACCATAATCTGTATGAGCTCCACTGGATTTATCATATAATGCATAGGAAACAAAAAAAGAAAAGCAGTGAGAGCAAGTAAATATAGATTGCAAGAAAAAATACAAAATATCAAAGGCTGACATTTACTAATTACCAGCCAGTGCGCTGCTTTTATGGAATATCTACTGGATAACCAATCAACCTTAACGCCCAGAAAGGATCTCCAGCTGTTTCCCCTTCAAAAGCATCAATCGCCCCTCCCAAAGCCACGACTATACCTTGCATTATATTTCTTGAAATATCTGCAAATCGAATAATGGCTTAATGAGCTGCTGGTGATGAACGAAGATGAAAGTTCAGAGTAGGCTGAGAAGTTGACCTCTACATAAGTTGAGATAGTTTTCCAGCAGTACATCAAAATTTGATGGGTATTCTGGCCTCCATGAAACGCAAGTGATTTGTTAATTCAGTAGAAACAACATATCTTTTTTAGACTATAGGAATGACATGAATTTAGTAGCCACTTATAGGAAAATCATCTATAGAGCTATTGTTTCAATAGTACATCTAACAAATGTTGAAGAAAACCTGCTTGGCAGATGGAACATATTGTGCCAATGTTTGAAGAGCAAAGGTAACAACATCAATTAGAATTACCACACCCATCTCCTCTTCCAACCCCAGCTATCACCAAATTTCCAAATCAGAAATCGCTGCAGGTTGTAGCACACTCCACATACCAAATCAAAAAAAAAAAAAAAAAAACAATGCAGAGCCATACAGGGTCAAAGGAGCAGGCAAGATCCCACAACAACAGAGGGCAGACATGCAGGCGGTGTCTCTGTTTCAGCGAGGTATAACGTGTGTCACTTTTTGCTAATAGATGAGAAACTCACCATGAATGATGGTAACTAACATACCTCGTCCGATGACGTTTGATATATCGCTAAACACAGAGCGAGTTGGTCGTCGGTCCCCCATGTCTGACCACCCAACACCTTATAAATATAATCATACACAAGAAGAGAATCACCTCAAACACCCTCAAAATTGTTAAAAGCATGTTAACTATTCAGTTCATATGTAGGAGACAGAGGAGGATGTTCCAACGCACGGGCACCTGTAGACGTACGGTGGCAATCCTGACAGAGGCACAAGGGAGGTGGGACGCCGCGGAGCCGCAGGTGACGCACGACGTTGGGGCTCCTGAGATCGGGTCTGCACCTAGGCTCCTGGATGCGCACGGGAAGGGGAGCCGTGCTCGAGATGGGTATTCCGCGCTCTGGGGAAGGGGAGCCACGCACGGGATGGGGACTTCACGCTCCGTCAAAGGGGAGCCACGCCGGCTTCACGGGACGGGGACGAATCGGCCGACGAGCCGGAGATGGGGGGCTTTCATGTTGCCGCGGTTGGACAGGCGGAAGCGCTGGCGTCGCCGGGGACGGACAACTTTCCGTTGCCGCGGGTTGGACAGGAGGAGGTGCTGGCGTCGCCGGAGACGGAGTTGTATGTCGGTGGAGGTGGGCGGGCGGTGAAGGACCAGAACGGAAGTGCGGGGTAGGGGAGGAGGCGGGGAGACGGGCAAAGATGGGCCGTGTCCGTGCGTTTCGGGCAGCGGAGGAGGCGGGGAGACGGCGAAAGCGTTTCGGGCAGCGGAGGAGTTTCTGATGACGCAGCTCAACGATATTGCAGAAGAGGACGGGGTGAGGCCGCTCTGCATATGCAGAGAACTCCCTAAGGGTTTCCTACATAGGTATAGTTAGACTACTCTGTCAGTCTGAAAATAAATGAATGCAATTCTAGCATTCCAAGCCAAGGCCAATTAAGGTAGAGCGATAAGGACGCATGTGCCACTATGAAGTCAATCTTTGCGGCGTACGACTAGACATTAGAAATGATCGCATTTAGGAGCAAAGCACACAAGCAATACAATGAGAATATGTTTTTACACCATGCATGCATCGGCAATTAATGTATTCATCTTTGAAACTAGATAATGCCAAACATCTCACGGCACTCAACAAACAGAATCTTAATTTAACTTCGAAAAACATCCGGCACCATTTCAGCCGGTGCCAATTTTAAGTGGCTGAAAGCAACGATTGCCACTATTTCCTCCTTTCTTGGCTTATAAATGTCTACCAACCAATGCCTCATCACGGTCTTTCCTCACCAGCCATGTGTACTATACAGTGCCCCTCCTAGCCACGATCGTCCCCAACAGCCCCTCGCCTGACCGCGCCACACCTTGCCCCTCTCACACCTCATCGCACCCAACCATGGTCTTGCCCCCATCATGGCCACACAAGTCGTGCACGTGCCTTAGCCAGCTGTGACTTTGCTATGTTCTTGCATCTTTCCTATTTTGTTCCACGAATAATAATCTTCTAGGCCAAAATGGAACAACAGGGAGAGGATAAATATAATCCCTTTTCCTTTCATTTAAATCGTATTTCAAAAAGAACTTTTGAAAATTGATTTGAATCATTTTAGTTTTAGATCAAACCAGACAGCATAGAAATAAAAATGCTCTAGCATGAATGCACACACATGTGTCTAACCTTATGATGAATTTTAATTTCACAAAAAAATATTAGTTCACTATATTCAATGCATCACAAATTTGCATAAATAAATCAAATTAATTATTTTGAAGACATGCAAATTTTTAGGGTGTTACAATTCAACCCCCTTAAAGGAAATCTCATCCCGAAATTTGGTTGTGCTTACTCAAACAATTGTGGATGTCTTCCTCAACTCCTCTTCTCTTTCCCAATAAGTTGCCAATGCCTCTGAATACCGATTCCACTAAACTTTGCACATCTTGATAACCCAACTTCTAGTCCCTTTCAGGTGTCTCTAAAATCTTACTGGGAATTCCTCATATGTAAGGTCCTCTTTAACAATAAGCTCATCCATAGGTGTTTGCTCCTCAGATACTCGCAAACACCTCTTAAGTTGAGACACATGGAACACATTATGTACACCAGACAAACTAGCATGCAATTCCAATTGATAAGCCACTTCACTATGTCTCTCTAGAATTTTGAATGGACCAACATACCTTGGAGCTAACTTTCCTGTCATGTTGAACCTCTTAACACCCCTCATTGGTGATACTTTTAAATCTCTACTAATAATTGGATTCTCCTCCTGAGGCTTCAACCCTTCGTACGTCGCCCCTCCGCATGCGCCCTCAACAAAAATAATCAGGACGCCTGAGATTCCTTCTCTTATTCTCAACCCTTCGTACTTTGAATTTATTCAATTGTTAATTTGGACGTTAAGTGATCATACATATTTGAACATTGTCAGCGCGCCTAACTCGCGTCTTCACCCGCACATGATTCCTTCGCTTATTCTATCTTCCATAAATATATGTTTCTTTCTATTTTTTCCTTTCTTGTTTCATTGCCTTCCTATTTAAACACCGTCAGGCACGTTACTTGCATCTTCACTCGCATGTTATGAAAAGAGTTGGTCGAGGACGGCCGCCAGGAAGAGACACATCTACGCATATGGAGGTGACACCTATACGGAGGTGATGATCTGCATCAAAGCGACAGAGACTCCGCAGCAGCCCTACTCCTAGAGGATGAGGTGTTGGTCGCACACTACGACAAGCATCAGTGACTCCAGGCATGGATACACTTCACTTGTCTCCTTGCTCTACAAAATGGAGATCCGGAACACATATTAAACCTATTTTGGTATCATACAAAAGTGGCATCATACAAAAGGGTCCTCATAACAATGGTGAGTGGCGGCCAGTCGCAACATCGATGGAGCCGAGCAACATGCGCCGGATGAATTTTGTCCCAATTATAGTTTGTACTTGTACTGGTTGCTTCGTACCAATCTTTAGTAAATGTATCAACAATTTTGCAAATCGCCACCATTGGGCAATGGAGACAGCGCGAACAAAAAAACTCTACATTTTGCCAATGATGCTGCTTCATTTTCTTACTTTTTAAGTCAATAAGATACGTTTGATTATTATGGATCATCATCACATATTCTTACTCTGTTGTTACTTTTAGTCAACAAGATACGTTTGATTATTATGGATCATCATCGCATATTCACATTTTGGTCCTCAATATTATTTTGTTATTTATTCCTTGCTCATATAAATGCAGAAGAAATAAAAGAGGATGTAGATAGTCAGGCAACAATGGAAACTATTGGGAACAGAGACATAGAAAACGTCAGTGTATGTATATATCTATATGGGTCATTACATACGTATAGCATCATTTATTTTATAATATAATATTCCATATGCATATTAAAGACGACGTTGTCGAGATAATCATTGAACCGGAACCAGACAATGTTGACGAGTATCTAATGATGGTGATTCCTCTATATAATAAACCTAAGAGGGTGAATAATGCAAAGGTCCTGCCTCAAGGTGAGTCTTCTTAATAGTGTATCTTATTCCTTTTATATTACACAATTTTTAGTTAATTAGTTAATTAAATTTCACTTTAGACTACAAGTGTACACAAGAAGGTGCTATGCTAACTGAGTACATGAAAGGAAAACTAGAAGAAAATTTACTTGTCCAGATCGACGATGCTTGGGTAAAAAAAAAAACATGGACTGCCTTTTAAATGGTGATATGGATGTGAATGGCGTTCTAAGCATTTTAACACCGATTTTGCATCAACTGATGTCTATGCAAAATATCTACTCATTTTAATTGACAAGTTACAAAATTGCAGGTCATAAGTGCATACATTCAATTGGTGTGGCATGAAGACCACCTGCTTCATACGGAAGGTGGAGATGTTTATTTAGAAAATACTCTTATTACTCAGTTGCTACAATGTGATGGAGAGATCCTTGAGACTCAATTGAACTACTGTAAACATGACGTGGTTGAAACATGGGTTCACAATTATTTAAACGCTCATATGGTAAGCTTGACCACAATATCTAATAGATGCTATTTTATGTTGATTCAAAAGCATATAAATATTTGTGGTGAACTCCATCATTGCAAGTGTTCCTTCTAGTTAGTATTGTGAAATTTCACTGCATAAAGCGATTGTTAATGCTTCAGCAGGCGAGATACATGTTTTAGATTCTTCGAGACCAAATGTCAAATTTTCAAGATCTCGGATATACGATACATATGTACATTTATTTGTGCCATAATAGTTAATATCTGTAACACCCGAAATTTTGCACTTTTGGAAATAGAATAAAAATAATTTCTTTATGTATTTTTGTGCTCATGAAACATAGGAAAAATAATATTTTTGTGAAATTAAAATTTATCATAGGAAGTAGACACATGTATGTGCATTCATGCTGGAGCATCGTTATTTCTGTATGGTTTGGTTTTTGCTGAAACCGAAACTGAATTCAAAATCTTTTGCTAATGTTTTTAGAAATTCAGTTCTAATAAAAGAAAAATATATTCTTTTTATTCATTTTCTCCCTTCCATTGGCCTGCATTATCTTTCTTTTGGCTGTCTGTTCGTCGTTTTTGGTCACCAGGCCGGCCCAGCTCTGGAGCAAGCAGCAGCGCTGCACTCCCTCCTCTCTACCTACTGGCAAACCGGGCCCATGGTCAGCGTCGTACTCTCATTACCCTGGAGACGGACTCTGCTCTAACTCGAACTTGACGCCCATGCCGTACGTATCTCCAACTCTCCATCTATAAATAGCCATGAGCTGCTGCCCTTGGTTCGTTCTATCAATCTATCGCCGCCGCCTCTAGTTTGCTGGCCGCATGCACGATCCAAACAGCCATGCCATCCAAGGAGAGATTTCCATGATCTGCCTCTGAGCTGTTGCTATTCGATCCGTTCCTCGTCATCGCTTCCATCTACTATTTTGTCAAGGTCAATGCCGACGTAAAATCCTCATCGCTGTTGCCATCTACGTCGGCATGCATCTCATGCTGCTGATCCATCACGTTAGAAGCAAGACCACATGATCTCTCCCCGACACATTTGTCGCTATGGTGCAGCCACGTTTTTCGTCATCACCACATATCGATCTTTTCATCGTGTTATTGCTGATGCCGTCTGCCGCCTCTCCGTCCTCGGCAACTGGCAACCAATCCATGGCCAGAAGAGCAGAGGAGTCCTACGTGAAGCACCATCTTGGATCTGCTTGTCCAAATCCACCTGCAAGCAAACAGGCACACGTCGTTGCCGTGTTTGACAGGAAGCAATCTACGCTAATGAACTGCACGTCCTCACTGTGCAATGTGTCTTCATCGTCATCATTGAGAAATCCCTCGGTGAGCTCTCCTCATCCACAGACGCATGTGGCATGCTAGCAAGCTCAACCGATTGATCCTATTGCTAGCTAGCTTGATGACATTGTTGTTAGCTCCATATGACATCATGATGACATGCATACATTTTCTTGCCGATTTCCTTTCCAAAAATAAATCTAGAAGTACAATGGAATACTTCCAATAATCTTGAGCCATCCATTCTTCAATCTTTGGTCACCCAAACTTGCTGCATAGACCCTAAGCTACTCCAGTACCGGATCGTAGTCCATCCAGCAACCAAACCAGATTTTATTTATTTTATTTCGAAATAAGTTCGGTTTATTTATAGTTTTGCCATTGGTTTTCAAATGCTTATAGATTTCTCATTTTAAATCCGTTTTAGTTCATTCAAATTGCGTTAGATTCATAATCTCATAATCTAGACGTTTATGCTACTGTTAAACCTGTTTACAACTTTTTGAAATTTCGAGTTTATATTTATTTTATTATTTTACAAAAGCAAATCTTCTTTACATCATAACTTTGCCGTTTTAAGTCCGATTTCGGTGATCTTTACGTCTGTGTGATCGTAGTGACGTGTAGAATAGTTTTATAAGCTTTTCAAACTGTTTTTCCAATGTTGGTGTACTGTTCTAATAGTAGTCTTGTTTGCCATGCATGATTGGATCAATATGTTTGTGTGTTGCTGATTGGAATCGAGTAGACGGTGAGCTTTGCGTTGGTGATCCGTAAGAAGTTGATAATCAAGAAGGTTTTCTTTGGAAGCTTGGATTTGAAGAAAGGATCTCAATTTAAGGCAAGTATAGCATGGGACTATCCTTGTTACCTATTCACTATTAATCACTTAATCATATGCATGTGTCTAATTTGTCAACCTTAAGGACATCCTAGCCAGTTATCTTGTTCATTGAATCCTATGGGTTATTGCATATGGGTAGTTTTGCTAGTGCTCTACATAAATAATTATGATATGAATATATGAAGTGATGGTTAAGAATTGAATGTTGGCAACATGACTTTAGAGTCGAGCTCATGCTTTTACATGATGCTCTGGACTCTCCATAAGGACTTATCTGTCGTGATCATCCGGGATATACAGTACAGTTATGGGGGTCACATGGCTCTGGCTCTAGTCGTTCAGGGGATAGTGTTTACTTGTGTCGGTGGTTACCGAAACGGAAGAGAATGGGTTGTAGCCCTATCGCTATCCGGCATATTTAGATAACCCCTTTGAAAGGCTTTATATGATTCTTGATGTTTTGGGTCCGGCTAACCCATTGCATTTGAGGATCATGACCCGTAGTGAAAGTGTACACCTCTCAAAGCAGTAGTATAAACCGTTATAATGTACCGTGTTCGCGGTCATGAACGGCCTTGGAGACATTACAGAATAGAGATGATACTGAGATATGGACATAAGATGATGATGGAACTGAACGATGACGATGGACTGTCATGAGAACGATCTTTATGATGATATTGTGGGTTAATGGGTTAAGCATAACTTATTGCTACATAAATACTAAAACTTTGACTTACTAAAATGCTTACCGCAGCTAAACCGTGTCAAGCCTTTTGAGCCTCATAACCCCATGTTATGCTTGCGGAGTTCGACATGGACTCACCCTTGCTATTTCACCCCACACCTCAGGTGAAGTTTAGGCTTGTGATCAACCAGGTCGGTCGGTCCCTCGTGGAGTCTACACCGGAAGATTGAAGAGTCTTTCCGCCATCCCGCTAGCTGAGATTATTTTCTTGTTTATTATGTTCGTTATATTTTAAGCATTGTGAATTGATACTATCATTTATTTGTAAACTATATGTGAGATTTGACTTCGGGGCTCACATATAGCATCATCTGGTTTTGTTCTTAAAACCGGTGTGTTACAATATCCCTTTCTAATTCTTGGTGTTTTACGTCATAATAGTGAATAGGAGTGGAAAGACTCATAAAGCATGGAACAGAGCATATAGAACTGGACCAAGAAAAATGGAAACACGGTATCAATGTGGCATCTTAGAAAACTAAACAAATGTTCACCGAAGAGTGCCAACCAATGGGTAAAAGATCATCTATACTTGTTGTGTATATGGAAATGCCGCACCAACAACGGAATCAGATATCTCTCATTTTGTTTTTCAAATTTTGCACAATGTAAGTTGTGGATTATGGATGCTCAAGTATATGAAGTATTGGGTACTTTATATGACCTTGTTACCCAGGTAATTTCATCATAAGAATATTTCTAAATATTTTCTTGGAATGGCTAATAATCGGGACTTGTTCATATTTACAGGATAATATAAGAAACTTTAGGTCCAAGCTACCTACGATCTTGTATAACTCCATGCTAAACATAGAGAGAGGGTTAAATGATGATGGGTAAGATGAGGATGCCAACAATAATCGATGTTGATGTCATGATGCTTGATGATTCGGATGGCATTGAAATGTTACTCTCTAGCACGATAACATTGACAAACTATTGACGGTCGCTAACGACATATTTTTACCATCAATATTCAACCAATAAGGGGTGAGACTATACATTATTACGCACATATACATTTACTATTGACATATTTCTACTTGTCTTGGAGAAATAATTGTTTTGTAGAATATATATGAAAACAAGTGGAAAATATACCAAAATGCGCCATTCGGGAAAGCATACTTTAGCACATCATTCACCCAATGGAATCAAGCCCAAAACACGATGCAAGCCACCAAGGAGGGCTTGGCTCCTTGGAAGATGGACTCCCGATATAAATATTAGTATGGTAAGTGTTGCCCTTATCTTATCATGGTTGTGCATTAGAATTAGAGTAGTCTCTTGACATAATCATGACATATGAACTAGTCCATAGTCTCTGTGTTGTGGTACCGTCATACATGACTTTATGCTTAACCGTTCATGCATTGTATTTGAGTAGAGTTAGGTTTGTGCTAAGGTGGCGGTTCATCATTCCTTCGGGTTTGCTCATGTTCTAGTCCGTCCATCCGGGGGTCCATGGGGGACATGAGTAGTTTCCTTGTATGCGAGCGTGGTGCTCGGGTGCCGGGGAGCCTTTGAATATGACGGCATGCAACAGTTGAGGGGTAGGCAGCAGGGTAGTGACGACCTTGTCCGTCCCTTGAAATGCCCCACATTCATGTGTTGTGTAGGAGTTCGTTAAAATGCCCTGGTGGGTGGCAGACTACCTAGTGGGGTCTCCCCGTTCATCTTATTCTTAGCCTTGACCTCTTATTTATGTATGTTGCATGACTATCAACTGGTTCTGTGCATAGCTATGATTAGAATATGTATGCTCCACTTAGAACTTTCTTTATTCCTTATTTATCTTTATCCTTGAGTTTGGCTTCAGTGAGTGTGTCAAGTTATCAAATTACCTTTACCTTATACCCTTGTTATAAGCATTGGTCTACTATGCATTCGCGTTATCTTGTTCATGTCCCTATTAGATACTTTTACACCATACCTTTCTTTGGGAAAATATAAATAACGATGTCCTGAATATCTCCTGGTGAAATGCTACAATGATATATCCATGCGCTTGTGGATAAATGGTCATGCCCATAAATGGTATAGTTCACCTGTGGAGATTTACCTTCCACCAAGTTTTAAAACAAAGGAGACCGATGAAAATGTTGATCTCATTATGTGACCTAGGCATTCCAAAGAAGGCATGCCATATCGAGAGGTCATTCAAAGCATCAGCCTCCAAAATGATAGTGGCCTCTCTACATGCCCTTTATACTGACCTTGTTTCTCATAAGGGCAATTCTTCCACACCCAATGCACACAATCGATGGTTTACATTCCAAGGAAGCCTCTTTGCTCACTGAGTGCCACTAAGAGTGTTGTGTCTGCTTCATTGGGATATCCGAGATATTCATTTTCAAAAATATCAACAACTGTAGCGACAAACCTACGTAAGCTCTCTAGTGCAGTACTTTTTGCCAATGCGAACATACTCATCTATATAATCGGTAGGAACCCCATAAGTGAGCATACAAAATGTGGCAATAACTTTTGGGAGAAACTCAATCTAGGTACATTGGCTACATGTCTTTTTTTGCACAAAGTGATCACTTTGTATGCTTCAACAAAGATTCATTATTCATAGGAAGAGCTGCCTAGACATCCTAAACCTAGAAACAAAAACTAAAATTAAAACACATGTGTAACGAAAGTAAACACATAATACGAATCAATTTGAAGTGACAACACAACAACCTTTGATGGAAAATATTAGGGTCATATGTTGGATTAGCCGTCCAATAATCTAAAACATCCTATCGTGGTCACTCTCTATCTATCAAGTTGTCGGCATCATCATCGGATGACGAATCATCCAATCCTCTTCGAACATGTTGTCTCCTCAATGTCATGACGTTATCCTATAATGATACTAGATGGGCAACGAGCGAAAGGGAAGGGGGACCCGGCAAAGAGACTTAATAGCGGAGCCAAGAAATCGCTAGCGACCAAACCCTCGCGAGAACGTGGAGAGGTGATGGGGAAGGCCAGCTATGGTCTTGCTAGAGTCAATTGCCGTCCGACGTAGCAGGGCCTAGCGACCATGACCTGTAGTGTCACAACCTAGAGATGACATGGAGAAGACCGCAGTCTGTGTTGAAGAGAAACCGCATGCGAGAGGCCTGGCGGCACGAGATGAAATTCATGGCAAAAAAAACAGTTGGGGCCCATAATTTTGGTATTTGCCGAGTGAGATTGACCAAACACTTGGATATGGGTTTTTTCTTTTGCCATATCTTTTTCCAAGTTCTTGGTGTAGGTGGCTCACAATGGCGACGACCGTATGGGAGATTGGTCTGGTAAGGCCAACGCCGCACCAGCGAGTCCACGGTGAACGTGACAATCAAGGCCGTAAGCCTTCCAATGTTCGCATGAAAGACATAGTTCAAATTATGTCACGACCTCACATAGATGTTGGGGGATGTAGCAATTCTTGCCATGATGATGGCAAGTCCCGTCATGGGAACCCGAAACTTCAAGTCGCCATGTTTGCTTAGAAATAATCAAATGCTATTTGTTTTATTCCGCTAAACTCGAGATTATGTTGTAATAAAGTACGTTATACCTTTATGTTTATTAGTCATTATGTAACACTATTTTTAGACCAAAGAAGTCATTATATGTGTGTAAATTGATCCCGGCATACATATATAATATACACTTAGTTTTACTCCTTCAAAACCGAGTGTGATAGAAGTGGTATCAAAGCCGTGTTGACCATAAGACCACACAACCCCTAGTTAGAATGACCATTTTAGGTGTCTTTTATGGGTTCTATCATCATCTATCTATTGTTAGCATGTTTATCATTTATTACACCTTGATGCATTTATTACCTATCAACTATCATCACTTTATTGTCATTATCAACATGTTTACCTTGCTTTATTAGTGTCATTAAATGCTTTTGTTTCATTGCCATAAATACCACATATGTGCATCTCTACTATAATGTCTCGCTTAGGGCCATTTTTAGGTTAAGGGCTCACCAACCAACAGGATCAAAACCGAGGGCTGAGATGGAAAGTTTGTCACACAAGTCTTACACCCTCACCTCCCACCGAGCCTTCTCACGTGTTTCCATTTGTTTCTCACCTCGCGAGCTGGGCTTGAACCATCGTGGTCATCACCACAAAAAACAATTCAAGGAACCGCCGACCCCACCGCTACCGAGCCTTCTCACACGTCCATGCCATCGTCGAACGTGTGCCACCATACCGCCACCAAGGATCGCCACATTGGTCGAGAAACGAGGGCCACGGGAGGTGTCCGCGACGGGCCGCCGCTTAGCGGGCGGAGAGGCCACAAAAACGGCGTCCCCGTGAGACATTCATCGCCTAGAAGCGGCGACAACGGTCGATCCCTACCGAGGAGGTCCCGCAACGTTAGTCTATTCGCCGTTCACAATTTCAGTAAGCCCTAATCCGGTCATTCCTCTAAAGAGCGGCTGATCTTGATTGATGATTGGGTTGATCGGTGATAGGTCGCTTCACGCCCCCGCAATCAATTTGATCCCGATTATACTAGATATGCTGAAGATCCATCAAAGCTATAATGGAAAATAATTTCCAAAAATTTCAGCTATACGGAATTTGGATAGATATCTTGTTGATAAAAGTACCCTTTCTTGTTTATTGTTTTTGCTAAATCATTAAGCTCCCGTTCTCATTTATAGTAGAGACAATTTCTGGCTAACAACCTAACATAATTATATTAGAGATGACTCACCGATTTCAAGTTTCACCAACATAACTAGTTTTTCATAATGACTTTCTTTAGTTAGGTTGATCACCGATAGGTATAACACAATGTCTATGTCGAGAGATACACACAATGCATTAGGTGATATCACCAACATTGCGGTATGTTTCCGGACTGTGTATAATGCCCATGCTAACGCTATGGTTTAGCTTTTGGAAACTCTTATGTTTTGGAAACTCTTAGTTTAAACTTTGTTCACGAAAACACCAAATGTATAGATCCGGCTCGGCGGCAACGAAATCATCGGGCTTAGATGTCCAACGAACAAAGGCGGGAGGCAAGGAGGAGACAACATGAGTACCAATGTCGATCATCATGAATCCCAAAACAATGGCTCTTCTTCTCGCTTTGACTACACCTGGTATATAATTCATTATTTACAAAAAAACTTCTGCCGCTTCGTTTCAAAAAAAATTACTAATCCTGAGAAAAATTTATAAAGTCTAAGCAAAATTACTAATTCTGAGATACAAATTACAGGAACAACACATGGTGAGATAGCCCAAAGCTCATCAAGTATATTGAAAAAGGAAAATGTCCAACCAACTGCAGATCACGGAAAACACACATGGTGGCATTGGCACCGCAACCACAATGGGCAGTGCACTATCCGTGGGTCAAGGTAACTTCATGCTTATCAAATGTGGATGAATGAATTTATTATCTCTACTATAACAATAAAATGGCTACATATGTTGCACGTGTTTCGATGGGCGGAATGAACGCCGCAACAATGAAAGAGTAAAGATGAGATGACGGACGAAAGCGGTTATAAGCAATTAGAAGGAGAAACCGTGAGTACCAACGCCAATATCGAGCATGGAAGAGGGCTGAATTGCAAAGTAACAACACGACACCTCTTGCGGTCAAGGCATTGATGAATTCATACTTCCAAAGAACCGTGCCCATAGGTGACAAATACATGTGTATTATTATGCATTTCTTCCACAGGCTAATATATCATGATCCTAAAGTCATGATCATTTGTGAAGTCGTGGTTTTGGAAAATGGATTATCGACAATATTGGAAAATGATTAATCTGTTCCATCGCCGCTACGGATGAGTCGTCACAACAATATATGTTGTCAATGATTTCTAAAGTAAAATAAATAAATGATGGAGATGTACGGTTCTGTACTTATTTTAAAATAAATATATTGCGTAACTTCATATGCCAAGTCGGGGCCACATCCATGTGTACATGTCCAACCCGATACTGATGAATTCGATCGTGCAATATTCGAACCACCGCAGGATGTGTTTGTTCTTGATGACCATGCCATGGATGGTGGCCGTGGAATAAACATTGAAGACTTGCCCGATGACGAGGAAATTATTCAAAATCATGCACATGGTACTATGTCTGAATACATGTTTTCAAATACAGATTAAATTCCTTATTTATGACTAAATTTATGTTTTAAATATTGAATTTAAAGTGATTGCCACAATGTGGACACAGTCATAATTATGAGTCGTTTCGCGTGGCTCCAAATGTCCCAATTGCAAATATTCAGACAAATGCAGATCCATATGATTTCATCTATCAGAGCCTACCGCAACACCAAAAGTTGAGCCATGTGCCAGACTACAGATACTGGGGTGTGATGAGGTTTCCATATGAGTCACCCGGGTTTTGTTGTCAAAAAGGCAAAGTACAAGTACATACACCGGAGGTACCTATAAAGCTAAAAAGGTTGTTCACAAGTCAAGTGGATAAAGATGCAAAATATTTCATAAAGCATATATGTTATATCAACTCTCATTTCGCCTTTGCAAGTCTAGGAGTCACCATGGATGATAGATATTCAAGTCTAGCAGGGATTAGTATTTACAACTTTTGAGTACATGGTGGTTTGTACCACCGTCTCGACCATTTGGTGCCAGGTGTGGAAGATGACACTCGCCATCTACAGATGTACTTTTATGCTACGTGAGAAAGAGTCATTGTCACATAGACAAAACAGGTCTCCCGATGTTGATATAAACCTCATGCGGACCATCCTTGCAATTTTGCAAGATAACTCATATGTACAGATTTTTAGGTGAAACGATGACTTTCCAAACTTGGATAACTACCATATTGAGCTCAATACAAATATCATGCCCGACCGGAGAAGGTAATCAAAATTGGGCGAAGGTTTTTACCAAGAAATCGATAATGATTGCCCCAATGACATCCCAAGTAGTCGCTATCCGGATGGAAAGGAATGATCCGAGAGAAGTTTCGACGTATGTGGTTGTATATGGAAAGACGGATCATCGTCCGCAATATGTCCGACCATACCATGGTGTTGTGGCCCGTTAGGTTATCCTATGTACAACCCACTAGGGGAAACGGGATGGAACAAGTTCATGCTGTTTAGCGGGGATCCAATCATTCCACCATTTGCAACCTCGACTTCTACTAATATTGGTTACATAAGACAACATTCTACCGGTGGTCACCAAGGTAATATTCTCTGCATTATTTTCTACCATAGTTGATAATAATAGATTCTAATATGTTTACGGAACTTGTAGATACCCCACCCTCATCTAATAATGTCGGTTACATGGCTGATGGCAATACAATTGTTGTTCAAGGTACAAAGCAAAATCCTACTAAAATAATGTGATATAACATTATCTAATTCTTTTGCATATTGCAACTAATAATAATAATGAAAATCAACTAGAAGAAGGGGATAATGACGTACAAGGCAAGATCCTTAGTTCAGCTGCAGATGAAGCGCACTCCACAAGATATGTAACCACACGACAATACTACTCGCTTCAAATTGCAAGTCGGACAAGATGTCTTTTTCAATAGTGGGCTGTCGATATGTACATAAAGATTGAGATCATGAGGCTAGATTGGTATTCTAATCCAGCCAACCAAAAACTAATACAGGCAGAGCTATACCAGGTAACCGCTAATAATAATTGTTTATTTGTTTTCTTGTTCATTAATGTTGTAACCTTGATACTATCTTTGGCTAAAATTTGTATGCTCTTAAATGTATTATAGGGATCGATTGATGTTATTGATCCCTCGAGAGACGCAAGGCTCGAAGCTTGGCAAGATGATTGTGTTGCCAAGATCATTCCCTAGATGTGATCGAGACATGCAATATAGGTTCCTTAATTCTATGGCTATTGTGAAACATTTTGGTAAGCCTGATTACTTCATCACCATGACATGCAATCCATACTGGGAAGAGATAACAAGCAACCTTGAACCGGGACAGGAACCACAAGATTGGCGGAATCGGCCGCAAGAGTGTACGAGCAAAGTTGCGGGATCTAAAGGATCTTGTAACAAAGAGGAAATATTTTGGTGAGGTTGCAGCATATGTCCATGTTACAGAGTTCTAAAAAAGAGTCCTACCACATGAGCATTTTTTGCTGATCATGAAGTCAGCAAGTAAGTTGACAACCCTAGATGCATATGATCGAATGGTTTCAGCGGAGATACTAGACAAGGACAAGTTCCCAGAGTTGCATGATCCGGTTATCAACCATATGTTGCATGGACCATGTGGTGTCCTCGATAAAAATTGTGCTTGCGTGGTGGATGGAAAGTGTCAATTTGACTACCCTCGACAGTTTTGTGAGGAAACTATACAAGGAAACGATTAATATCCAAAATTTAGGAGAAGAGATGACGAACGTCGAGTCAGGATTAGGAGACCAGAGCTAGATAACAGGTGGGTTATGTCATACAACCTTGGCCTCCTATTTAGATACAACTATCACATTAATGTTGAAGCATGCTCAAGCATTAAAGCAGTGAAGTATCTATTCAAATATCAAATATGTATATAAAGGCCACGACCAAGCATCATTCTCGGTAAATGCAGCTGCAAATGGAGAAGATGATGGTGTCATCAATGAGATACAACAAAGATAGGAATGCTAGATTCATATCTCCGCACTGCCGTGTCTAGGATATTGGTGTTTATCCAAAGAAGTATTGCAGCTCCAACTACATCTACCTAATATGCAGTCTGTGACATATAATGATGTTGATAACCTAGAGGATGTTGTGGAACAAAGGAACAAAAATGTGGCAAGCAAGGAAACAAGTATCGAGACAGATAGGACAGGTCGTCTATGCTAACCCGGCTGAAGGCGAGAGATAATACTTAAGGGTTTTATTGAATCATGTTAGAGGTGCTACATCATTTGATGATTTGAAAACTGGCATCTGTGGTGCACGCTCTACTTTTAGAGGCATGCGAGAAAAGAGGGCTTATAGAGACGAATAGTTCAATAGATGACCGCTTGACCGAGGCCACCACGTTCCAGATGTCGTGTTCCTTGCGAAGGTTGTTTGCTACCATCCTTGTATTCTGTGAGGCCATTAACATATGTGGCCTATGGGACAAGCACAAGGATGCTCTAGATGAAGACTTTAGCCGACACGATGCCAACACATCGACAAGAGATCAAATGGTGCTATGATAATTACGTGATATGCTTGAATCTTTAGGGAAAGATATAACAAAATATGGTCTGCCACCAATTTCCGATATGGGCTCAAGCGTCGTTGACATGATGAAGGAGGTTTGAGAGGAACAAAGTGTCCCCATAGACCAAGAACACCTAGATATCTTTCATTCTCTAAACAAGGAACAAAGAGAAGGGTTTGATGAAATCATTGAGTATGTCTTTACCAAGAAAAGCCAAGTTTTTTTGTAGATGGGCCAGGAGGCACAGGCAAGACGTTCTTGTGCAAGGCGCTACTTGCTAGAGTCCGGTCCGAAGGACTAATAGCCATCGCAACAGCCACATCTGGTATAGCAGCATCAATATTGCCCGAAGGACGCACTCCAACTCTAGGTTTGGAATTCCTATTAAAATTGATGACACCAAGACGTGCAAATTCACAAAAGCAAAATCCAAGTGGAGAGTTGATGCGTAGGGCCTCATTGATTATTTGGGATGAAGTTGCCATGACCAAGCATCAGTGCATTGAGTGTCTTGATAGGTCCCTATGAGATATCATGGAATGTGCTTTGCCATTTGGAGGGAAGATCATGGTATTTGGTGGAGACTTTAGGCAGGTCCTTCCTATGGTTCCACGTGGCACAAGAGCGGAGGTGACTGATGCTACTGTGCAAAGATCCAATTTTTGAGAACAAATAAGGAAGATTAGGTTGACACGTAACATGAGAGCACAGTCTGACCCTAGGTTTTCTGAGTACTTGCTGTGGATTGGAAATGGGACTGAGAAAACGATAGGGGATGATTATGTTTGACTGTCGGATGACACTGTGATTCCATATGACATCGAGGAGGCAGTTAATACACTCATTGAAGCCGTTTTTCCATCGCTTGAAGAACATGCAAAATCAGCCACCTATATGAGCTCGCAGGCCATTCTATCCACTAAAAATAAACATGTTGATAGGCTCAATGCAATGCTGATTGAGTGGTTTCTAGGTGAGCAAAAGGTTTACCACAACTTTGACACTATGGTTGATGATCCTCATAATCACTTCCCTTTAGACTTTTTGAACTCAATAACTCCAAATGGCCTGCCCCCACATGAGCTGAAGCTAAAAATCAACTGTCCTGAAATTCTTCTCCGCAATCTTGATCCAAACAATGGCTTGTGCAATGGCACAAGGCTTATGGTTTGATATTTGCAATACAATGCAATTGATGTTGAAATCATTGTCGGGCAACATGTAGGGAAGAGAGTTTTCATACCAAGACTACTGTTGTCACCATCGGATGATATTTCTC
Organism: Hyparrhenia diplandra; assembly: GCA_015847255.1. Lineage (NCBI taxonomy): Eukaryota > Viridiplantae > Streptophyta > Magnoliopsida > Poales > Poaceae > Hyparrhenia > Hyparrhenia diplandra. Next base: position 477,169 of record JADLZK010006947.1, on the reverse strand, counting down.
TTCCTTTTAAAGTTTAAGAGAAAACAATTCCCTATCAGGCTAAGTTTAGCTATGACCATAAATAAATCATAGGGACAAACAATTCCTAATGTTGGGATCTACCTTCCAGAGCCAGTGTTCTCGCATGGATGGCTTTACGTTGGTTTATCAAGAGGGGTGTCCAGATCGACTACAAGAATTTTGGCAAAACCAAAAGTGGATTTGGATTCTACGGGGAAGAGCACGAAGAATATAGTTTACAGAGACGTCTTAAATGGCTGGGTAATGGTATGTATGCTCAATATGCCTTATCAATCCTATCTAATGTCAATATATATTGCGGTCCGTGTGCTTCATACTAATATTTTGGGGGTGTACGAGGAAACAAAATGTAACTGGTTATAGTTGAAAATTTCTGAACTAATCAGCCTATTAAGCTCATGTGCTTCCTCCTACCATGTCCTTGATAGGAGATATGGTGACGGAGGCGACCATGCACACGTGATGCAAAGAGAAATCAAACAAAGCAAATAGTGGCAGTGAAGTCAAGGCCCGTTCTTGTAGCAGGTCCGACAACAAGCGGATAGGGAAAAAGCGTAGGCGTGGTTTATGTCCTGCAATGAGGGAGTTTGAACTATATACATTTCTTTTTAATATATAGTTGCTGAATTGTAATTCAGTATTCTTGGTTTAAGGGTACAATGTTGAGCCACGTTGGTGTGACAGGTGTTTTAGAATGTAAGTATACTTGATTTGATTGGAACTTATCTGAGGCACTAAAAATTTGAATGTAACGGTGACTATTCTCTTGGCTTGCTGGCAACATGGATCAGTGTCACCATGTACGCTTGCTAGCTGGGTCGCTCGAGAGGCTCTCTTGAACGAGACGTCCACAGCAAAGTGCCCAGCATGCCCAGAACAGCATAGCTGAGGAACTCAATGAGAGAAGCATGTAATGGCATGATGAAAAATTTGTAGCCTTGCCCACTGCAGGTTTAGGAAATGTAGAGCTTGCTGCTGCAAGCCGTCAGCTCGCAACAGGCCTCTCACGCCAGTCCACCGCCGTCACCTTGCCACCTGGTTTATCTCATTGTCCTTCTCGCGCATGCTTGTGCATCGATGTCACAGGCATTGATGTTGTGTTAGGCAGCGCTGACGTCAATCGAGCAAATGCCATTGCTCACAGTTGCATTCTCTGGCAGTCTGCGTATCAATGTGTCATCTTGGGGCAGGACACATAAGCTCATCTAGCCAATGCAAGAAGATGGGTAAAATATCTTTCCATCTTGTGTATATTTCATTGTCTCAAAATAAATACTATATGTATGTCTCAGATTTTTTTCTCCAATATTGCCCAGTTATTGTTGTGGTTTATGGCTTCTTAAATACATGAAGTATTGAACAGGAAGTTCTTTATCCCACCATGTAACCTAGGTACTTTCTTTTAAGTATAGTTCTAATACAGAATAATCAATTATTTTTAAAATTCTTAATATATCAGCAAATACTCATGTTTGCGGCGCGATATAAGTAACTAGAGGTTCAAGATGTCTGCAATCTTATATAACTCGTCGTTAAATGAATACCAAGGGTTACCAGATAAAATATCAAAGTACTGAGAAAGAAAATGATTCAGGTGAGCTTGTAGAAGAGCTCAGTGAATTTGATTTGATCATGTCACCTGATGCGAAGATGACAAAATTACTAAAGTGGAGAAATAAAGAACATGTTTTGGAGGGAATTTGCGTGAAATTGCATCTACTCGCCACTGATGGAGATTTAGAGTAAGTCATTCTAAAGTAAAAAGATTTGTTCTAATATATAATATTTTTATTGTCGAATCTATAATGATATATGGAATTTGTTTCTTGTCCTTGGTTTTTAGCAAAGAGTGGATACAAAGTACACGACCACATCCAATTTCTTTAACCCTTAGAAATATTATGAATATTATAAAAGATGAAGAATTGGAACATGAAAGCTTTAATTTGGTTGTTCGGATGCTTGCGCATCACCAAGACCTAGGGCTGAACAAAAATACACCACTTCATGGACCTCAAGTTTGTTGTAAGTTGACATATACAAATAGTTCAAAAAGTACTTGTTTTGGGCTAGATCCACGATGTTGTTCGAAGGTTGACAAGGCATATCGCGACAAACTAAAAAAAAAGTACTTGAGTGCTGGCCGGGTTTGCGATACAACATCAAAGATTGTAGCAATGTAAGTTATGTTTTCTGTAATACTTAAAATTCTTGTTTTAAGCTTTTACCACTCACGGGGGTATGTTTTGCTTACGAGATTCTACTATAATACTATCGAGACAGCCTATACACTCTAACTATATTGAACTTGCAAACCCAAACAATGCATTTGTTAGATCCACTTCAAGATCTTTCATCATGCTGCAAGGGGTTTGCTCAAAGAGATTTACAACGCTACATTCCACAATATTGTTAAAAAGTTTGCTCTCACCATGTCTTTGACAAATCCTCATTTGAAGAACAATATTTGGGATTGGGAGAGAAATTACCCAACATGGGTAACAAAGGTTCAAGATAATAAAGATTGGTAATCACTTGTAATATAAGTTTGATGTCACAAAAAGTGTTTATTTGAACTATGTACATTAAATGAACAACTAATCTTTTCCCCGAAATTGGAAGGCTTTCTTGTGTACAATTTCATGAAGTCAAGGGATAGAGAAAAAAATGTCACCGATCAATAATGTAAGTTTGTATAGTATAACTATGTTTCAATAAACTTGGGTCAAACTAATTAATTATCTATTATTGCTATCTGCCATGCACATGAACCAACTACACTATGGAGGGAATTCATGGGTGACATCTTGATTAAAATTAGAAAAGAATGTTGTGACAAGCTCCCTAAAGATATCCAGTTCATGATTAAGAAGTTAGCTACAATGCAACTTACATGTTTATGTTTTACCAAAATACACAAGGAAGTACCAATGTTGTAACTTAGATGGTTCATCCGACAAAAATGGCAAAAATACCTTCTTATATCTAGTTTAAACTAAGAGTTTCCAAAAAGCAAAATCGTAGTGTTAGCATGGGCATTATACTAGTACTATTCTTATGTCATTGGTTGTTTTCATTTACACCACTGATATATTCATCTGTCCATATATATGCATTGTCTTTTATCCTCTTAATCATGTTTACCCGATTATCATCTAGTTTAAACTAAGAGTTTCCAAAAAGCAAAATCGTAGTGTTAGCATGGGCATTATACTAGTACTATTCTTATGTCATTAGTTGTTTTCATTTACACCACTGATATATTCATCTGTCCATATATATGCATTGTCTTTTATCCTCTTAATCATGTTTACCCGATTATCATTATCATCTTTTACCATGAGTTCCTAATCATCTTTTGCATGTCTCTTACTTTCTTTAGTCGATGGCACGCCAAAAGTTGATTTGCCGTAAGAGTTGTGTGGATTATCTTCCGACCCGCCTTGTTCACTACCCGTTGACCGGCAATGTCGACCAGTTTGAGTTTTGTCGCGAGCAACACCCTAACAATGGGGCCAACCTCTTTGTTGGTCCCCCCATGAGCACTGAGCAGATGCAGGCCGCCCTGTAGTAGGCGGACATGCTATCCAACAAGCAGGAGAAGGAGATCCTCATGACAACGATGATAGTGATGATGAGGAAGGTGATGATGATGGAGAGGACATTGGTTCTGGAAATGGTGGACCAGGGAGAAGGACCTCCGTGGCTCTCCAGGAGGACAAGGACAAAGAGGTCTAGGCTCAAGATGGGTGGATCATCACTCTGACCACGAGCGATGGAGGGTGTTTCTTCCATAGGGAGCTCATCCGCCTACTAGAGGAGCAGAGGATGTGTGCCTACATTGGGAGGCCCAACGGTGTACTACGTGCTCTTTGAGTGGTGTCCGTCAATCCCACTCTTGTAGATAGAGATACCCAGATGGCCGCTACTAGCGATGCAGCTCGCATGGCCCTTACTACATACCGCGATCACTTCAAGGATATTAGTGAGGATGTGAGACGCTACTACCCATGTCGTCGCCGCGGAATTGGTTTCCCGCATCGCTGCCATCGAGGAGGAGGATGGCGAAAATGTAACACCCTGAAATTTTGCATTTTTTTTTTGAAATAGATTAAATGAATTTAATTTGCATTTCTGTGCTCATACAATTATAGGAAATAAATAATTTTTATGAAAACAAAATTAATCATAAGGCTAGATACATGTGTGATGTACTCATGCTGCTGCATATTTATTTTTGTGATGACTGGTTTTCAACAGAATTTAAATGGAGTCCAAATTCAATTTCAAAAGCATTTTTTAAAAGAATTTATTAAAGGAAAAGGATTTCATTTTTCCTTCTCTACTCTTTCTCCTATTCAGCCGAGAGGCCCAAACCAGCCGGCCTACTTTTTTTTTTTCCTCCTTGTTTCTCTTGCTGGGCCAAGCTCCACCTTGTCTTTTGCTTCGGGCCGGCCCAACTCGAAATGGGGCAGCTACAACACTGCATTTCTCCTTCTCTTTGCTTGCTGCCGCTGATGTGTGGGGCCCGCACTGCTACAGTGTTTTCCCCTTCCCCACGTTGAATCGCGATCGAGCCGACTCTGCTCCTAGCGCCCGTGGACTAAAGCCCACCGAACTGCGTCCCGATTTCCTCGCACTTCATCGTGATCTCCACGCCCGGTGACGCTACAACAAGTGCCGCCAACCCTCCTTGACCTACTTTCCCAATCTACTCGTATTTGTCGTCGCCACGAGCAAGCCGAGCCATCCGCCATTGCCGTCTCGGTCGCCGAGCTCAAGAACGCGCCGCCGACCTACCGACCTCGCCCTCGCCCGTCGCCGTTGAGGTTGGGTAGACGTCTTGAAAGCCGGTAGGCCATCCTTTGATCTCAATTTTGTCGGTTCACTCATGTCGGTTCGTCGGGATGTGGAGGAACTCCGCTTTTCGCTCGTCGCCGTGACGCCGTCATCCGTCAATCTCTCTTCGAGTCTTCGGATTGGTAAGCCCGCCTTGATCCCCTTTGTTATTCCCGTGCCATCAATTGGTCGGATTAGGGCCGCTAGGGCCGAGTTCATCCTTATGGCGAAGCTTGCCGGGCGCCGGCCATGGCCGAGCACCGCCTTGCCGCGGCGCGTTTCGCTTTCCGCCGCCGCTTTTTGAGAACGCGCCCGCGTCGCTTTCTATCGACATCACAAGGGCGACGGAACGCAGTCCGCATGGCGGATTTGTGCGCCGGACGACCCACGCCCCGTCCCGCGCGGTGGTGCCACCGCGTCGGCACTGCTGTCGGCCGGTGTGGTCATGTTCCCCGACCCGATCTAAACCGAGCCGTTCATTCGAGATCCGACGGCTCGGATCGGAGATACCCTTTCAGGTGGCTATCTTGCAGCGCGTCCCTTGCGTAGTTCTGGAGTTACGCATTGACCGCCGGAAAGTGTAATCCGGTCGGTTCAGTTCCAAAATGCGTTTTCAGTATTTACAGAACTGCCATTGTTCTTCATTTATTCATAATTTTCTCATTTTAATTCCAAATCAATCCGCTCAAATTGCATTAGGATCGTAGTTAAATTTCCTAGGTGATTATGCTATTGTTATTTTAGTTTGCCACTATTAATTTTCGTAGTTAGATTTAATTAATTACCTTGCATTAGTTAGCCTTGTTTATTTCATATCTCGCCGATTTAGCTCTGTTTTACGTGAATTTTACGCCTATGTGACCGTGAGCGAGTCGTAGAATGATTTATAAAACTTTTTTACTTTATTTCTGTACTATTGGTGTACTATTCTAATGATGATAGGCTTGTTTGCTTTGTATGTATGTGTCATGAACTGAATTGGGCCACCCCGAGAGTGGCTAGATGGGCTCGACACGGCCGCCGCCCGAGAGGGCCCGGGGCGCCCGCGCAAGGGGGGCCGGCGCCCCTTTGCCGCCGCCGCCTCCCTCCCCATACAATTCCCAGTTTGCTTCATATTCAAGTTAGGATTATCTTAGGTAATTTTTGGTGTGCAAGGGATATCTCATCTATAAGGGAGACCCTTATTAGGAAAGAATAAATTAGGATATGCTTGTAAAAGGTATTCCGATCGTATAAGGAAACCTTATAGAGATTGCTTAGATTACAAGTCCCACTAGTCGGGCTATATAAGCAAGAGGCATGTAATCTCTAGGGGATAAGCAAGCAAATAAAAAAATATCTTTCGGCTCTCAACTCTCCGTGCCGCCGGCCGCCCCCTGCCCGTGCCCACGCAGCGTGCCCCCACACCCGCCGCCGCCGCGCCCGCGCGGCGCGCCCGGCCGCCACCGCCCTCCTCCTCCTCCTCTCCACCTCGCCGCTCGTGCTGCGGCTCGTCGTCGCCGGGCGAGAAGTTGCAGCCCCGTACGCCATCTCGAAGCTTCGAAGGGCGAGGAACACGTGTCAATTCCGGTCCAATCTAGCCGAATCGGACAAGATGATTCCTTTGTGTGTTGCTGCGTGATGATCGATGGAGGCAAAGTGAGCCGTTCGTGGAGGATCAGTACTTTGGTGATCAAGACTTCTACGAAGACCGGTAAGAACACAGCCACCAACCGCCGAAGGCAAGTATAGCTTGGGCTTCACCTTGTTGACCTAATCACCTTAATCATTATTTCATGTGCATGAGTATAATTAATTTGCCATAAGGATGTCCTAGTTTTGTTATCTGTTCCTTGATGCCTTGGGTTACTTGCATTGGGTACAATTGCTAGCGCTCAACCTAAATATAAATGAACCCAATGATGAGTAATGTTGTTATGAGATGAATGGCGAACATGATAATGAAACAACAGGGCAAGGGAGCTCTTTTGATGCTCTTGGCCCTCCATAAGGACTAATCCGTTGGCAAAAGCTGGGAAAACCGTACAGCTGGGAGGGTCATATGGCTCTGACTGTAGTTGATTAGAAAGCTCTTGTCTAGCTTGTTGGGGTTACCCTTGTGGCGCAAAAGGGGGTTGTCGGTTGGGTATAGTGCGGTCCCCGTCCCTTTGTGTATAGGTTGCGTGTCATTGTTGCCACTAGGAAGGTTGGTCCTATATCTATCGCCAGTTGAAACCTATAGCGGCTTCCAACCTGTTAGATAATCTTTCAAAAGGCTATGTATGATTTTCGTTGTTTAGGCCTAATTAACCTACTCAATTGGAAGTCATAACTCACAGTGAAAGTGTACACCTCTCAAGAGTAAAAACTGTTATAACAGTCGTGCTCACGGTTATGAGCGGCCCGAAAAACTTGACGGAATAAGTAACATGATAATGGTGAACTAAAGGTGATAATGATGTTGAGTTGTGAATGGTGATAATGAACTATGGTGATCTTATAATTGTTGGGGAATAATTGGAGCTTAAGCAGAACTTAGAACTATTAGAATGAATAAAACTATGACTTACTAAAAGCTCACCGCAGTATAACCAGTGTCAGCTTTGAGCGTCATCCACCCTTGCTACCTTGTTGAGTACGACATGTACATACGGACAATATTCTGGATGGGTACAGATCTTCCCTGTGGAGTTGGAGGCATCATGGTGTTTAGTTAGCAACTTTATTATTGTTAGACTTCTATGATATTTATGTTTGAGATACAGTTTGTTATGTAACAAGGCACTTGGATGATACTATTCCTTCACTTTTGTCGTTATAGGTGTGTGATTGATTCCTGGGCACACAAGTGATTCGTGATTCAATTTGTTTTATAAATTGAGTATGACAAAGTTGGTATGAAAGCCGTGTCGACTGTAGGGACGCAAGCCCGGGTAGAATGGTCGTCTTAGAAAGTGTTTGTCTCACTTCTTGCTATTGCTTTAGCATTATAGTTGTGAAATTTTTGTTTTGTGCTTCTTTTGCTCTATTCCATTATAAACCTGCTGATTCTAATTTTAATTCATTTAATTTTAGATGGCCCGCAACAAGAAGACTGCCCGCAAGAGCATTGGAGCTGCCTGTGTCATGTTCCCACCGCAGGCACCTCCGTAGGATGTTATTGACATCTCTCGATGATGAGATGGAGCCGGATCCCGTGGGTCGAGGAAGATGATATGCTCATAGAAGACATGGACTCAAGAGGAGGCTTCTTGGTACGAGGGCTTGGAGCCAGCACCTGCATCGCCTGTGTCACTACCTACTCTGACACCGGCGTCGCCAGTTCCAGCAGAAGTGGGTGCCACCGCCTACTCCTGCTCCTGCTCCAGATCCTATGCTAGTACCTACTCCAGCTCCAGCGGCAGTGGTGCCGCCATCACCTGCTCATGTCGGAGAAGGAATGGGGTGGGATCATACTTACCACTACTTTCCTCCCCCACATGGAGCCTACTACCACAACCTGCTCTCCAATGTGCGGGAGGACTACTACTACCCGGAGATGAACGCATCCATCTATGCTACCCAGCAATGAGGACCGATCGCCATAAATTTCTCGACGCCATGACCCGAAGATGAGACTTGGGTGATTGAAGATCCCCGCCATGAGGAGCCCACGCTGGTGGAAAATGATGATGTGAAGGAGGAGCTAAGGATGGCACTCAAGGCAGCAAGGAAGTACCAGCGGGAGGTGGACGAGCTCCGAGCTCAGCTGGGGATGCCACTTAAGCTACAAGAAGAATGAAGCCCATCCTTAGAGTTTAGGCTGCCATCTAGAAATAATGAGACGTTAGTCACGAGTCGAGTCGAGTCAGTTGTGTCGAGTGTGTGTTTGAGAAACTTGGTGATAGTTGTTTTGGATTGATGCTAAGTGTGTGATTTGCTTTTTCATAATGATTGCTGGAGTTTATGGGCCTGTCTATGAACTCCTTAGAATTGGAATTAAGGTTTAGAGATTGATTAATATAAGTTTGGGGTAATTTTATCTATCATGGCTGAATCTATTCTATGGAGCAGTCTGTGTTCTTTATCACATATCTTTTTATCCATACGTGTTTTGGACCTGAAATCCATACGTGTTTTGGACCTGAAATTTTTCTGGGGAAAGTAGACTTCTGTAGCTTTCCATTGAGTCCTATATCATATTTTTATCCATTCGGATTGGGAAGTTATGGCAGTTTGAATATGGTGTTTCGGTGCTGTCTGGATGTTCAGAACAGAATCTGTTGTTCTCTGTTTTCAATGAATTTAATGACCAAATCTGAAAATATGAACCACATGAAAGATGTAGGTAATTTTGTAACCTTTCCAACGGTATAGAGAACACGTCATTTGGGTTTCTGGAACTCCAGTTCTGGTCTGTTTACTGCACTGCTGTTGTTGCACTTCGTACAGAAAATTTCAGATTGTCATGTTTTGTTATCCGATCTATTGTTGGGTAACTCTAAGACTTATATATGTGATATTGGATGACAGATGGCTGCTTGTGGAGGAGGAAGAGGCCGTGGACGTGGTATTGGCAGAGGTGTAGCACCCCCACCACCGCCGCCCCCTGTGATGACGCCAGAGCAATGCAGGGCGGTTGATTCAGCAAGTGGTGCAACTACTGCAGCAGAACCAGCAGAAATCAGAACCACCGGGGGGTCAGCACTATGCTCCACCCGAGGGACAGGCGTGCGGACTTCATGAAGGGACTTGAACCAAAACAAAGAGTAAGACGATGCGACCTCACCTGTTTCGAACTCAAGGGCGGAGTTGGCTCGTGGTCGACGTATTGCTCGGGATGGCGGACAGCGACAAACTGCAAGTCCGACGAGATGAGAAATAAGCAACCGGAGCAAAATCAAAGGAAGTAGATAGGTCATGTGGTCCCGTGAAGTTGATTCGAGCTCAAGAGCGCACTTACAACGGAGATGAGGTAGTGGAGATGACGAACTCAAGCTTGGTGGTGGAAACCAACAACGACGGCTTGGGTTTCGCTACGTACGGCTCGGAATTGCAGGTAATAGCTTGCGGAAAAGAATTTAGGAGGCTGCGGGTTCCTCTTTTATAGCAAGGGGTCGTGCAAATTACGGCAAAACATGCAAATCCGGGGCGGTTGACGTCAGGCGGCACCGGGTCAAGTTCGCCTCGATTTCGACTCAAGGAGGACGACGCTGACAAATGCGGGTCTGCAGCGTCGAGTGAGCCGTAAAAGAGAGAAGGAAAGTGCACTGCGCTACAAGGCCAAGCTAGACCGATGCAGAGGCGGTCCAAGACAAAAATAAACGAGTGAGCCAAGGAAAAGAGAAATGTCACTCCGGCCGGAGAGCAAAAGAAAAAGAGGGGCCGGCTTGGGCTGCCAGGCCAAAATGGAACAACAGGGAGAGATAAAGTTAATCCATTTTCCTTTTATTTAAATAGTTTTTGAAAAGAACTTTTTCAAATCAAACCATACAGCATATAGAAATAAAAATGCTCTAGCATTAATGCTCATACATGTGTCCTAGCCTATTGATGAATTTTAATTTCATAAAAATTACTATTTCACTATATTCAATGCATCGCAAATTTGCATAAATAAATCAAATTAACTATTTTGAAGACATGCAAATTTTAGGGTGTGTTACAACTTGCCTCCAGCAAAAGTCACCTTCAGCTCATGAAATCCCTCCTCTCTGTTGACACAGAAGTAATTTGTATCAGATACAATGTAGATGACGTGTATTTTCAATGCACAGCAAATGGCGATGTAACCCGCGTCTGACTTACCATTTCTGACATTTCCTGTACTCAGTTAGCACGGGGTCAATGTTCTCAAAGGCAGTACACATCTCTTCCCGCACCTTGGCTCCAGTGAGAACGATCTTGCCAGAGACAAAAATAAGGACAACAGTCTTGGGGTTCTTCATACGGTAAATCAGCCCGTGGAAGAGCTCCGGCTCATACTGCTAATATGTCAAGAAACCCAAAAGGTTAACAGAACTATATGATGTCAAATTGTGAATGCATAATGCACTTCACTTTCACCTGACCCCAGGCACAGTAGAACTAAAAGTAAATAAAATGCAGTCATTAATGTTAGTGTATCAGTGTGTGAGGATTGAGCCATGGTGCAAAAAACAGCAAGTCAGTTATTTGACAGACAATACGTATCTTGGTTTGACAGTATATCAATTAAAAGAGAAGCTTCAAAAGTTCATATAAATCTGCCTCTTTTTTTGGTCTTATTATGGCTAACATGATGACAAGGCAGTAGAAATCCAAGCCTCTGATAGTGCAGATCGTGCAAGCGTGTCAACTTACATTAGAAAAGTCACCAATGAGAAAAGGCAAGGCCCTCCAAACGAATTGGAAATTTCACATCACACGAGTCAACCATATTCTGGATCTTGAAATCCTGTTTGTCAGAACGAATAATCCATTTAGTCAAGGTGAGAAATCAGGAAGACTATAGTAGGTTTTAAATAGCCGGATATAGCTGCTAGGAAGGGCATGCGCTATGGCATTTAGCCGGATATAGCCCGCTATAGCCCACTAAATGGAGGCTATATAGCCCGCTATAGCCCGTAATGACAGCCTTGCTGCTAAACGCCTTAGCCGGCAATTTAAAACTACTATACCCTGAAATGAATCCGATTAGCAGGGCATTACCTTGAACCCCACTTGCTTGCCGTTTTCAACCTTCTCGATAATTCGCTTGTACTGCACGCGCTAGGAAAAGGAAATAACAACAGATAAAAACTGTTCTATAGCAAAATTCATCAAAGGGCCCAAATCAGGATCAATCAACAGTTTCTGCATGCGCAATAGATGCCCGGCAAGCATATGGAACAATGTAACGGTATCATAAGTGTCTTTTACCTTCCTTGGAGCAAGCTTTGGATGCTCTTCACTCTTTGCTGCAAACCATCTTCCCAGAAGCAAGACCGGGGTTGTTGTTTTTGGTTCCCTTATCCTCATGATCTGCAGCAAAACGCTGTGAAAGAATATATGGAATTTTCAGATTCAATTAGCATGAGTTCCAAGTTTTACATTTACAATGAACAGGAAATTTTCAGCAGAGAACTTTACCTTTGGATTGTACTCTTCCTTACGTGCCCACAGAACGATCATTTTCAGATCCAACTGGCAGCCTAAATTTGCTGTTGAGACAATGTTTCCTTAGACATTGAAGGAAAGATGGTGAGAACTCTATGTAGAAGTGGGCACAGAGGCGTCACTAGTCATCTACGAATTGTATCTTCATCGACAAACCAATTTGTTTCCTTGTCATTGTCACCGTTTACAAGCACATTCCATAAAACTTTGCCAAGTTGAGCTAGCTTTCCTAAGTTGGCCGAATCAGACACGAATTTCCCAACGCGTAAATCACGACCATCCCATCTCAATAGATATAGATTACCCTGACTGTTTACCAATTCGCCCACACATATTTTTTTGCCCAGCCTACCCAAAGGCCAATAAATATGTCCGCAGCAACACCCCGGCAGACCCATATGTGTATATAACAGATCAAACTAAGAACCAGGCACGATCTAAACAGTCCAGATCGGTAAACCACGTCTGATCAGATTCAGATGCCAACAAATATATTCAGGTTTTATAAAAGCATAGGCAAGCACGATAAAGCAGATCAAACCGCGCCTATAGCTACTACATCCGTAAAACCCGTCAGATTCAGGAGCTACCGCACGCACGCATTCAGGTTTAGATCGCCCAAAGCACAAAAGCAAGACGGCAGGACTCACTGGAGGATGGGGACGATGCCAGAGGGGTGTGCCTGGCGCCCTGGCGAGCTCATCCCTAGCGCGGCCATGGCCCGACCCTGATTAGGGTTTGGTTCGCGAGGTTGGAGAAAGTTTTATACGAGCAAAGAAAGCTGGGCCTCTAGTATATATAGACGAGGAGGGGGTGTGGTGTAGTCGGAGTTCGGGTCGATCGCGCCCAGGAAGGTCGATCGCCGGGTTTTGGCAGTGCGGGCTGAGTCTCGACCCAACAAGACTCGTGACGAGGAGATGGAGGAATGCAGATGCGGTGCCGGGTCCGTTAAGAGCATTTCCAAATCATTTTCTAAAGCTAAATTTAGCTGTTATTAAACAAACATCTCTAACAGACTCCGTAAATGACTCTCCAATCGTTCGTTCTCTACTTTTGGATATCCTAACTCACTAGCCATCCTTTACTGAGGCTGTTGAAGTACTCTATTATTTTCTTGTAAAATCTACCTTAGAGAGTAGCTAAATTAGCAAATTTAGTTAGTATTTTTAGCTAATCTCTTTGAGATACGTTAAGCTGGACTGAACAACAAGAGCACGCGGCGGCACCATTCCTGTTCTTGCTTGTGCATGTGAGCGGTCTAGGTAGTGTGGGGCAAAGCTACTTAGATAGAACTGGGTGCAAATGCACAGTGATTTTGTTTATTTTTTCAGCATATATGCAACCCCGACATTATATATTTATATACACCACAAGGTAAGTGCACCACCATCTCATTTGCTCTAGCTTCGCCTCGAGGATGAGCAAGAGGTAGAGGATGAATAACTTAGGAGAACATTGACGTGTGATTGGTCACGCTTTCTAGGGCGCGCTACCCAGATGTTGTTGCCGCTCATCGCCCCCATCATGGTGGCCGCGGAGTTGGAGAAGAGAGGGAGGGAGAGGGCGCGGCTACCACCGACAGGTTGCGTGTTTAACTTTGTGAATCACTTAATTGTAGTTTCAACTGGGAAACTACATCCTATTTTCATACTCGCCAGTCGCCACGTTAATATGAAATTACATGGAGAAACCACCATGTAGTGCAAAGCTAGCAAGGTTAGGCGAGCAGTGCGGTGAGTTGCAATACGGGATAAGCGACGTCTGTGTGTGGCCTGGTGTGGCAAGCACAAGCATGGATGGACGACCTATATGCATGGACAACAGGCAGCACTGCCGCACCGACGCATGGCGAGATGCGGTAGGAGGCGCGGGTGGTGATGGGGCATGCCGTGTCATGCGACACCAGCGCGAGAGGGTGGCTAGGTGACAAATCATCAAGGATTGATGGTCTTATTGTTTTACTTGATATTTTTATTGTGATGATTATATGAGCTCGTCTTCTTTTCTTATCAACTATGTGGCCTTATATTTTTATGAAATATTATCTCTACTATGGATACTGGAGTGTTATGATTGACATATGGTTCTATAGCAACATATATTTGCACGAAATGTACAAAAGATCAAAGAGATGTAAGCATGTTGACTACACGGCAGCATGATGATCAATCTTCCTTGTATGGCGTTATTGGATTCTTCCTTACTATGAACTACTCCCTACGTCTAGGAATAAATGCAATTCTAGCGTTCCAAGGAAACACTAATTAAGTTAGAGCGAAAATGGAGCATGTACTCCTATATGAACTCAATCTCTGCAGCTTACGACTAGACGTTGGAAATGATTGCGTTCAGGACCAAAGCACACAAGCAATAGAATAAGATAATGCATAAGGGCACTCAAAATGCACACTTTACCGTAGAGTCTAAAAGTATTTATTACCTTAAAGGTATAGCTGACCTGTAGTCTATATAAGACTTGGAGTCTTAGTTTTTCTCCATCTCTATTTCATAAATATACTGCCACACAACAAATTACAATAATAGAAAGGTAATTAATAAATAAATTTATATGATAGAGTTTGTATTGTGAGTAATCTAATGCACCTATCTTTAAACTAAATAATGCATAGGCAACTAATGCATTCATCTTTAAAACTAGATAATACCAAATACCTCACGACACCCAACAAACAAAAGCTCAATTCAACTTTGTTAAGAGTCTAGTTTTATAGAGTCTAGTTGTTTAAAGAGTCTTTTATTAGAGTGTGAATAAAAGGATCAAGAGAGAGTGTTCACTAATTTTACTTTGCTTAACTAAAATAAACCCCAAAATCTACCAACATGGAGATGATGAATAGTTGCTCCGTTGTTATACTTTTCTAGTACCTAGCTTTCAAGCTTAATTTCTCTTGAGCTTCATTTGCAAAATTACTTTGACTTGATATTTACTCTAAACCTGAAAACCTATGGGATGCAAATGCTTGCTCTAAAGTCTAGGTAATTGACGGATATGATATATGATGGTTTGAGTTGCTATTTGATCTTACTCCTAGTGACACTAGATTTCGGAGATTTATATTTTGAAAATTGAAAATACACATGGTAAGTTCCTGTGTGACAAGAGTGTGAACCTCCTACCACAGCCATATATACATGCTCAGTAGATTAGGAAAACCTTTGAGATATATATATAGAGGCTGCTTGCTTTGCATTGAGTTTGTTCGATCTTTGTCGACCCTTAGAAACTTATCATGCTGGTCATGTACTTGTAACACCCCCGAAGAAAAACAACAATCCTCCGGAGGATTACCACACTACGTAACTACAGTACGCGGAAGCAAAATCTCGACATCTAGATTGAGCATAAAAATAAGTCTTCTATGATTACATATGAAGGATCCTCAAACCTAACCAACAAACCTCAGCTATTTACTACCGGATACAAACTGATTGTACAACGGACTATCATATTACAGACAAGTGATTGTTCAAAGTGTACAAAGATATGTGCATGCTACTCCCATCCCGCCAAGCATCCTCGAAGCTCAAGTACCGAGATGGGGAACAAGCGTATGAGGTTTATGGAAAACCTCAGCAAGCAAACTACTTCAACCAAGTTATTTAAATCACAGCTTGATTAAGCATCGATTTAAATTTCATAATAATAGAAACATCCAATGCTTTATATAAATATCAAAATACTTCCAAGCATAATGCAAGTCGCTTCAAAGAAATATAAATATACTTACAAGTGCAATGCAAATGATGCAATGCAATGCATAACTTCATTTCTACCCACACAATCCAACAAGAGGGAGTGAGGGCTGCAACCACAATGCTCATCAATGTGCGTTGTTGTACCGGTACTTACCGCACCAATTTGGCTACGGTTTCTTCCAATGCATACCAACGGAAGGAGTGTAAATGCAAATGTTGCAATGTATGCATTTCCCATACTTCATATACACCTCACAATTCATAATTTAGGAAGTAATACCACAAGATATAATATCATACTTCAAAGTAAATCGATAACTTCAATTTCATATTATCTGGCTAGTGTGAGAAGCCGAAATTTAATGGAGGCAATTCAAACAACAAAGCTGAAGCATGTGGACCACAGCGCCACGTTTACTTGCCTTTACCGATGATCAAGCGAATGAGCTAGACACTCTTCGAAGGCAACAACCACCTGATTACAAGCAATTCTCAGTACTAATATCATCATACAAACAAGTACAACAATGATTAACGCACAATAGGCCTCAAACATGTTGTTTATCTACCGCTTCGCTACGGTTCATGATAGCAGCACTCTTCTTTATCATTTTTCATAGACAAATAACCATACCATAATAAATTCTCAAAATCTACCAGATCATAGAAAACTCATTTATCTACCACTTTTGTATTATGAAATTTGACATAAGAAGTCTAGAAAATAGCATAAACATCTTTGCATCTCAACTGAACTTTCTGTCAGTCAAAACAGGACAGCAATCTTGTAAAATTCAAAACTGGAGATATATATAGTGGAAAATTGTGTTCTCTACCAATCTGGAAAGCTTAATAAAACCTCTACAATTCGTATTCAGATAACAAGTTCAAATTCCTCTGTTATGGGGGCCAAAACTGGGTAAATATAGAATCTGTCCAGAATTTCGTCACTGCAAAACAGCCGTCTAAGAATGGCTGTAACTCCAAAAATACAGAGGCTATGAGGGTGATATTGGTGTCAAAAGAAAGGTATTGAAGTCCTCTACAAATGTTTCCACTTTGTCAAAATTTATTGAGGCCACTAAGATGCCCTAAAATGGCGATGAATAGAAACTACACAATCTGACGGGATTTCAGGTCGTGGACGAGATCAAGTTTAGGGAATTTCGAGAATTAATCCATCCAAACCCTTTCCAATTGGATGATTTGATCCACAAAACATGAACCAAAGAAGGGGATTATGATCTGAAATCTCACCTAGGTTTAACCCAACAAGTACGATGACGAGACACCGGCTATCCACATCGTTGCAATGGATCGTCGCTCCCATGGTAAAAATGGAGAAGAACGGCACATCGGCGGCGGCAAAAACCCTAGCGCTTCCCTTCCTCCTTCTCCCTCTCCTCTCTGTTTTCCGTGCAAGAGTGAGAGTGGCGGCTGTTGGGGTGGTTAGTCACGGTGGGAGGAGGAAGAGAAAAAGAACCACAATGGCCTTCATGCAAAGGGTCGGCTAAATTTGGACAACGCCGGTTGGGTAAAAAATCACGGTTGAAAGATAAGAGCAAAAGAAGGGTGTCCACGCAAATGGGAGGCTAATTTAGGATAGCCATGAGCACTCTCTTCTAAGCCAACAAGGAAGTGGATTTGCGTGAGAGTAATTACTATTTTTTATTTCACATTAAACACTCCAACATGCAAAGCTTTATGATCCAGAATCCAATCTCTGATCAAAGCACATGAGTCATCAAAACCTTTGACAAGCCCATCACATCAATGTTCTCCCTTTATCCATCTAAGGAACGGATTAAGAAGTCAGCCATTATTAGATAGGAGTCTTAATAAAATTCATGTTAATGCATGCATTCTTGGGGTATTACATGTACACTCCACTCCATTCATTCCATCTCACTACATTCCATTCCACTCGACTCCATTCACTTATATGTTATTTCCACCCTGGAAGTACGCATCCACCGCATATACACCTATTATATATATACCACTATTATTTCACTCTAGCCAGCAAAAATGTTCTACTCCTATTCTAGGAGAGAGCAACCAAAAATATTTTCTATATCCATTCATTCATTGCTAGCCAATATCTTACAAAAAGCTCCATTACATTTGTTTATCTCTCAAAAGTTATTGCAAAAGAGATTTGGGTTGTAGATTAAAAAAAAGAGAAAGAAAGGAGATGAAAAATGGACAAGTGTCCTACGGGCGAGTAGAGCCTACCTCCCTAAGAAAAAGAAAGAATAAAGGAGAGTTAAAAAAAATAGACAAGTGTCCGCTGAAAACAATGGGTACTTAGATGCTCGCCTCTCCATAAAAGAAAAATAAAGAAAGAAAAAGATACAACCTAGGTTCTCTACAAAGTTTCCAAATTCTAAAAGAGAGAAGATTCCTCAAGGAGCAAGAGTAAGATTTTCCCATCCTTCATTCTATACACTTTACTATATTCCATACCATCTATATTCTATCAACCATACACATTGTTGACATTTCTTAACGCACACAGATAAATCCGCAAGCGCACGGAATTGTCGTTGTAGCTTTCACCCGGAAATATTCAGGGTATCATATTTTTCATAGGGAACGGTTGCGCTCTAATCTTTGAGCGGGGCCACCCTAGGATAACTATGGATAGTGAGGTATCTTTATGGGCTTAGGTTTCGTGGCAGGGGATTTCTAGGGCTTGTTATCTACTTGCTTCACCCGCCAACGCCCAACCGGGAAGCTTCCGGCAATTAGCTCTACGACACGGCCCGAACGTGGGGGATTTCAAGGGACGGACAAGGCTTGTCACGACCAAGCCGCCTACCCACTCAACCGTGGGATGCACCGCAAAAGATAGGCAACCCCTAGCCCAGACACCACGTCTACACTAGTGATTATCACTCTAGCGTGTTAACAAGGCTTACCCGTCCCCGGGGTCCTTCTACTAGAGCGCCACCCCGAAGGAACGACTATCAATCCCGCAAGTCTATAACAGCTAAGATAATATACTTGAAGAACAATAAGCCGAAAGATAATCACAAGCTTTCTCACCAAAGTGTAAGTAGCTTGTAGAGGTACAAGCGAAGCGGGTGCCGACAACTCCGGCACTCCAACTTCCTAGGAACCGCGGCACACCAGGGGCGGGCCGACAACTCCAGGTAGAAGGAACCAAACTTCCTTCTAGCCTTTCCTCTCTCACTCTCCATTAGACTAAGAGAAGGAAGAAGAACAAGAATGAAACTCTCTCCTCTCTATTACATTGTGGCTCTTCCTTGTGTTGTATGGAATTGGTGTGTCTTGAGGAAGAGGGAGAGGGCCTCCTTTTATAGGTAGAGGAGAGGGGGCTTGTTGGAAAATGTCCCTCCTCATATGGAAGGAACCAAACCGACCTTGGTACACCTTCCTAATCAGCCCAAACCGACCAACCAACGTCGGCAACACACTTTTTGGAAGGTAATGCACCGCCTCGAGAAAGATGGGCCCAGTTGGCAGCCGCCAGGGTGCGCGTGCACCACTTGGTGCGGGCGCACCAAGATGTGGGCCGTTTGGCCTGAAATTTTGCAGGAGCGCGTGGGCCTCGGAGTAAGCTTCGTTTTGACTGGTGGATCACTGAAATCCGATTTCGTATGAGAAAGTTATGCCCAAAACATTGAACCCATGTCCTGCGACCCGATATGATTTCATGTTAGATTTGGGCCTCGACTTCTTGGGCTTATGTATAGATGTTGATAGTCATATTTATGGGCATTTCTCCTCTTTTCTCCTTGCTTTGCTCATGTCCATTTAGGGCCTTGTTATTCTTTTTATACGTTTTCTTTTGCTTTTGGCCCGAAATGTGTATGTTTCCAACATTGTCCTCCAAAAAACAAGTGAAGTACCAAAACTTGTGAAAATGGTTAGCTCAAAGCCCTATCACTATTGTGTTTTGGTAGTTTTATACTAATGTTGACGGTATAAAATATGTAGTTAACGACCGTCAACAAACTCCCCACACTTAGTCCTTTGCTCGCCCTCGAAAGTGAAGGCATATGGACTAAAGTGGTTCAATCTCCAAGATGTAGACCTGCATACAAGTTATTCCAGGCCTCACCTGCTTTGTGAGCATTCAAGAGTGGCTACCATGTTTTCTTGGACGATTGAGCAATGGAACGGTCAGAAATCATATCTCCTTGCTACTACTCATGTGCAAAGACTTGTTGGTTTTTTTTTTTTTTTTTGAAGATAAAATAGCAATGCTCCATGATTGATTCTCACATAGTCACTCATTTTGTGTTTTCTTACCAAAGCACTCTCGCTCACACTCATCCTATTTTTTTGCAGGGTTTTGTGGATCTTTGAGTGGAGTGATGCATACGTACCTCTGTATGTTTTGTCGGGTCAAGCTCTGGATCGTCAGAAAGGGGTGCCATACTCCTAGATCGAAATGTGCAAAAGTGTGTGGAATATATATATATATATATATACAAAACATGAAATTCTGTAGCCAGACCCGACGTGCGCGTCCGATCCAGCCCAAGAGGCCATCGGTGCCACATGCACGCGCACCATATTACTGGACCAGGTTCCCACCATTAGTACAGGCTCAATTAGCATTAATAGCGAGATAAAAAATTAGCATTAATCACCTGAGACCCCAATTAGGCAACACCGCATTCACCATTTGGAAATATCCAATCTGGTCGCCTTCTTTCTTCCGCCGCCCCCGCATTCGTTCGCGGCTCGCCGGTGACGCTTCCTTCTCCTCCCATGGTTCCTCCAACAAAAGTTCACCGAACGTCGAGACCTCTCCCAGTCCAAGCATGAAGCACCACATGCGGCGTCACCATGGGGGCGTGGGTCTCCGGTCTCCTCCACCACCGGCACGCCGCTGCCCCGGCCGGCCACCTCTCTCCGTCGAAGCAGCTTCTCTATGCTGTGGCGGCCCTTCCGCCATCCTGGCGGCGACGGCGGCCGGCCCTCCCTCCACCTCGCTCAGATCTGCGTCCCCACGAGCGCAGCGGCACGGCAGCCCCGGCGCGCATGGCTAGCCATCCCCAACTAGTGGCGGATGCCGCTGCCGGCGACGTCGTGGCTCGCTCTTCGCCCCCCGGCCACACCTTGCACAACAGCTTCTTCCCCGGTGATGGCAGCGCGTCCCTTGTCTCTCCCAACAGTGGCGACGGCGTCCACTGCACTCCTGCCCTGGCTGCCGACAGCGGCGCGGCACGGCCCCGCCCTTTCCCAGATCGGCAGCGCGCGGCTTCCTCTCGTGGTCTGGCGGCCGTGCTACTCACCCCTTGCATATGGCCCTCACGACGGCACTCGTTCATCGGTCACAGTATCTCGAGGTGAGCCCGTCCAAATCCGCATCCCTCGATAAGCATAGAATCAATTTGTTTTTGGTATGTACTAGAGTCTCGCTGTATAGTTTGATTTATAATTTTCGGGCCAGACTGACGATTACTGTTGTAAACCCCAATAATGGGAGCAAAGAGATTTCAATTGGCGTCCTATTTTTTTGCAATGGTATATTCAAGTGTATTCCATGGCTTGCTTACTGCTTGTGTTAGAAAAAGATCCATATGCTTACTGCTTGTGCTAAAATTATGGTAAAGGCATACCATTTATATTGTGTATTCTACAGAACATTATCGTAAATATATCCTTGCATTCATACAGTGAGATTGGTTCCCGATTTCCCAAATGGAGCAGTGAGGTATATCTTAATTAAGTACTGATTATGATATCTCCATACATACATGTGGTTGAATTCATCTCTTGCGCAGTATACCCAAATTGTACCACCTACACTATCGAGCCTTTCAATTCTCGTAACCATGTAAAAATATACTGTTATTACTATGGTAACCAGTTTCTGAAAACAACTTGACATCAATTGTGGTTACTCCCCATTCTAATTGATTTCTTCCTTTTTTGCAGTCTCGGGTCTCCAAACTGCAGACACAAAGTGTTCTCCAGCGATATCAATTCAATAGTAGTGTCTGATTAAAGCCATGGAGACTGGGACACTGTCTAAATTATTTAGAGCACCTTATTTTTACTCAAATTCTGGATGTAAACCAATCAGCGTGTGATGTTAGATTATGAACTTGTAGCTTGATTATTTTTGCTGCATGTATATTTGTCATGGTTCTCTGCTATTTGCCTTGTATTACTTGTCGAACCTCAGCTATAGTACTGCTATATATTTTAATATTTGAATGTAGTATACATTCTAGTAAATAATTCAGCAACAGAACTACAAAATAGATTCTAGTAAATAATCATGCAAAAATGTAGTAAATATTAAGGTCGAGATATAGTAAAAATTACCATAAAAGTCAAGTAAAGATTACTATATTCTAGTAAATATATTATCCTAAAGATTTTTGCGGAAGTCTAAATATACAATCGTAAAAAGAAGCAGCCTAGTTACTATAATAGGAACATACATGCGTGCACAATCATGGAAGGTCAAACTCTGATTTCCAGCAGGATAGTAAATGAACCTAATTAATGTTGATGTGCATGCACGCATGCAGCTCCATTCGTCATCTTGAAAACCAGTAACCGGACAAACCGGTTGGGTGCATGGACCGACCTGGCTACAGAATTTGATATTTTTGTAGCTAGCTACATACTATACTCGCCCCCTCGATACGTGTCTATTTTTTCATCTCTTTTTCTCTTTTTTTCTGTAGCTTGTACCTTCTTTCTGCATGATACTTTTCTGATAACAGGAGATGATCATGGCGTAACTTGGATGGAGTATTTATTTTCTGGATGCTGAAGATGCATGTTGTGCGCAATTCTCATTGTGAGAATCGGCATATATATGTGGGTGTACATGTTTTTCGATCTTGGGAGTACGAGCCTCTCTCAACGCAGATCAACGGAGCGACAAAACTCAATACAGTAGGAAGTAGCTATAGTGGATATTCATGTCATTATTCAGGCTTTGGTAGGTTTTGTCTAAATCAAACCAGGAGCATGCTTTATTTGAATTTTTGAAATAAAACCAAGTCTCATTGCATAAGAGAGCAATCATCAAGTCATTCTACCATATCTCAAAGCTCAATTGTTTAGATGAACATGGGGTCCCTAACAGTAGTTGCTCATCAAAGTATGGTTTTTTGGCGAGGAATAAAGTGTATGCACGCCATGAATCAATTGGTAGACCGTAGATGGAGTTTTTTTTTTTTTGAAGTTTTGTCTTTTGATATGATCAAAATTAAACTTCAAAACTTTTGGAAGATGTGAGAGAGGGAGTTGCACAAACCACCGTTGAAGAGGAAGGAGTTAATGGTAATCGTTCGTTTCGTCCTTCTCAATCGTGAATTGTTCGGTGTTCGTGCATTTGTGTTGGGGAGATCTCGGATGGGTGTGCTTGTATGCTTGAGAGATCTCCCCATACTTATTCTTGTACTGTTTTATTTTAAACAAAAAAAACAAAACAACAACAAACACATGGCTCTATCGGCGAGAATACCGTGGAGCCTTTATTATGATATTATTATTTTATTTTATTTTATTATTATTATATATATATTTTTTTTTATTCACCTCAGCATCACTCAAGAAAGGCTAACATAAAGAAACATTGAAAAACATAGCCTTGATCATCTCCAACATAAGATACTCCCATAGATCATGACAACAGTGCTCTAAGTTCATTAACCTAGTTTTGACACCAAGTCAAAGTTTTGATTAAAGGAGATCATTTTTAACCTAAGCACCACGCTTAATTTAAAAAGACCTATGGATGTATTACATGCGTCCATGTAGGTGCACCCAAACTCAAAGCATATGTCATGGCATAGGAAGCATAAAACTTTATTTTCATGGAGACAAAAATGAGTGAAGAGATGGTGAACGTTACCTTTGCATACCTGAGTGTAAAAACCGACAACATTTATGGATAAAGCGTTGAAGTTGATGTCGCGGTTTGCATGATGGCTTAGCCTAGGTGCATCTCAAGGCTAGGCCACACACACACACATAACATGTGTGTGGGCTATTTGATGAGGGCATGACACCTATGGATACGCCCATAAAAAAGCTAAAAATAAAGTGAGCTCGCTCCCACATTTGCATAGTGAAATTTGGTACAACTCACTTGGTTCCACATGTACGTGTCACTATTTTATTGTAGGTACAAATGGGTCTCAAAGTGCAAGTCCACCGGAGTTATGTTTTCGGTTCGTCGGCAGCATGACAGTACTCTATTGGGAAGGTCATAACTCATCCATCCGGAGTGCGATGGAGGTCAATGAGCACTTGATTGAAAGCTTATTTGATAGGCTTTCAAATAGATCTGGTCCCACCTCAATATCACGTCGGCAAGACCTTCAAATTATCAAGACATTCTGCTGCTACTTCTGCCTGGAGCTACAACATCGTCATGGGCTTGTTATCCTTCATTGGGACCCTGGCCCAATTGGAAGGACGCCCCAAGGACATGGAGAACATCTTAGGGAAGCTTTTGGACGTCCTCCACCTTGGCCCCCACCTTAGGAGGTCAGCAAGGGCGTCCAAGCCAAGTTGGAGGCCCACTCCACGTCGAGTTCGAGTCCATCTCGGGCTGCTGGACCAGTTAGTAGTAAAACGGATGCCCAGGTCGCATACGGACTCCGTTTTGGATGATCCATACATGGATGGAAAGATAATTTCATAAGCTAACCAATGAATTTGGTTTGAGGCCCAAATTCCATCGGAATCAACGGGAATCATCGAAACAAGTTGACGTCCAGAATCTGTCAGGGCGCTGCGTCGCCGTCTTTTGGGCCATTTGGGCCTTGTAACGTGTTAGGGTTGCTTAGTGACGTAAGTAGGGGTCCTTGGACGCCCCTTTGGCTTTATAATCAGCAGCCGCCGCCTATGTTAGGGTTTGGGTTTTGCTTAGATCATTCTGTCCATTGACAGTCGCCGTTCATCGGTTTGTGGAACCCCAACTTGTGAGCTTAATCATATATCTGCAATTGTCACTTTACTTGAGTTGCCTATTATCGTGTTCTTGCTTGTGTTCTTCGATTTGCAGTAGGGATTAGCCTTCTTGGCGAGGTCAACCGGCTTGTGACACGGTTGATAACCAGAGGAAACGTGGTGCTAAGGTTGCGGGGGTTCGGTCTTTGTGATCCGAAGCCGGATCGGTGTGTCGCTTCCGACCAAATCGATAGTTATCTTGAACCTGACGGAAGATCGGGAATCAAGTCCCCATTAAGTGGTAATCAGAGCCTAAGGTACACCGTCAAGTTCACATTATCCCCTAGTTTGAGTGTTTTGCATTCGTCCCTACAGTCCACCGCCATATTTGTTTCCCCTCGTCCTACAACCATCCGCGCCATAGCCTTTGCATATTTCAGTTTCATTCCGTTGTGTTGAGTTTGTGTCCTAGGTCAACGTCTTGTTGCTGGTTTAGATTGTGTTCTTGTCTATTTGTGTTGATCACTCCACCCACCATCATCTCGTTCATCATCGGTTGCATCTTGTGTCCACAAAAAAACCCTAATTCGAAAGCAGGTTTCTGAAAACAGTCATAACTTTTATGTCCGAACTCGAAACGGGGCGAAATTTATATCTACGGAGAACGCTAGAAAATTTTAGATCCGTTTCATCCTAGCGAAGCTAGGTTCAAAAAATTCAGAATTACGAAATTCGATCAGGAACATCGAGTTTTGAGGCCCACAAGTTTTGTTCAGATTTTTAGATTACAAATTCTGATTTTGTACAGGCCACATCTTTTGTCCAATTGAGCTCAATTTTTTTGTGTTTTGTTCTTGTGTGCTCCTTGCTAAGAAAAAAAAAAATATCAAAAGAGCAAAAGCAAAAAAAAAAAAAGTTTGGACAAAAAAAAGAAAAAAATAGTAAAAGAAAAAAAAAAAAAAGAGAAGAGAAAAGGAGCACACATAAGGAACACATAGCTCTATTCTTTGTGTCTTTTTGCCTTGTCCGTATTTCCGTTGCTACCTATCATACTTGTTTCACTCCCTTGTTTTTCACAACTAGTGCTAGGAACACGTATAGGCCAGCAACTAGGACAAGTGCTCGACATTTATTCAATATTGCTATCTCTGTTATTGACTTGTGTGCCACATATACATATTTGTTCTTTTGTTGCCTCCCAAGCTCCACATATACTTCAGATCAGTACAAAAAAAGACCCTTGCAATCTTGGTGCTACGCCCTCACAGGTATCACGAACCAGCCACCGGTTGTACCATCCACCTGCCTTGCTTTGGTAAGAACAATTGTAAGAATTTGGTAAGGCGTGTGAGAGCGTGTTTCCACCGATACACATATATTAGTTGACAAGGATTTATTTTTTTATTGCTAACAATGTCAAACAACAAGTATCTTTTTGAGAGTGACATGCGGGACACTACGGTTTGCACAACAAGTGCTCGGTTCTCAAATGGAGAGGGCGGAGCAAAACCAGTCCAACAAATTGTTCCAAACATACTTTGTTGTGAAAGAAAGGCGTTGTCGTATTATGATTGATGGTGAGACTTGCAACAACCTTGCAAGTTTAGAGATGATTGAGAAGCTTGGTGTGACCACAAGACCACATCCACATCCATACTACATCAAATGGGTAAATTCTTGGGATCAAATAAAGGTACTCGAAATTGCACGCATTGAGTTTTCAATTGGTCCTTATAAGGGTAGCGCTGAATTTGATATAGTACCTATGCAATCATGTCACTTGTTATTTGGTAAACCTTGGATATCTGAAAATAATGTTGCGCACACTATAGTTACTAATGAATATTTGTTCAAATATAATGGTAGAAAAGTTACACTTATTCCTATGACTCTTTGCTGAAATTTTAAGAGAAGATCTCCCGAGAGTAGAGAGAAGAAAGAATGAGCCTTTTAGAAAAGAATGGTCTATTTCAGATGTTACATTACCTTCATCTAAATCTGAATTTTTACAAAATAAAGATATTGCTTTGTCTCCCCTGTTGGAACTAATACTTTGCAGCATGAATCCAAAAATGAGGACAAGGTGATTGAGAAAGAACAGGTACATGTCTCAGGTAAGAGCTCTCTTGATGTGCTGAATTTTCCCACCAATGATGCTCTTGATTTTGTAGAAGAACCTTCTATTGATTTAGCTTTGTCACATGATAAATGTTCTACTAATATTTGTGATAAAGGCGAGTTGAATGATAGTGGTATGATTATTCGTGTGCCACAGCCCATTGAAGGAGAGTAATTATTTTCTATTGGAACCAAAGCCTTATGCTAAAAATAAACATTTGCTTCCAATTGCTACTGAAAAAGATGAATTGAAATTATTGTCTTCCTTAAATACTTTGGGTTATGTTGACTTTGATACTCTGTGTGCTCTTAGTAGTTTGGAAGAGAAATTTAAATGTGCTAAATTGCCATGGTTACCTAGATGTATATATCACTTTATTGGAAAATATTATTGTAAAGGAGAATATATGGTGCATCGTGTCTACATTTGTTCAAATCTGAAATCTCCTTTTAATGTACGTAAATATGATCAACTAGAAGGTTGCAATAGCTATAACCATGTCTTGTCAAGATCCCCAAATTTTCATATAAAGAAACAGGTTAAATCTCAAGAAGGGGAGCAATGGTGGCTACTACCAACAACCTGTCCTCCATTAAACTCAAACCGAGGACGGTTTGTTATCAAGAAGGGGAGGATGATGAGGGCATGACACCTATGGATACGCCCATAAAAGCTAAAAATAAAGTGAGCTCGCTCCCACATTTGCATAGTGAAATTTGGTACAACTCACTTGGTTCCACATGTACGTGTCACTATTTTATTGTAGGTACAAATGGGTCTCAAAGTGCAAGTCCACCGGAGTTATGTTTTCGGTTCGTCGGCAGCATGACAGTACTCTATTGGGAAGGTCATAACTCATCCATCCGGAGTGCGATGGAGGTCAATGAGCACTTGATTGAAAGCTTATTTGATAGGCTTTCAAATAGATCTGGTCCCACCTCAATATCACATCGGCAAGACCTTCAAATTATCAAGACATTCTGCTGCTACTTCTGCCCGGAGCTACAACATCGTCATGGGCTTGTTATCCTTCATTGGGACCCCGCCCAATTGGAAGGACGCCCCAAGGACATGGAGAACATCTTAGGGAAGCTTTTGGACATCCTCCACCTTGGCCCCCACCTTAGGAGGTCAGCAAGGGCGTCCAAGCCAAGTTGGAGGCCCACTCCACGTCGAGTTCGAGTCCATCTCGGGCTGCTGGACCAGTCAGTAGTAAAACGGATGCCCAGGTCGCATACGGACTCCGTTTTGGATGATCCATACATGGATGGAAAGATAATTTCATAAGCTAACCAATGAATTTGGTTTGAGGCCCAAATTCCATCGGAATCAACGGGAATCATCGAAACAAGTTGACGTCCAGAATCTGTCAGGGCGCTGCGTCGCCGTCTTTTGGGCCATTTGGGCCTTGTAACGTGTTAGGGTTGCTTAGTGACGTGAGTAGGGATCCTTGGACGCCCCTTTGGCTTTATAATCAGCAGCCGCCGCCTATGTTAGGGTTTGGGTTTTGCTTAGATCATTCTGTCCATTGACAGTCGCCGTTCATCGGTTTGTGGAACCCCAACTTGTGAGCTTAATCATATATCTGCAATTGTCACTTTACTTGAGTTGCCTATTATCGTGTTCTTGCTTGTGTTCTTCGATTTGCAGTAGGGATTAGCCTTCTTGGCGAGGTCAACCGGCTTGTGACACAGTTGATAACCAGAGGAAACGTGGTGCTAAGGTTGCAGGGTTCGGGTCTTTGTGATCTGAAGCCGGATCGGTGTGTCGCTTCCGACCAAATCGATAGTTATCTTGAACCTGACGGAAGATCGGGAATCAAGTCCCCATTACTATTGTCCTGGATGATAGCAGCAAAAAGAATGAGAGGCGAGCCCCTCTTGCTTGTTAAAGCAAGGAAGGGTGGAGTCGAGCAAAACATTAGTATGTTTCTTGACCATGTGGGGTCAACTCGCTCTCTCTCTCTCTCTCTTATTATTATTATTTTTCTATATATTTTTTTCATTTTCATCAACACTCTCTCTTTTTTTTTTACTTTTTTTTTTCTGTTTTTTTTCATCGCCCCCTTTTTTTTTTTTTTTTTTATTATCTCTCCTTTTTTTTTATAAGACTTTTTCATTTCTCTTTCTATCCCTTTTTTTTTTAAAAAAAAAAAACCTTTCTCCCTTTTCTCCCTTTTTTTTTAGCAAGGCGGGGCTGACATCATCTTTTATTCATCATTTTTATGACCCCCGGTGGATGGAACTTGAGATTGCCACCATCTTCCCCCACACTTAGACTTTTGTGTAAAAGTCAAGTGTGCGTGTCCGGGTCTCCTCTTGAGCATCTTCCATCACCCATGGGCATCGTAGTTTTTTTATGTAACCCCATGTTCTCGGCGTCGCATGCCTCTTTGTTCTTCTTAATCGATCTCCACCTGAAATGGTTAGCGACAAGAATACCCGAAGGTGCATACTAACTTGATAACATGTTCTTGCTTTATTAATAAGAGAAAGAGAGATTATTATTATTGTTATGAAAATAACAACAGGGGAAAACTTTTTTTTTAATGAGGAAATAAAAAGAGAGCTAAACTTTTTTTTTTTTTTTTTGATAATCCGGGGTATCTCCTGGCGAAGGCTTAAGTTATGGTCGTAAGCTTGACCACGGGAAAACATCTTGCAGCTGATGGTGGTGAAGTTCCCAGTTTCACCACCAAGAATTTAGCATTACGCTCAAGTTGCAAGGTTAGCGTCATTATGCTACTACGAGACTTGCAACCATTCTTTAAAAGGGTTTACAAAGAGAACCAAGAGATGGTTGTGATCTTCGCCGGCACTTTCGGCTAGAAGCAAGACAAACTCGAGAAGACCCAAAGGTGAGCATGTAAGAAGTCTCAATTGACAACTTGTTATGCTCAACAACATATTTCTGCTTGATCTAAAGAGTTGTCGCTTTGTGCATGTCCATGGCACATGAGGTTTTCTCCTCACAAGATGTGTCATGAAGGACGGACGTTGAATCTTGACCATTGTTAAGAACAACGTTTTGCTGACCAGAGGGACATGACTTGTGTTCGTGTGAGGGCGACAGGTGTTTCGTTTCACTAAGATGTGTTAACAACTTGGGTGAAGCGAATAGAGTTATAAACTTCGCCTCCTCGAACGGATTTTGGTTGGGAAGATGCTTCGCTTTTGGGATGTCTAGGTGTAAGAGGCGGAAACATTCTTTCCCAACTTCTCATCATGGCTCTCCACTATGGGTTTTTGTGAAAAAGCTCTTTTTTCTAGAGGGTAGCCTATGAGAAAATTGAAGTCAAGGATGAGATAGATATGAAAGTCTAAGTGCACCTCGGTTTACGAGGTTTGGTCATCATCCTTGAATTCAATCGCGAACTCCGAAGGACGAAGCATTCCTTCCTTCGGTGTTCGTGGTTCGGGAGAGGGCTCAACGGTCGGTTCAATGGCGGTGCGAGGAATGGCTCGGCCGATGAGGGCTCCTCAATGCTTGACATGCCCTTAATGTGAAGGGGAATAGGTTCTACACCGGGAGAAGCAAGCTTCTCTAGGATGTGTTCAAGGGTTTTCCTATGTTCCGTTGTAGGTTTACGTGCAAACAATCCTCCAACGGTCATGTCAAGGCATAGGGTAGCATCTATGTCAAGATCCGAAAAACATATGCGAAGGCACACTATCGGGTAATGACAAGTCTGACCATCATGTATTAGCATTGTAAACCCGGCCCAAGCTGCACCTATGGACTCCTTCTCATCCTACTCGAAATCGAGGATTGTCCTTGGTAGGAAGTTGATGGGGAAGAATGCTAGACAAGAAATTGTCTTTGAGTTCTTCTCAGTCCCCATTCAAACTTCCTATGACAATAGTGTACTATTGTTTTGCTTTCCCTATGAGGGAGAGCGTAAACAAATTCCACATGTGAATTTCTTGGATCATACTAGGAATGCCGAGGCATGATCATAATTCCTCGAAATCTCGTAGGTGGCAACATGGATTTTCAAAATGGTCACCAGAGATGGAGTGCCCGAACCAAATGTTTTTTTTTTTTATTAGGGTGAGTTCATAGCCGGATAAAAATTTTGGTTTTGAAAAAGATTGTGGCTCTTGTGAACTCCCCATTGAAGCGTAAGGTTTTTTGAAATGGAGTAGGCTTCAATTTGAAAATGAAAAATAAATAACTATTTTTGTTTTTTTAGATACAACACATGGGTGCTCTAGGCTCGGAGAGAATTACGACTACCATTCCTCGGAAACGGCACTAGAAAGCTTGTTGACATTTCTTAACGCATTACGCATAAATCCATAAGCGCACGGAATTGTCGTTGTAGCTTTCACCCGGAAATATTCGGGGTATCGTATTTTCCACGAGGAACGGTTGCGCTCTAATCTTTGAGCGCAGGGCCACCCTAGGATAACTATGGATAGTGAGGTATCTTTATGGGCTTAGGTTTCAAAGCGGGATTTCTAGGGCTTGTTATCTACTTGCTTTCGGGCACCGGCCAACGCCCAACCGGGAAGCTTCCGGCAATTGGCTCTACGACACGGCCCCGAACGTGGGGGATTTCAAGGGACGGACAAGGCTTGTCACGACCAAGCCGCCTACCCCCTCAACCGTGGGATGCACCGCAAAGATAGGCAACCCCTAGCCTGCACACCACGTCTACACTAGTGATTATCACTCTAGCGTGTTAACAAGGCTTACCTCGTCCCCGGGTCCTTCTACTAGAGCGCCGCCCCGAAGGAACGACTATCAATCCCGCAAGTCTATAACAGCTAAGATAATATACTTTAAGAACAATAAGCCGAAAGATAATCACAAGCTTTCTCACCAAAGTGTAAGTAGCTTGTAGAGGTACATGCGAGAGCGGGTGCCGACAACTCCGGCACTCCGACTTCCTAGGAACAAGGCACACCGGGGCGGACCGACAACTCTGTAGAAGGAACCAAACTTCCTTCTAGCCTTTCCTCTCTCACTCTCCATTAGAACTAAGAGAAGGAAGAAGAACAAGAATGGAACTCTCTCCTCTCTATTACATTGTGGCTCTTCCTTGTGTTGTATGGAATTGGTGTGTCTTGAAGAAGAGGGAGAGGGCCTCCTTTTATAGGTAGAGGAGAGGGGGCTTGTTGGAAAATGTCCCTCCCCATATGGAAGGAACCAAACCGACCTTGGTACACCTTCCTAATCAGCCCAAACCGACCAACCAACATCGGCAACACACTTTTTGGAAGGTAATGCACTGCCTCGAGAAAGCTGGGCCCGGTTGGCAGCCGCCAGGGTGCGCGCACACCACTTGGTGCGGGCGCACCAAGATGTGGGCTGTTTGGCCTGAAATTTTGCAGGAGCGCGTGGGCCTCGGAGTAAGCTTCGTTTTGACTGGTGGATCACTGAAATCCGATTTCGTATGAGAAAGTTATGCCCAAAACATTGAACCCATGTCCTGCGACCCGGTATGATTTCATGTTAGATTTGGGCCTCGACTTCTTGGGCTTATGTATAGATGTTGATATTCATATTTATGGGCATTTCTCCTCTTTTCTCCTTGCTTTGCTCATGTCCATTTAGGGCCTTGTTATTCTTTATACGTTTTCCTTTGCTTTTAGCCCGAAATGTGTATGTTTCCAACATTGTCCTCAAAAACAAGTGAAGTACCAAAACTTGTGGAAATGGTTAGCTCAAAGCCCTATCACTATTGTGTTTTGGTAGTTTTATACTAATGTTGACGGTATAAAATATGTAGTTAATGACCGTCAACACACATGCACAACTTGATCAATGTGACTTGTAACTTTGGATCCATTGCTTGAATTTACAATATATGCTTAGTAAGTAGATGTAGTTTTCTCCCACCTATGAGCTCCAGATATAAGTCTTAGATATAGGGTGAGAGAGAAGAAGGCATAGTGTGCTACTGCCTTAGCCAAAAATACTACATATTATGAGAGAAAGGCAACACTACCTTATTGCCTTAGAGAGGATCCACAAATACCACATATGAGAGATTAGAGAGAGTCATACTGGGAACTTTGAGTTTTATTTGAAAACCAGCAAAAACTCCAGAGGGACAGTTGATCAAAAGAGTTTGAGATATAGTGTTCGACCGATCTGTTCTATCTTTCAATTACCCAAGATTGAAGAAAAGGGTATAAGCCCCAAAAGGTAAGAGGTAATATGGGTAAGTTGAAGTTTTGAAAAGTTTATTCTTATCTGGAGAGAAATTTTTTTTGAAAGCATGTGTACTCTTAAGGTGTGATAGCGTTGCAGCAACTCCTGATCCAAGTAAGTAGTTTAATATAATATCATGTGTCTTGCTAGAGACTAGCAAGAGGTAAGCTTGGGGAAGCTTGTTGACACCTGTTATAGCATAATATTATAAGTCAAATAACATGAAATAAGGGCTTAAGTTAAAGACCAACATAAGTCTAGGGGTCTAACTAATATATTTCCACGAGTTTTGGTATTCTCGTGACTTTCCGTGGGACTTAACGGATAATTGCAGAGAATAATGGAGAAAGTTCCGAATATACAAGACATATGATGACAAGACTTGACCGTGAAGTAACTCAACCCGAAAAGTGTACTAAAACATTCTAGAAGATACCGGAGGACACCGAAGAAACAGAAGATGAGGTGGCAAGCCACCTCGGCGGCCGTCGGTGCCAAGTAGGCCGGCCGCCGGTGGGGCCATCCAAATCGACCTCACCTTTTTTTATGTCGGTTTACCACCGACCTTGAGATTGTATCTACACCGTTATTGAAGGTCGGTTTGATCCAAGGGTTCACATTCATCGCCAAGTGCTATATAAGAAGACCACCTCGACCCCAAAGGTGAAACCCTAAGTCATTATTAATTCATACTAGTTCATTATCAATTCTCATCAAGTCCAACCAAGTCTAGACCTAAGCCCTAGTTCATACTAGAAGTAGTTAGCTATCTAGCTAGCTCTAGTTGAAGATCAAGTTCATCTTGAGTTCCCGATAGTCAAGAAGTAGCAAGGATCATCGTTCTTGAGACTTCTCTCTTGTATTCAACTGTAGAAGTACTATTATATTCAGAATACAATTGTTATGGCTTTGATCTATATCATTATTATATTCTTATTGATATGTGTTTATGCATGCTATAATTATATATTTAGTTTAGTGAGTTTGTCTTATATCTTATGCATAGAATTGTATAGCATCCACGTAGATAATCACTATGTGGGTGATAAGCAATGTGTAAACGTGGTGTTTATACAACGTTTATCTGCAATTGCACCCTACATTCCGGGGCGTGTGATAGATCGCGGGAGTGACAAATCTGTTGAGTCCTTTGGAGTCCACCCTCCGAATGTTAGGACACGTTGAGCTTTAATTACGGTGATGATCAAGTTTCGTCCTTGGTTGTCATTGGTAATGCTTACCATGTGTAGATGTAATCCAATCTTGCCATGATAGCTAGGTGTATTGCACTAATTGTAGTATTCATTGACATATGATTAGGAGTATCTTAGGAATATTCTTTCTATTCTTTCTATAACATGCTAATAGCTCGTATGATACTAGTGGCATATGATGATATTAGACTTGGGTCGTTATCATTTATATAATTATCTTTATCTTGTGACTTATCCTGTTGAGTAATGTTTGATGCATATGGTTACTCTGCATTATACTACTTGTAAGTGGATCTCATAAGTAAATCACTTCCTAAATCATTAGATGCCCTTTTCTCTCTACTTTCCGTAAACTTACCTTCCCCGTGGTAAAATACAAAATACGATACCGGATTACTCCCGGTGAAGTGCTACGATGGTATTTCTATCTGTGGCGCTTGCGTATATCATGTTCATTCTTTTATCAAGACCTTTTCAAGAATACCATACCCGTATTTCTTTGAGCGTTATTGCTAGGGTGACAGACTAGTGTATAGGTGATGCCTAGAAATGAGTGGTATACCTTGAGTACATATCCTGGTGAGATTAATTCCACTATGGATAATGATGCTAAGTTTACATCCCACTACTAACACCGTCTAACTTCGCTTTGTTAGATCATGAGGTTAATCCCATATCCAAGCTAACATGATTAGATAGATATCCCATATATATTTCTTTTCGCCTTCCTAATTTGGATCGTGTAAGAAATATCGGGGGTTGAGCCCCCTCGGTCTCCCGTCTCTTCCGGTGTCTTCCTAAGATCTTCTAGAGTGTTTTAGTCCACATTTCGGGTTGAGTTAATTCACGGTTAAGTCTTGTCATCGTATGGGATGTAAACTCTTCCGATTCTCATCGATCTTCTCTGTTTTTATCTATTAGTCCCCGCAAAAGTCACGTAATACCAAAACTCATGGAAATATATTAGTTAGACCCTAGACTTATGTTGATATCCAACTTGAGCCCTTATTTCATGTTAATTGACTAATAATATTATGCTATAACAGGTGTCAACAATCAAAATGAAAAGTCCCAATCTCTACATCGGGCGATGTATGTGACCAATAATTATTTGGTAATTGTTAGTTCCATACGTCCGGACTCTCGGACGCGTGTAATCGGCCCAGCCCATCTATCACATCCGAACACCTTTTGCTCTACTCGCCCCATCCACACACCGCTGCCTCACGGCCGCTTGCCCGCATCCTGGCGCTCGAGCCGCTCGCATCCCCGCTCGAGCCCTTCGGACGTGCTTCCACCGCCGGAGCCCTCGTCGTGCCGCGCCCGCCTTGACGAGTGGGTCGGCTATGCTACCACCACGAGCCGCCGTCCGGCGTCTCCCCCTACGGGCCCTACCGAGCCACTCGCTA
The DNA here is from genome assembly GCA_015847255.1 of Hyparrhenia diplandra. NCBI lineage: Eukaryota > Viridiplantae > Streptophyta > Magnoliopsida > Poales > Poaceae > Hyparrhenia > Hyparrhenia diplandra. Next base: position 441,698 of record JADLZK010006947.1, on the reverse strand, counting down.
TTGCCCCACCACCACGAGCCACTCGTCGACCGCGCCCACGGATCCACATGTCGACTTCCACCTCACCCGCCGACGCGCCCGGTGGACCCCGGCGACGAGGTAGATTTGGCGCCTCCGCCACTGCGTGCCGCCGCCGCGGGGCTCCCCGCCTGCCGCAGTTGTGGAACCGGCGCCCGCATTCCTCGACCACCCCTCGTTGTGCATGTTGCTCGCTCCGTTCTTGCGGGTCCTCCTCTGCGAGCTCTCCGACCGCCGCCCTTGCTCACCGGTAGGCGCCGTCCCAGGGCGCCACTTTGCCGCCCGACCGAAGGTCACCGGTCCCGCGTGCCCACCCATCGTGTGGCTCCCTCCCACCCCCGCCGGCAGCACCCATGACATTCTTTTTTTTTCTTCCCCAATGTTTCATTTGTTTGTTTCGAATGTTTCAATGGTATGTTTCAGCTGAACCATATGTAAGTTCAAAAGTAGATCGAGAGATGTTGCACATGTTTGCATTTGTTTTTCGGAGGCGTGTTGCAATAGTATGTTTAGAGTGTTTCACATGTTTCGTAGATATGTTTCATCTATATTACAGAAGGAATGTTTCAAGTGATTTAGAAGGGATGTTTCAAGTGTTCCAACTATTTGCGGGATACTTCCTTCATGGAATAAAATATTGGATCATTTTCCCTCTTTCTTGTTGCTTCATAAGAGTGAATCCATTTTATGGGCAAAAGGTGGGGATTTAAATCGGCGATGGATTGCTTCACTCACTAACATCATTAAAAATAAAAGAACAAATAGAGGGATTCCAACCATCGAGCAAAGATGGTTTCTTGATGTTTCAAAGGTAGATCGGGTATGTTATTCTAGTTTTTCGAATGATGTTTCAAGTGTTTCAGCTACTTTTATAGTGTATGTTTCATCTGTTGGTTCCCGCCATTTCAAAAGTAGATCGGGTGTTGCATGTTCTCACTCTCCCATGGTAGGGCCGAGGTCGGGCGAGCGGCGGGGGTAGACAGGTCGGGCGGGGGCAGGCGGGTAGGCGGGGCGGGGGCAAGCGGGGTGTGGCCTAGCGGGCTAGAAAGGCGCCGCAAACGCGGGCGTCCGACCCGGCGTCCGTCTGGCGCTAGTGCCGCCGATAATTATTACATAATTATACCAGTAGAATCCGTCACTCGCATTGTAAGCACACCCAATCAGCCAAACAAAACGGTTGTAATAAAAGCAAATTGTTTACCATAAACATAACCTATTGTTAAACTTTCAACCTTGAATCCCGAAATAAATTAAAAATGACTTAATACGGTGAGCAAGTTCTAACACAACACAAGAGAAACTCACCAACTAAGCTACACTCAATTCGTAAAGATGAGATTATTTAATTCTTCGAAATACAAGATGGAGGTAATTTTTAGAACAAAGGAGTAGCTCCTTCTAGATACCTACCATCTCACATGTTGTTTCCACATGAAGGAGGGAGTAGCTCCTAGTAGATACTAGTATATTACTCGTGCTAACACCACGGGCTAATTTCAAGTATGCACATGAATACAACGAGACGACAATATCATATTCTTCATATAAAAAAAATTAAAAGGACTCTATCGTATCCTCTGTGTAAAAGGTAGCAGAACCAGCATGAAAGACATATTCATTGAAACATCTACGCTGACATTCATTACAAGCCGTGATGCTGTCACCGGACAAAACATCCGCAGCTCTGCCACTACAGGTACAACTATGAACTATTCACTGAATACTGCGTTGTGCATTCAGTTGAAGAAAAACCCCATCCCGGGGTACTAATCACCAGCCAGCAATCTGTGCACTCAGCATTATTGTGGCAGAGATCTGGTTACACATCTCTGCCTTCATGCCACTGTTGTTATGTCTCAAATCTCTCGGAACCAATCTGACATAAACTTTGCATCTTGGAGGTATGCAAGCCTGAGCCTCATCAGCTAAAATTAATTGGAAAGAATAATGTGATCAGAATACAGGGAACCAAAGCTATAGGGAACCAATCTGACATAAAATTTGCCATCACTATAGCAGTATAGTACCAGACATCCATTTTGTTAAAACTGATCAAAGGAAGCAGGTGCAAACCTATATTAGTCCTCCTAGAACACTTTGTAATCATTATTTAGCAAAGAACATAGCCAAGAATCCTCTGGTAGCGACTAGTGACATTACTAAGAAATTTCCACGTAATGAAAAATACATATATCAGAAAAACAAATCAAGAGGTGATCATGCTAGTAACATGAAGGATAATGTCACCAATGCCGGTAAGAAGCGTGACAACGATGTTGATACCCTGATCAATGTTGGAGCTGACGATGCAGGAGGCGGGAAGCGAAGGAAGAAACCGAACCTGAAGCTGTCTGGGCCAGAATGGGTGTGACAAGGCCTCGGCCCTACATCGACACACATTGGGCTTTTCTATTTTGCATTTCGTTTGTTGTTTTGCTAGCCCATGTAACGGGCAGCAGGGGATTGCTCTGTGCTCCCCTTTTATTGCGAGAGGACAGGGAAAGAAACTCGAACTTGAACAGATAACAGAAACGATGCCGCAACGGTGTCGGCGGCGTGCTCCTGGCAGTCGCCGGAGTGTCGAGGTTATCAATTCCAGTTTGCGCCTGCCTATTCCTCTACCAATTGAAGTAGTCAGGTTAAAGACAAAAGGATATCAAGCAGGCCAAAAAAAGGCAACAATATTAGGCAATCAAAATTAAAATGAAATTTTGGAATCACATCACTTACAATTTCTAGTAAAAGGTTCTCATAGCATGGAAAGGCCATAATTGAAGATAATAGAATAGACCTTCCTGATATGCAGAACAAACCCCTCGGTTATTGAGACCTGAATTCGAACCATCCTACAAGAGAAAGGCAATTAATTAGACAATAAGCACAAGCAAAAATCTTGAAAATGCATTCATTGCTCATGCACACAGACTTGGGTGAGATAACAATTCAGTACTGCAAAATGAGATGAGAGTAGATGGAGTTGTTCATACACTGGACAAATTGCATAACCCTATATCTGAAAATAAAAAAATAAGAGCATTTCTGTCTCTCAATCAATGGGAAGGCACTGCACAACATCAATCTACTTGTCCTACAGTACTTCCAAGGAAAATTAAATCAACATACTCCAAGAAAAAACCATTGTATTATGTAACTTCCTAATGCAACACTAAAAGTTTCTTATATCACCATTTATGTTGGCATTAGTAACTAACTGTCTACACCTACAATATGCATAACTTTATTGTGAGCTAGTAGCTTACTCCCTCCGTCCCATGGACTTCGCCGTTTTTTACTTTTAAATTTCATGTTTGACCATCCGTCTTATTCAAAATATTTATGCAAATCCTAAAATAAATTAATCAATATTCAAGTACCTTTATTGATAAAATAAGTCATAACAAAATAAATTATATTTGTGCAAAAAATTTGAATAAGACGAAGCAATGAAAAAGATGGCACGAATCCAGGGGTGACAAACTCAGTGGGACGGAGGGAGTACTTGCCAATGCGATTCCTGGATCAGATCTTGATGCTTTCAGAAACTAATGCATGAAACCCAAGGAGCTCAGTAACCTGCAAATTTACTCCAGTGTTCAGACTATTAACATGCTAAAGAAGTTCAGAAATTAATTAGATATGACTAATAAAGAATTAACATGCATTACTTCAACAACTAATTGACAGTACAATACATCACATGGTTTAGTGAAAACATTATTTTTGGTGCATTACAATTTGTCAGCCCTTAAGACAATGAAAGTTGTTGTGATATCCTTGATCTGAGTCTAGGGGGACTTACCTATGTAGCTTCAAACCGACACCACCCAAACTCCGCAATACTGATCAAAGCACCATTCAAAGCCATCAATGACTTGCCAGGAGGAAGCATCCGCTGATTTGGAATTATTTTGTCTTTGATGGAATCGTCACGCTGTACAAGCATGATATATTGTTGCAAGTAACAGCCGAATCAACTTCATAATTTGGATGAGTGTATTGGAAATAAAGTAGAGAAACAAAAGAAAGTTGCACCTACACATAACATAAGAAAAGGTGCCTCAGTCTGGCTAGGTTTGAAGGACCTGATGCTTTGGATCACCAAGACGCTAAGAAGATGGAAGCCACTCTACAGTGCTTCAGTCTGGGAGAAACTGGAGCTGGGTATCCTGAAGATGGAAGAAAGAGCACTACAACCGCCTGGGATCAACTGGCATCAATCAGGGTCTCCGGCTCAATCGTAGTCTTTGGTGGAGGGCTCCAACGCTGCAATTCGTCTGAACTCTGAAGTTTTGAGTCTTGATAGCGATATTTCAGATTCTGATCATGTTTTAGTTCTGGGAACTGCTTAAGCTTTCTGTGGCGGGCACGCCATTATGCTTTCTGTGCTGTAAACTTTGAATTGCTTTATGCTCAATAAAGCTGGGGAAACCTCTTTTCTAAAAAAGAAAAGGTGCCTCATTATTACAAAATGACACACTCACAGTTTTCCCATACAAAATATGATGCATTATTGTTGGACAAAACAATTTATGGCAAGTAGGAACCCAGAGTGCGGCTAAACCACAAACCAAATCCTAAATACAACATGCCAGGCAATGTACATCAAACACCTTAACGACAATGGGCGGCCATGCTCTGGCAACCAAGCGCATGACGGGGAAGCTCACAGGAGAAAAGCCAAGCAATGCAAGACATGATCGAGGAGGGGTTATAGGGGAAGGGGAACCAACTTGCAGAGAGGTAGCGGCCTCGCTGGCGCCGGCCCGTGCGGGCCGGGGATTAGGATTGTAGTCCACCTGCTACCCCGCTCCTCCACGATCGCCCTGCAGAGTACATGTCCTCCTCCGCATGCCTGTCATCGCTGTCGTCGCCGTGGCGTTCAAGTCTTCGCCCCAGCCATAGGCTGGAGATTGTGTTGCCGGTAGCGCCCGGCCGGAGGCTGCACCGCCAGCGGCGCCCCCTGGGCGGATGCGGCGCCGCCTGCCTCGTGGCCTTGGATGGAGTCCGCGCAAGCGCGCGCGTTTGCCAAGCCGATGTAGGCAAAGAAGAGGGAGGCGCAGCCGACCGGGAGCCTGTTGTTGGGTTTAGTCCCACATCGGTAATCGATGGAGGGGAGCACAACATATAGGATGGGGCAGTCCTCACCTATTAGGCTAGTCTTTTGGGTTGAGTTAGGCCTAAGCCTTTATATGTGTTGCTCCGTTGGACCTGGGTGCTAGGCCCGTTTTGCTTGTGATACAACGAGCTGGGTCGTTTTTCGCTGCGCACCTTATAACAAGTAGTATCGTGAGCCGAAGGTCGGAACCTGTGAAAAACTTCTCCGGGTCACATGTTGACAGGGGAGCCCGTGTCTCTAATGGGTCACGAAAAAGCCTTGTGACCGGAGAATTAAAACTTCGGGACCTTTAAAATCTTACGTGAGATCACATGGTTTGTCATGTGATGGAAGAGTTGGGTCCGATGTGTGACGGGGAGATTGTTGGGTTTAGTCCCACATCGTAATCGATGGAGGGGAGCACAACATATAGGATGGGGCAGTCCTCACCTATCGCTAGTCTTTTTTGGGTTGAGTTAGGCCTAAGCCTTTATATGTGTTGCTCCGTTGGACCTGGGTGCTAGGCCCGTTTTGCTTGTGATACAACGAGCTGGGTCGTTTTCCATTGCGCACCTTATAACACCTGTGTTGGGTACGTCCGCCGCTGGTTGAAACCTTAGCTGATGGACCATGGAGCGCACGGGAATGGAGAGGGAGCGGAGGCATTTAGTTTGGTGCCTAGGGACTAAACTTTTTTAAGTCCTAGTGACTGTCTCTCCAAGAGAGTTTTTTAGAGACTAATAGAGGAAAAGTCTCAAAAAGTCCCTTCCTGTTTGGTTTGATAGGGACTAAAAGGTAGGGACATACTTTTTTTAGTTTTAAGGACTAAAAAGTCCCTAAACCAAACAGCCCCTTAGATCCACGTACCATGATGGTAGCAGCAAGGACGTGGGCTCACGGAGGAAGCCAGGGTGGCCGGTGCGGCGGCGGGATGGGCAGTTCCGGCATCGTGTGCCATCTCCCTCCTCCCGTGCGTCATCTCATGAACGATCTTCGCGCATTGGGGAGCATGGTGTGATGGTGAATGGAGAGGAGAGGGGAGTTTGAGTCGCGCCTCAGGGTCGGGCGCGGCGTGCTAGCATCTCGAGGATAGGGAGAGTCGTTCATGAGAGAGGGGGGGCTCGGGGAGGGGGCGCGTCGCGCATATGGTGGGCACTGGACGGGGAGGAGGAATGAGCGAGGATGACGGGTCCCGACAATCTGCTACGTTGGATGTGAGTGATTAAGAGAATGGAGATGACAGAGTAAATCTTTGTCCCTTCGTTTCAAAATTTGAATGTTGTTAGGTGCAATTTTTTTAGGTGCACTTAATGTAGCTAATGACTGTGGGGGACAGTTTAGTGTGTGGTTTTAGAAAAGTTTAAACTGGTTAATTATTAGTCGTATAGATGTATAGATGTAGAGATAGAGACAGAGATTAGATACATAATATATATCCTCTCGGTCTCTGCACCTTCGGTTTCCACGTGACGAAGTAATACTGTCATCGAAGAATTTTCTTGAAAGGTTAAGAATTTTATTGCATAGTACATACATGGGAATAAACTCTTCCTTTTGAAAGTTCAAAGTTCCCTTTGCATGTATGTATTATATTATGATGATGAAGAATGCTTGTCATGAGTATATATAGGCAAGGGCACCGGACATTTGCTTGTCGAGACTACCTAGCAAATTTTATCGCAAGTTCTCTTCGTCGTATCTTGTTGATTGAATGTTTATGACAATGTCTCGAGTGATACATAAAAAACTTTAAATTCATTGTGTTAACTAACTGCAGTGAGACATTCAAAACATGTTTAGAACCAATTAATTAATTCTTTTTTTCTGAAAGATCTGTTACTGGCTTTCATTGAGCGGAGAATTTTACAGTCAAGTTACAAATTACATGGGCAAGGTTGTGTCAACACCATTTTTGCTCGGAGCTGAACTAGGTGAGAGGTCCAAGCCACCCCTAACTAACTAACTAAGGCTAATTTACATACGCTGGAGGTACAACTGAACCCTGAATCACATTTTCAGGCTGGTCAATGCTATGCATCGGCTGAATCACATTTTCAGGCTGGTCAATGCTATGCATCGGCAGTATGGCTTAAATCCCTCTATTCCCAGCAAGTGCCCATGACTTTGCTTCTTCAGAGATAGACTCCATGATTGCCTGCACAAGCCTATATTCCTTTCTAAAGATGCTGTGTTGACAGGAATTAGGGTCCACGCCAACAATACTAGGTTGGGTCTTGGACGCCCACGGAGGTTGCAAACAACCTACAAGCAGCGAGAACCGCAGCGTGATCGACAAGAACGATCAAGAGATCGCTAGAGCCGATGTAGAGTTCGGTTTGGACTGAAATTACCTCGAACGCTCTCGGGAAGACTGTCGGGACTCGGGAGGACGCACGTGAGGGGTGCCCTAGAATCGGCAAGGCCACCTAGAATGCCGACGAAATTCGCGGAGAATGTCGCCGGACAGCAGGGTAAAGGGGTTGAGGAGAGAAAATTAGGGTTTGGTAGTAGTATTTGATCGATTGGATGTAGATGGGATCAAATCGGCCGTGAACCTCTCATTATATAGAGGAGATAGTCTTATCCCCTTAGAAACCGCCTTAGATGTGTTTCCAAGCACCGGGACCTTCCAAAACCGATCTAAAATCGAATCGGTTCGAACACGGTCTCTTTACGCACGCCCACGAAGGCAACCGACACCCGAAATAGGTGCGCCGGGCGCGTACATCGGACGCAGTCCAGAGCGCCCTTCAGCTAAGGGGGCCGCCGGACGCTGAGACAAGGAGCGCCGGGCGCAGTCCGAGAGGACTGCGCCGCGAGGGGTTGCCGGCGCCGTCCGCCGCTTGAGCGTCGGGCGCGCCTAATGCGAAGTTCCAGCGTCCCAGCGCCTCTCCGCGCCGTGTTTCGAGCTTTTTCGTCAGATTTCTTGATCTTTTGACCTTTGGCTTTCTCTTGACCCTCATAAATTTGTCTATCTCCGGAAATTTGCGGTGCCTTGCTCCAAATCAAATTTGGCTATCTCTGTCTTCATGCCACTGTTGTTTCTTTCATGCCAAATCTCCCAGATGGTCAACACTATCAGGGAACCTAGACCCTCTTTCATTGTCGTCAGGAGATTGGATATCCTGTGAAAAAATTAATCTTTGACGTTGACCACATCAATCCAGTTAGATGGTTTCAGACAGGGTGCATTTGCCCGCGTCATTCTCACCAGACCGGTGCATTTGCCTACATTATTCTCACCACAGGGCATTCAACAAATAAATGATTTGATGCCTCCAGGTTCCGGACGCACAATTGGCAAAAATGTTCATTGGGCCATTGCCTCAGCTGTAGCCTTGTCGCCGTCCAGATCCTATCCTGATCCTATCCTGGAGGAGTAGCCAAGCCAAGTGAAAAAAAAATTGCATTTGAGAGGTGCCCTGGTCTTCCATATGTATCTTGCCACGCTGCAAGGGGCCAGGTTCTGGAACTGCAGGTCATAGGCGAACCTGGCAGAGTATGCCACTTGATGAACATGTCCAAACTAACTGGTCCTCTTCCGCCTGTACAAGGCGCACATGCTGCAATCTGTCCCAAAGCTGCATGAATTCATCGATAATGCACTGATTCATACTGTGGTCGACAACCCTGACCCACACGTTATCTGATAGTGCTTGACCCACCGCGAGGTTCTTACACTTGCTGTGCTTGAAAAGGGCGGGGAACACCTCAGCTGGGACTTCACCATCTAGCCATCTTGATTGCTAGAAGAGCGCTTTGCCACCATTTCCATCGATCACCTTTAATTTAATTATTAGTTAATTCTTCATCCTACATTGGCAACTGTGCGTTATCTTCTCGTGTGGCGTGGGGACATAGGTGTATATAGTGATCACTATCATCGTCCTTGCTGGTTTGGATTATTGGAATACTCTCCCTGTCCCTAAACAAATAGATTTCTAAAGTTGTCTTACAAACTTCTTTAACTTTGATAGTATTCATAGGAAAAATTATCAAGAATTGTGATATCAAATTAGTATCATTAGATGTACCATAGAACATATTTTCATAATGTGTTCATTTTATGTAATAGATGTTGTTAATATTTTCTATAAAGTCGGTCAAACTTAAGAAATTATGACTGACACAGATTCTAGGAATTGATTTATTTAGGGATGGAGGGAATATAATTTAAATATTTACTCCCCTGCTATGATATTTCTAGATGCATTTTTTGTCACAGCCGCCTTGGGGAGGGGCGGCAAAAAACTGGCATGGCGCATGGGGAGGGGAGGCGGTGGCAGCTGGGAGCAAAATCTAGGGGAGTATTTTCTTTATTACTTGGTTCATGAGGTTAAATCTCCCGAGTATATATAGCCCTTCTATGAGACTTGTAATTCAAGTAATCTCTAAAGGCTTCCTTATAAATTGGAATAACTTTACAAGCAATTTTCTATTATAGATTGGAATAACTTTTACTTTTACAAGTAATCTCTAAAGGCTTCCTATTTTACGAGTTGATGATGGCGATGGCGGCGCGGGTGGCGGCGGCGGCGTCCTCCCCCTCAGGGCGCCTCCCTGCCCCACACCTTGGGCCACACCCTACCCCTCCATTGGCCAGGCCGATTTCGTACTGTGACACTTTTACTATGTAGATACATAGTAAAACTCCATATATTGAGTTATAAAAAAACTATATATCTATAAAAAAATAGAACTTATACTTTAGAAAATGAAACTATTAGTAACTTCGTGGGAACAAGTGTAGATTTTTTACCCAAATATTGATCTACTTTATCTTATTTTTCTTCTAAATTAGATGGGGTAGTCCCATGTACCATTGTTATGCTCCTCTTGTGAGATGATAAGATGCATACCCGGACTTGCTCGTGGGTCGGCATAACTTGGCCCCTAAAGAATTGCTCGCAGCGATTGATCCAGGGGAAGAGGAGCATCCTTGTCGTCGTATGTCGGGAAGGACAACTTGTGCGGCGAGGGTGAGTCCGGTTAAGTGATGCGGATGGAGGCCCGGGAGGGGCGTCGGCGCCGCCTTGGGGCGCCCCGCGTCGATCTTTGGCGCCCGCACCGAGCATGGCGGCCAACCTTGTCTCCAACTCCGCCGCTAGCCGTGGTTCCACGGCTATCTTGGTGTTCTCCTTGTAGGCTTTGAGGAAGCTACACGCGGACGTCTCCATGGCTGACTTTATGTCCTTCTCGGGTAGAGGATGATCTTGCGTTTGCATTCCTTTGCCGGATCGATACCGAGAGGATGGAAACTTGGTCGGGCGGCGTGTTCAGATCGACGCTTGGTGATCGTGGTGAACCGCTTGGAAAGGTCTTGCATCGGCTTCTTGAATCAGCGTCCATGGTAGTGGGTGGATCGGGCGTGGCCTTCGGATACCACCGTCACAAATATGGACGAGAGGGGCGGTGGCGACACGGGCGGTGGCTGCACCGAGGGCGGCGGCGCTAGGGCCGACGGATGCGGGCACGCCTTGCGGAGAGAGGGCCGGCGGCCGAGGCAAAAAGGCGGGGAAAATATTCTTTATTGCTTGTCCCTAAGAGATTACATCATCCTTGCTTATATAGCCCCTATGGGACTTGTATCCCAAGCAATCTCTAAAGGTTTCCTTATAGATTGGAATATCTTTTACAAGCAAGTCCTTATTCTTATCCTAATAGGAGACTTCCTTATAAAGTGGAAATATCTCCTGCACACCAAAAATTCCTAGTCTTATCCTAGCCGAACTCTTACTTTAATTACCGAAGAAACCGCGGAAGGGCGGCGGCGGGAGGGCGCGTGCTAGGCCCAACGGCGCCCCCGCCGGCCGCGGGCCCCCTAGGGCCGGCCCTTCTAGGCCCCACCACTGGGGTGTGACATCTCCCCCCCCCCCTTCTTCGACCGGCACATCTTCGCTACTGGATAAACGCGTCCATTATGTGACACCGGAGCAAGCTGCGGAGTACCCGGCATGATGAGCTCGACACGTAGGACCAATCTCCCATGCACTAGGTTGGCAAGGATCATGTTCTCTCCGGTTCGGATCGGGCGCGAACTCCATGAAGTAGTGAAGGTTACCGATGTAGTTGTGGTAGATGTAATGATGCACCGCACGCCCTTGCGATGCTGCTGTCTCTCGGCGAGCGGCAAGGAGTAGATCCCTTGGGATCCTATCTTCAAGGTGTTGATGGAGCATGTCGCGAGGGGGGCTCTCCAGGAACATGAAGCGATCGTGGGGTGGTGGTGTGATGAAGACAGGCATGATGCGCCAGATTGTCACATCGGGGCGTGTTGGAGAAGAAGCTGCAAGGTTGAGCATTGTACCATACATGAAGGAGCCGATGTCGAACATACAGGGTGAGAGCTGGTGCATCTCCTTGTTAGCGTCGTAGTTGATGTAGACGTTGTCGACGCTGAAGAATTGACGATCCACGTTGTCGAGGAAGACGACGCGTGCAGCGCCCACGTGGTGCCTTGGCTACACTTCGCCGAGCAGGATGGCTGTTGGAGCTGCCGTTGTCGGGGGAGCCGTGTAGACGCCAAGGGCGAGGTAGTTCATCCGGCTAATCCTCCCTAAAGAAGAGTGTCCAGCGAGGTCCAGCAGTAGTGGTGAGGAAGCTGGGAGTTTGAAGCGGCCGTCGAAGAGGAGGAAGCTGTCCTCCAGCGTCCAAGCCGGAGCATCGGCGCTCGTAGTGACGTCTCCGCCGCAGGTGGTGCTCCTCAAGTGTCGCCCGACGTGGCCGGACAAAGACGCCCGAGGATGTGTTGTAGAGGTCGGCGGCGTTGGCATGCCTTGGGCGCCAGTGTGGGGACTAGGCCGCGCTGGCCCTATCCCGGGCCCCTCCGTGTTGACGCTGCGTGGAGGTGGTGCTTGCATGAACGTCCCCGGCCTGCCCCTATCCGTAGTATGCCCATTTCGTTCAATGCAAAGTTCCGTGTCGCCTTCCCAAAGCTTGCCAACCATGGCAATGCCGAGGATGACGTCGATGTCGCTGCCGATGTGGAGGGCGTAGGCGTCGATGTCGAAGATGTCGATGTCAATGCATACCGGCACGTCGTATGCCGCTGCATGGCATGTTGAGGTGGCGCCTGTGCCGTGGTGTCACGGCCAAGCGTGCGGAGTCCAGTAGTGGCCACCACGCGAGGGTCGATATAGTTGTGTGTGGCTCCCGAAGTCGATGATGATGCCGGCGTCGGTGCCTAAAATTACTCCGATGAGGAAGAGAGAGTGGACACCACGTGCCGGGAAGTTGGGATCCCCGATGAGGACCCTCAAAAAATAATGTAATTTTAAACATCTTTATGCAATATGCGTAATTTATCATACTAAACAGGTGCGTATTTGTCATGAAACACGTACTTTGATGCATACTTATTATGTTTATTTTGTGTTATAAATATTGTTTTTTATACATTTGGTTAAACTTTAGACATTTTTATTGAGAACGTGTCTAGAATTTCATATTTTTAGACGGAGGCAGTACTTAGATCCCTCGTGAATCAAAATTTAAAAAGAAATGTTTTTTTTAAAAAAAAATATGTAAACATTCAGTTGTTTGGCAGTGATTTTTTTTTTTTTTTGGAACACGTCGGCAGTGATTTTTAAGAGGTCTGCCTATAAAGAACTAAAGAAGCGCACTTAGCCACGGATTAGATGATGCACCGTGTTCATCGTGGACCGAATGGGTTGGTGGCGAAAAAGAAATTGCAAGTCAGACAAGCAAGAACAGTCTCAACACAAAACAAACAGCACGACACGGCGGCCGCGGCCGGGCCGGCCGCTTCTAGAAGGCGCACTCACCTACTCCATTTGGCAGGATCACCCTGAGTGAAGTAAGCATCGTGCTGGCATTCTCGATCCGGCTGGACCATCGTGACGGGCTGCCGACCGTCTCCATCGGCGCTGGCTCTGCAGGATCCGGACGTTGTCATGGCAGAGGCGCAAGACGACCAGCAAACCGCGGCGGCATGACACCAGCTGCAGCAGGCAGCGGCGGTAGGAAGAGGAGGGCAAGGAGAAGTGATTTGTTCACGCTCAAGAGACAGCAGCAGCAACCAACAACTGAGGGCAGGCGACGAGAGAAACGGTCCAAATCCAAACCAATTTTCTATTGGTCGTCCATGAGTCCATGACTGATCAAATTATTAGTAATTTAGTACTATTTTATTGAAACACAAATGTGGATTCAAAGATTCCTCATTGTCATCACCTGTCACATTCACAGTCGTTGCTACAATCCGGTATATCAAATTTGAATAGATGGGTGCTTGAGTACCAATTTGTATGGGAATGAAAAATCAGTCTATTGTTTCTTCATAGTGTCCAAGTTGCCATTTTTGTAGGTTACAAGTATTATTTTTCTTTGCTTTAGAGCATCTCCAAGAGCTCTTGTATATTCAATGAGTTAGCTAAATTTCATTAAAACTCGGATCCAATAGACTCTTTATTTTGCTCAACTAGCTATTCTTTTTTTTCTATTTTCTCCCCCTCGTTAGCTAAATATAGAAGACTTGTCTCGCTAGTTATCTTGCATGTTGGATTTAGAGAAGCGATTGGATTTCATCAATTTTTGCTAGCCATTTCAGTTTACATAATAGCTAAACTAGGATTTTAGCTACTCATATCGATACAAGAGCTCTCATAGATACTCTTATATTGTTCCATTGTTTTAATTCCTTTCCCAATTGAAATGAAATCTAACTCAACTATATTCGTTGGTATACGATGGGCCATAGGTGGCAAAAAGGTTATCATTGCTTATAATCATTTTCTTTCAATATGTTTTATGAACCAAAGGGAATTTATATGGTTAATTGCATTCTATCCCCTGCGAAGGCGAAGCTACACTGCGGAGAGGGTGCAACCAAAAAAATGTCAAATAGTTGATCTTGTCAAAATTTGACCATATGTGCACTACACTGTGGAAAGGGTGCAAATGCATCACAACCAAATGTCAAAAAGTTGATTTGGTTAGAATTTGACCATATGTGTACCTCCCAGGGAAGAGAACTAATTCTCTTCCCTCGCAGCTGCTGAAGGCAATGGGACCGTGGGGATGCTGATGTGGGACGGCAAGGCGACATAGGACAACGATGTGGGATGGGAAGGTGGCGCGAGAGGCCGCTACCAGACAGGATGGCGGCGCGGGAGGGTTATCGGCTCTGCGAGCTCCCTCTCCCACCTCCTGCTCATTGGATTATTCTTCTTCTTCTTCATCGCTTCTTAAACGTGGGCATGAGATCGGTCGGGCTCGTCTCCGCCAGGCACAGTGCGAACTGCTCCACCAGCCACGGGCGGGTGCGACTCTACCAGCCACGAGTGGGAGCTCCGCCCGGTACGAGGAGGGCCGGCGGAGCGGCTCCAAGCCTTCGGTGCTTCATCGAGGAAGAAAGGGTGTGGCGGGGAGGGCAAGGCGGCGGACCTAGTGTAGGAGCGGAAGACCGCTGCCGGAGAGGGAGGCGGTAGACGTGGCTGCGGGGGATACGTCAAGGGTCGGGCGGATGCCCTCTTTTCTTGTGCTTCGATAAGGATAGTGAGACGCCTTGAAAGGCTAAATAACCTTATAAAATTGTGTAATAAAATAATGCACTTTGGAAGACCCGTTTAATGTCACGTCTTGAAACTTGAAGGGGAATACTTGCCTTTTTTACCTCCGATGCAATCACCAGCACAGATCAAACCCCTACAAATTCTCAAACAAATTAGGATCCCAAGAAAACTGATGGGGAAAGAAAGAAGCACCCGAGATCTGCGAGGGATTACAGGTTACCCGCTCTCTTTGCCACGAAATCCCGGCGAATCGAACCTTCAAACTGTGAAAAATGAATAGAGAGGGGGTAGAGAAAGGTCACAATCAATTGAATCAAGCCTCAAAACAAAGTGGATCCGGAGCACGAGGAAGAAAGGATGCATCACCTGCTAGCACCAGTAGAATCTCGACGAGCGGGAAGAAGAGAAACACAGGGGAGGGGCCGAGAGCTCGAGTGGAGAGGCAAAGGGCAAGTGCGAGGGAGAGAATGGAGAGAGGGCGGCGGTGAGAATATAACGCAGATGGATGGCACGAAATAGGCGGCCGTAACCCTAGCTCCCCCCACACACACACACCACACCCCCCCCCCCCACATCTCCCGCCCCGCATCCTGAGAGCCAATTTTTCGGCGGCGAGCACGCGACTCGCGTCCAGCGTGAGCGTGCCGCCAAGAAACGGACTCGTCTTCGTTTCTCGGGAGCCAGCTCGGGGTGCGTGTTGCACGCCGAGGGCCCAGCCCGGTATCCCGTCTCGAGCATCCAAATGATGAAAACCTCGCATCCGGAGCCAGGCCGGAAAATACAAGAACCAAACACACCCTTAGGGTCGTGATCGGGTGCCAATGAATGTAAAATAGTGATAGTCAATTTGTCATCACTCCAAGGATCGCAGTTCGCACGAACGAACGATCTTCTTCACACGGATTTTGCAAGAACTTAGCCCATCCAAACCGAGGTGGACCAAACCTTCTAGGCTTCTACCCTTGCACACTCCTTTTCCTTAAACAAATCCATTTTTTCTCCATGACTCCAACGCCCTGCCTCACTCCCTGAGCTGGCACATCTCCACTCCTCGCCTGTTTTCTCACTCCTCCGCCCCCACCACCAGCCCCGCCGAATTCCAAGGTCTATTCTTCTGCCCCTCCGCCGTCCTCCGCCGTCCCCGAGATCGCATTTTCCGACTTCTTGATCACGGAAAACCCTTCTGGCCTTCTGGGGACCCGTGAATTCCTGCCTCAGATCCGTGCTTTCCTCGGAGGCGTCGCTGAATTGCGGGTTCTTTACGCAGGTTTCCCGCGTGCGGCGGCGAGCGTGCCGGGACGGGGGTTGGGTTGGATTGGATCGGGGTACGGCCAGACTGAGCTGTCGCCCGTTGACTAGCGCGGCCGCCAGAGATGGGCAAGGGCGGCGGCTGCGTCCCCAGCAAGAAGCGTCAGCCGCCGGCCGCCGCGCCTTCCTCATCGGCGGCGGTGCCGCGCGAGGCGCCCGAGGAGGAGGCGGCGGCGGCGGCAACGCGGCTTCGCCCGCGGCTGCTGCAGCGGGGCGAAAGCTGCGGCTCTACATCGTGTTCTATTCGATGTACGGGCACGTCGAGTCCCTCGCGCAGCGCGCGGCGGCTGGCGTCGGCGCGGTGGACGGCCTGGAGGCCGTGCTGCGGCGGGTCCCCGAGACGCTCCCGCCTGAGGTTCTGGAAGATGCAGGCGCCGCCCAAGGATCCCGCGGTCCCCGTCATCGCGTCGGCCGCCGAGCTGCAGGAGGCCGACGGGGTGTTGTTCGGCTTCCCGACAAGGTACGGCGCCATGGCCGCGCAAATGAAGGCCTTCTTCGACTCCACCGGCTCGCTCTGGGAGGCGCAGAAGCTCGCTGGGAAGCCTGCCGGGTTCTTCGTCAGCACCGGGACGCAGGGCGGGGGCCAGGAGACCACGGCGTAAGAATTGAACACTCTTTATTACTCTTTCAGGTTTCTTTTTATTTAATGGGAACCCGTTACATGCTCTTGAAGGAAGAATTGAACACTTGCTATTCCATTCATAGGTCGATTCTGAGAACTGAAAACAGGCCATACTTCTTGAGATTAATAATACTATATATACTTTGTTGCTATAAAAGTGTTTAATTGAACCTACAGTACAAAACTATAATTTCTTTTCATGATGTTTTACTCAGGGTTAAGCAAGCCTACAATAGTATAATCCTGATTGGTTAACTGGCTGAAGGATTTGTGATGTTTTCACTGCCTGATTGTTTAGGCTCCATGTGACATAATCGAAGTCATGGATTAGTTTAGCACCGCACTCATTTTTCTGCTTTGTTTGAAGTTGTTTTGTCCCTTCTCCACAATTATCAGAATACATGTTTTTTTATTGTATGTTTGATAATTTGTGCTTCCACTCCATCCGGGTTGTAGTTAGTTCAGTGAATGCTAGTTCACTACTGGGAAATGTTATTAAATAATAATATACAAAGCGACAAACAGTCACCAAAATGAGCAGTGACACGTGTAATTGAAGCTGAAATGCTCTTATTATTTTGACGACATCCCGGAATTCACTATCAAGTGCTTCTAAAGCAAGATGCCTGCATCATGGTAATGATGATAACAATTTAGCTGTTACAAAATATGAAACTGAAGTACCGTATCTTTATAAGATTTCATCACACTATTTTCTCCATTACTGATGATCGTGAACTATTAACAACAGCACGGGGTGGTCATAGATGAATTTACGGACATTGGATATGATTTGTACAAAAAGGACTCTTTGAGTTAATGCCATGGTACCGAGTACATTTAGGTGTACCTGATCAATATCTGCCGCAGTGCAGATCAAACTGCAGTGTGTGGTACAGTCCTAAGTATTGGCAATAAATTCAAGATTTTAAGATCAGGACCAACTAAAACAGATGCATGATTGAGGAGTTCCTATGAGAAATGAAAATTTGCCTTTTTAAATTCTTGCATCCAAACAAAGGCTAACCAAAACTACAACGTGCTGAAAACAGTATCACTTGTTCTCAGGGGATTTTGGATGTTTTTGCTTGTTAGGTAATGCTCCTTGTTCCAGTTTGTAGCCAGTTGGATATTCTTTTCAGTTTCTTCACTTGAACGAGCCAGACTATACCTTATTAATTGCTTTCATAGTCTGCTAACAGCTTAAGGAAAACAATGCAGAGAAAATGGAAAAATCTTAAAGCATAAATAATGACAATTACTTAATTTACGGTGTTGCTACTTAATTGATGTAGAATCATAATTCTTTAATACAAGGCTGGGACTAGTGTTGCTGTGATCTTAAAAGGAACCTAAAAGAATAGAAATCTTTATTCCTTGGTTTTATTCTCCTTACTTGTTTGCGACTTGTAATTTTTCTCTATATAATCTTTGTAGCAGAATAGAAAGTATCTGATTTCGCTATTCCTGATCAGTGACCATGCTTTGTTTATTGTAGTTGGACGGCCATCACCCAGCTAGCGCACCATGGAATGCTTTTTGTCCCCATTGGCTACACCTTTGGTTCAGGCATGTTCAACATGGATGATATCAGAGGAGGCAGCCCCTATGGTGCCGGTGTCTTTGCTGGTGATGGCAGCAGACAACCCAGTGAGACAGAACTTGCTCTTGCAGAGCACCAGGGCAAGTACATGGCCTCAATAGTGAAGAAGCTTGCTCAGCATGCTTGAGCCCACCACCCCTGTGCAGTAAAAGTCACACGGTCACATCCTCCAGCCCTTGGCTTCTCTTATTGTTTCCGGATACATCCGGCCCGTCATATATGTGCACAGCTTGCCCTATTGTTTGTCAAATTAGCCACCCCTAAATTAAGGTTCCTTTGTACATTGTTGACATAAACATATTGTGTTCATTTGAATAATAAGTGTCCCACAAAGTGTTCTCAATAAACATATGTCATATTGGTTTTGGAAAATTTGGTGTTTGTTTTGTTGTGCAGAACTGTTTTTATACTATAAAAGAAAAGCATTTTTTATGCTATAAAAGAAAAGCATTTTTGTTCTGTTGCCTTTTCCTTCAATATAACATTTTTCCCCATGTGGTCCTTTGGATATAACATTAGCCATCTTGAAATCCTATAGTATGTTTTTTTTGATAGCAGAAATCCTATAGTATTACTATGAGATGGCTCTTCCATAGCAATTTAGGAGGAAATTCTGGGATGAAATCCAATCTCGTGGAAACTCTTTTATATTTTTCACTTAAACTCCTGGTGTTTATCCTATGTTGCATCCAACACTCCATCAGAACTTCCCTGCGTTCTCAATTCCTTCAGGATAATGCAACTTCAATCATGTATTTTGCATTTTTCTATTTATTGTGCTTTGGATATCCAACCTTCCAAAGAGGCCCTGTTCTTGCTCATCTCCTAAGACCTTGTTGCAACTGTAGTTGATCACATTTTACTATGTACTTTAGCATTTTAGAGTAGAAAATATACTTAAACCTCACTCAACTAGCGACTGAGTCCGATTATTCCTGAACTGCAAAATCATATACCTTTTACTACCTGAACTATTTAATATTGTGCAAATCACACCTTTTGGTGGTTTTAGATAGGAAAGGTCCATTTTCAGCTCTCAACTTTTGTCCATCAACTTTACAAGAAGTGGAGAACTAGAAGAATATAATATCCCGTGTATTGCAACAATAATTTCTTAGAATTAAAATTGTTGCATGTATAAACTGGACATACTAGTATATGTTCTTGTATCAGTTGCAGTCAAAACTAGGTAATATAGTGGAAGAATCCAATAAAAAGTCTAATAGAATTAGATTGAATCAATTATAAATGATGGAAGGATAAATAGTAGCTGAACCTAATTTTATCGATGTCCTTGAATATGGATGCACCAAATTTTTGAGTAAAAAATAATTGTACTTAATGTATATGATTTGGATTTATTTTGAACTATAATGGAGGATGATTTAGATAATGAGTGGCGTGGATAATTTACATGAAGAGATTGAAAATTGTCAGGAAATGTTGAATTAAAAAATTAAAAAATAGTGAGTTTACTTTTATTCTTAGATTGCTTTTTTTAGGGGGTATAGTGGTGGTGCACGTATCAAGTTTTCTGGGCCGGAAGGGTCCCAAATCCCTTTCTGGTTGCTGGACTATATCAGGCTCGCTACCAAGTCCCAAAACAGAAGGGGAGAGTTGGAGGCGGTCGGAGGCGAGTCAAAACCCTACCCCGCCCCGACGCCCACCTTCCGAGAGGATAGGCTTTGTTCCGAGTCTGGATCTGGGTAAGGGCAAGGGAAAGCGGAGAGTCGGAGGCGGTCGAAGAGACCCTATTAAGCAGATCTGAGTCGCAGAGACGTCGGTGGAGTCGACCTATGGCCGCCGAGCGGAAGAGAAAGGAACTGGCAACACCGGTGTTGGAGGTGGCGATGGGAGCAGAAACGGTGGTGGAGAAGAGGAAGGCGATACAGGCGTGTAACTTCTTCTTCCCTCCTGGTCTTGATGTTTTTTTTTTTTTTTTGAAACATCTGGTCTTGATGTTAAGTTGGGCAATGATGATGGAATTATATTGGTGCTTTTTGAGACACCGTCTGGGTTTGCAATTTTCAATTATGATGGGGCCACGCTCCTCCAACCAAATGCAATGCAGGATATCTGGGCAGACTTCGTTATTGGTGACACAGCAAAACTCATTGCTTCGCCAAGGGATTTCAAACTTTTGAGAACAAGACCATCGCCATTAACGCTGTTACTGGTGTTAACCAGCAGCTCGCTAAAATGATTTGGGATAACATCGTTCCCGGTCAAAAGCTAGCCGTTGGAAAGCCTGAATATAAAAAGATCATTGAAGACAAGCTGGGAATCCCCTGTCTGTTTGATGATACTGTAATGGAGTTAATGTGGGGATTGAAGAACTGTATGCAGTATTTAGTGCCCGAAGAAAAAATGAAGATGGCTAGAGAAGATTGTCTTCAGATGAGTCAAGGACTGAAAATGGTTTTAAAATATTATTATCTTGACATCAATCCAGAGATTGTCAATCAAGATATAATTGAGGCTGCTTATGGTACATATTGTTGTAATCGTGTTGTCAACAAACACTCTGGCAACCTAAGAGCTGCTGGAAAGCATCTTAAGGAGATATCAGGCATTGACACTCACGATTGGAGTTTAGTGAAACTTGCTGGTGCTCTCAAGTTAATGTTTTATCCTAAAGAGGATTTTACTGCTGCTAAATGGATTTTTTCAGATGCGTATTCGAGGTTGGTGAAAGATGGGCCTTTATACAAGGGAAAGATCTTAAAAGATCCATGCAAAATAATATTTGAAGAAATTTTCGAGGCCCGTCGCATTGGAAATGAGTTAATAGATCTCTTGTATCATGAGGTGCACAAGGCTAAAGAAGAGCATGCAATGGTGACTTCTGAGCTTTGAAGCTGCTGAATGTTAGAATTACTCAGTAATCAGTAATAGGGTGCTACTCGTCATCCTATTGTTAGCAACGTTGAATGACTTTTGTACTCCTTACTCATTAATAGGCTGCTACTCATCACTAGTATATTGCCCGCGCTAACGCTACGGTAAAAAAAAAAACATTTTCCAAGTTATTTTCCTTGTTTCTATGCTCCATGCTTGCAAAATTGTTTAAAACTCATAGCTCTCGAAGAAACCAATTTGGCAGAAATGGAATAAAAGGGGATTGTAGGTTTATCTGGTTTTTTGCTTTACACCAATGCTACATGCCAACATAGAAAACTGATTTCGATATGTCCAGTGGTCATTAGCAACACCTGAACATATCACAGGAGACCACGGTTCCATCCATCTTTGCCTCTACCGACCACCACGGTTATGAGCAACACCAGATCAAAGGATCCTCCAGCAACCCAGGCCTGACAACGGCAGAGCATAAGCATCTATCTAGGAAAACATTTCGATCTCTTTTAGCCATCTTTTAATAACAAAGAGCACAAAATTTGCATTGTTGCATGAATGAATAGCTGCAATAATACCTTGTGCTTTATTCAATGACACTGGTACCGTCTTGTGCCATTCCATAAAAAGGAACAGAGATGGCATAGTATTGTTTTGGTTAATGAGTACCTCCATTGGAAATTCTCTGCAAACAATTAGTAGCATGACAATGTCAGTGTAACCAATTTGACAGAATGTTCAGAAAAGAAATGAGAATAACGGAGTTTAGAACTATAAATATTAGAGAAGAAGTCTTAGAAAGTTACAGAGTTAAAAAGCAAAGCAATGCATTTTGTTTTACAAGCTGAGAGCATGACTAAACTGCTAGCACATTGACAATCAAATCAATCTCTGTCTACGAGTTTTACCTTGGACTTCTCAAGCTTCAACTATTGGAATGGTATTTATCAACTTGCGGCATTGCCTCCTTAGTTCCTCGCTTAGCCTTTCACTGACAGCATTACGGTTTCAGAATTGTGTCTGCCAGTTGGAAATTCAATGATCAAAACTACAGGAATTTTTTGGTTGCCCACCTCTGAAGCTTCAATAGTGATTGAGATGTGGGTAAAGCAAATAATTTGCATTTTAACATGATTCAATAACTGTCATATTATCTTGTGCTTTATTGGAGTATGGAAAAGTTCAACATGAAAACTTAATTGTGAATTGACAGATAATATCAATATCGATTTATAAGTGATAAGACATACCAGTTAAAAGTTCTGACCAATTTTGTATTGACGGATAATATCAATATCGATTTATAAGTGATAAGACATACCGGTTAAAAGTTCTGACCAATTTTCTCTGAATCTTGAAGCAAGATTTTCACCATAATGTGTTATTCATGAAGAATTCAAAGAATTGAGAATCTAGATTAATTTAAATGTTTAGAGGAGCATAAATCTAAATAGAATTTCAAATGCCAAAGGATCTTAAGTGCAGCAATTGCAATCAGCTTGTCTGTAAAATAAAACAAATGGTAGTAAGCAATAGCCAACAGTACCTTTGCCCTGAGAATATGTCCCAGATGCTTAGCATCTCTTAACGCCTCAAGCCAACATTGAGATGATAGTTGAATGTTAACATTAGCTTCCATATCAATTGAGCTTTCAACATTGAGATTGAATCGGTAGAGAATTCTTGTCCTCTCAGCATGACTGAATGATTCAAAGATAAATAAGTGCAAAATCGTTTGTTAATATTAACAACCAGAAGGTGTCCTGGTACCATTCCACTCAGCATGACTGAATCGGTAAGAAGCTTCACAAAGATGGGGACGGCACCAATATTAACAACCAGGAGGTGTCCTCTGATGACCCGGAGGCAATGTTTGTGATAGCCCATGCTGCCTCAAACTGCAGCCACAACAACACCAGAAAAGAAAAAGTGAGTTTTCATCATAAATAGATCAGGATTAACACCATTCAATCTTCATGCAAGTTGATGATGGTAGCATCTAATAGACATTGTTATATTTGAGAAGCAGCAACAATACAACCACTTTTTGAGTTTACAATATATCTATATCTGCATTCTGAAATGCAGTAGTACAGAGTCATAAAGCTAATGCAAAAGTTTTAAGACTGAATGTGCCTCAAAAGTAGTAGCATTGTTGAATTGCATGCTGCTGTCATCCGAGTATAACCCGCGGCCCACTGTGTCAGGTTCCCCAACTACATCCGCAAGATCAGTTTTAGTTGTCGTCTCATCAAGAATGCCTGAGTATCACTTATTAAAAAACATTGTGAACATAAAACAATTTTCTTGGATGGAGGATCACTTTAAAAATTTTGTCAAAAACACTCCAAATTCAATCATTACCTCTGAGGGAAGAGTAGCCTGAATCCTTTTTGGAGCAAGTATCTGCATATCCCCTCTATCTCACTGGCTTAAATACAAAAGAAAAAGGCATTAGTAAGGGCTCATAAATACAATTGTAGCATCAAACAAATATTACACAGTGGAAAGAAGGTAAGCCATACTGTTTGGTACAGAGTATTATGGCTCAAAAAAGAATGCTCTGGTCATCAAAAGCACGCACATAATGCCCAATTCGTGGGTTAACATTTACAACATGCATCTAGTGCCAAAAACTAACAAACAATGCTATCTTCAATGTACGAGACAACCTCTAGAAGTAGTGATGAGCACATGAATTTACCGTACCAAGCCCACTCCTTAATTCATCATTCGAGGTCAGTCTCCACATCATGCAATACCTGGGGAAAAAAACATCTCTACTGTTATGGGGCATTCCATCGAACATGCAGAAAGCACACATCCCTGCATAGAAGAAAGTGCAAACACAAATGAGCATTGGACAGAGATTACCGAATGGGGAGGGGCTCACCTGTTCGGGGCTCATCCACTGCTCCAGCATCAAGCAGACCAAGCCATTCGGCCCATTCCAGCAGCTGCGCCTCAGTAGGCAGTGACCCTGGCGGCTACGCCCCCGGCCAGGGGAGGCGCACGTACCCCAGCCCTTCTAGCAGCTGCCGCAGCCAGGGGGGCCGCGCCCCCACGC
Organism: Hyparrhenia diplandra; assembly: GCA_015847255.1. Lineage (NCBI taxonomy): Eukaryota > Viridiplantae > Streptophyta > Magnoliopsida > Poales > Poaceae > Hyparrhenia > Hyparrhenia diplandra. The sequence goes on along the minus strand of JADLZK010006947.1, from coordinate 417,596 downwards.
CAGGCCAGCAACCGCTGAACATCCTGAGTGTACAGGATGGCGGGCTGGAGGGCTTCTCAAGATGGGTGGCGATGGCTGCACACTGCAGCAACGGAGAGCTCATCGTGCGCCGTGGAGTGGTGGAGGAGGCGGCGCATCCGATGGCATCACCCGACAAGTTTTTTTTTTTCATTACATGTAGTAGAGATAGAGATTGTTTAGATCTAAAAATTGGTAAAAGTAACTGCTCCAACTCGCGTATCTTTCTATAAAGACTTTCGTTTGTTTGTGAGAAATATTGTCCAATCGTGAACTAACTAGGCTCAAAAGATTCGATCGATGTGATGTACAAACAGAATCGTGTGATTAGTTACTTTTTTTTTACCTACATTTGATACTACGAACATATGTCTTTGATGTATTTAATGTGATGTGATGGGAGAGAGTGGGAAAAAACTTAAAAGTTTTGGTTAGAAATTTTAGCAATCTAAACAAGGCCCCCAGGGTGTTAGCAACGCTAAATGACTTTGTACTCCTACTTACTACTCTTTCTGCATGCGCCTACTCCCCTCTCGTCAAAAAAATGCGTGCGTCGCTTTACGCTTTAAGAAAAAACTAGCGCGATTATATATTACAAAATATAAAATATTTATCTTAAGTAATTAGTATCACTTGGAAAGATTTTTAAGTCTAGTTTTTTATCAAATTTATTTAAATATTTAAATGTTGCACGTATTTTCTATAAACTTAGTGTCGTTGTGCACGAAAACCAACGGCGGCAGTCCAATTTGGGACGGAGGAAGTATGAGATGCTTACAATTTGTGGGATGTGAGATGCTTCAAAAAAAAAAAAAAAAGTCCCAAACAGAAGGCGACGCGGCGAGAAAGTGAACACCACACGCGGGCGGCCATCTCAAAATTTTGAAATCGCCCGGAGGAACTGAGAAGCGTCAGCCTCGCCTCGCCTCCCCTCTCCTCCCCCCTCGCTTTCCGGCCCTCTTCCGCCGCTGAATCCGTTCCGTCCCACCTCGCCGTCGCTCTCTCCGCCCTCGTATACAGGTACAAGCACGCCTCCGTCCCTCCCTCCTCTGTTTTCTCCCTTTGCGGCCTCGGCCTCGTTCGACCGGGTGTAAAACGCTGCAGGGCGTGATGATCGCGGAGGTGCTCGCTCCTGTTCCCTTTCATTTGCGCACTTCCGATGCTTTTCCTTCTTCCGATAGGGTTCTACGAGCTTGCTGATGTGCATTTGGTCGCGATTTAGGGTGGGTTCGTATTATCATCTGTATAGATTGCGCGATCGTGCACTGTTGGTGCCGTGTTGGGTGATGCTAGCGACGGAAGCGGCTTGCTATTGATTTCCCCTCTGCTGATGTGAATTTGGTCGCGATTTAGGGGGGGTCGTATTATCATCTGTACAGATAGCGCGATCATGCAGTGTTGGTGCCGTGTCGTGTGATGCTAGCGACGGAAGCGGCTCGCTGTTGATTTCCCCTCATTCAGTTTGAAAACTGCTGGCGAGTCGGTGCAGTAGCTTCACTAGACACTCAACACTATAGGCATGTTGATTTCTGAATGGGGGAAATCGAGAGGAGCAGAGGCATTGATATGGTTTTCTGGAATGGTGGACACGGCTGAGTAACGGGATGCTGTAAAACTTAACTGCAGTTGTCCTGGTTCAGTATATTTGTTGTTTTTCTCCACAAACGTGTAGATCTATGTCTGATAAACACGATTTTCCTTTCACCCTGTGTGATTTATGAGTCTTATTACAATGCATCCCAGTACCCAATTTCTCCTAAGTTATCCCAATGCTTGTCAGTCATCAAACATTATATATCAATTGATGCTGAGGGTGCATGTTGCAGTGTTGGTTTCATAATACTGAAGCTATGGAGGATTCTGTACAAGTTGCATGTGTAAAGCCAAATGCTGCAGATACTGCATTTCAGATTTATTCCATCAAGCTGTCTGCATATGCTGCTGTGCTGAGAGCATTCTTTGCTCGCTCAGACATTCTCTCAAGGGTACTTCCTCACTCCTATAAGTTCAACTGTGAAGTACTATTAATATACCGTAGGAAATATGGTGATCTGTTACTCTATACCATGACATGGTAATATATGATAGATACTTTTGTTTCTTATGTCATTTCTGAGGATATATTGTTAAAACCTTACTTTTCATGTCCTTATTAGTTTCCTTCCATTAATCCTCTTTTTTTTGATGAGTATGTTTAGCTATTACACTGTTCAGGCAAATTTCATGACAGCATTTTTTTTTCTAGAATATGCACGATAGAATATTCAGTATCTTTTTTAGATACATATATGTGTGTGTTGCTACTTACCTTTGCCTTGTTACAGGACAAAGTAAGATGTCTCACTGAACTGAGAAATGAGCTCAAAATATTGCAGACTGACCATGAAGAATGTCTTGTGAAAGCCAGATCAGATAAGCAAATCAAGTCTTTCAGGTGAAACAGTTAGTATCAGTATTGCTTCTCATAGTAAAACATATTTTTTAGATAAGGGAAATAGTAAAACATATATGCTGATTGAAAGAGTTATCTGTTCCACAGCTCCAGATTTCTAACCCTTTGAAATTTCTGATTCTATATGTTGGCATCTAGCATTGTTTCATGTTTCTGTTTGGCATAGATAAATATTTTCATGTTCCTGTTTCCTTGTCTCACCTAAGCAAACTCTCCCAAATACTGATCACCGTCATATTAGATATATTACAAAACAATTTATGTGAACTGCTGCATTTCTTGTCACAGTGCCGGCTTGCACTCCAAAGGGAACACTTGCAGTACTGAAGTTATAAAGGATTTTGTTGCATGCGTCCTACAAGATGCTGGAGATACCGTGTTTCAGATTCACTGCTTGGAACGATCAGCATATGCATCAGTGTTAAGAGCTTTCTGTGCTGTGACAAACCGCCTCTCATGGGTATGTCTGTTAGCTATACCTCATTTTCCTATAAGCTCCAAATACAAGTAATTGAATCATAGATGATATAACCGTTGGATCAATTGTATTTTTTTATTATACTCCCTTGGATCCAAATTATAGTTCACTTGGGGCTTTGTCCCAAGTCAAACTTATTTAACTTTGAGCAAATTTACAGAAAACTGCATCAATATCTACAACATCAAATTTCTTTCAGTAAATTCTCCATCAGGACATATTTTGAAATTACATTTACTTGAACCACCAGATGTTAACATATATTTTTTCTAAAAACAAAGTTAAAGTTAGAGAAAGGTTTGACTTAGGACAAAGCCAAACTGAACTATAATTTGGAACGGAGGGATTATGACATTGTATCCAGGCTTAGCTTTTTACCTGTTTACTTTCTTCAGTACTCTTTACCTGTACCATTTTACAGTTACAGGTCAAGCTTCTATCTGAACTAAAAATGAACTTAGAATAACGCATACTGAGCATAAAGGAGTTTTTATGAAGGTCAGTTCAGATGAGCATATCAAGTCTTTGAGGTGAGCATGTCTAAGTGTATACTTATTAAATGCATTTTCTTTCATGTGCTTTCACATACCTAACCTTTCTTATTGAGCAGGAAATTTAGTTTGGCAAATCTGTCTGTTGTTACAAAGACCAATCCAGCTTTTGATGTGTATGCTGTGCTTCATGACAAGATTGGCTCAACTGATCAGATTTGCACTTCATCCACAAGCTGCCTCAGTTTGATACAGCAATCACCACTATCAGAGAATTCAATGTCCTTCACAAGGTGTCGAATCTTCTTTGTTTCCCACTCAAATCAAATTTTCACAAATAAATGCATTGATGCTCATTTATTGTGATGGCTAATGGAACAGAGACATTGGGATATCAGATAGCTCTAATGGAACCAAAAGAAGGACCTTATTTTGAATCCCGCACAGTGGTGCCAGCTAAAAGGTTGAAAACTATAAATGGGCATGCACCAGCATACTTAAAATGTGGCCCTTCCAATCAGTTACCAGTGGCAGTTTCTGTGGTGATGGCGGTACGGAATGTTTCCCTCTTTTTTTTTTGAAAAAAAAGGAACATTTGCATTCAACTTGGAATTGTGCATATGCATTTCATTGTTTTCTTCTGTAACTATCTTATCCATATATGGAAAAGTTGCTGAACCATAATGATGTTGAAAAGGACATGCACATTATCATAATGGAAACCATTTATTATTCTTCTTCATTACCATTCCCATTAAGTGGCTGTGTGTGACTGTAAATGATGAAAAGGCATTGTATATGCTTTCATAGTTCAATAACATCTTTGACAGTAGTTGTCTATACGCTAATACACTTCTATTGTTAAAATTGTTAAATCAAAACCTTTTGTGGATTTTGCATGTTGGCAGAATGGTTGCACCACTGATACACTACTTTTTCAGGAAAAGCACAGCCAATTGAATGCTGGCCAAAGTCCTTTAAGTGTTGATCATGCTAGGGAAGAATCAGGGAAAAGGAAAACTGTAGTGCCTGAGATGAGTATGTCTGAGAGTCTGGGGATTATGGACAGAAATTATGAGATTGAGTACCAGAAACCCAAGAATAGGGACTCAGATTTGGCGCATGGTTCTGAAATAATTAAGCTTTGCCTAACTGCTAGCCTTCTAAACAAGGTACACTGCTCATCCTTGTGGTCTCAAATACATAATTTGGCTGCAAGACTCCTCAATAGTCCAATTATTTTTTTTTTTTTTTTTTTTTTTTTACATTGTGATTTCTTGTGACATGTCTCACAAATTACGATTCCATATGTATCCTTTCTCTGTATTAATATACCACTCTCTTTCTTGAATTTGTTCTTATTAGGTCACAAAAGAAAGTATTCTATTCTTTCTTTTATCCCCTTTGTGTAACCATTGGCATTGGGTCAATTAAAAACATAAAAATCCATTATGTGAAAGTTTAAATTAACAAGTATTCTTGTGTCTTTTGTTTAATGAGGTTTAGGCATCTGACAAGGATTTATGCTTTCATTGTTTGATGCTCGTTCAAGCCATCTTCTTGTTTGTAGGTTGAAAAAGTATTTAAAGAAAATTCAGATTCAGCTAATTTAGAGAAAGCAAAATTGGCACTCAAAGTGAGATTCCCCTTAAACTCATTGTGACAGTACTATATTTACATTCATTTGCTCTTATTCTAAATATTTTTTGTGCTTTGATGACATTTTTTTTGCCTTGAATCAGGCCCAAGAAAAAAAACCTTTTGGATGCACTTGCTAAGCTTTCTGAAGTACCATATGATGGTACGTCACTTTGTACCATTTGCCGTTTTTATCACCATTTAATCCCATTCTCACCTGAACTTAACATGTTCTGCCCCTGTGTTTTGCTTTGTAGTTGTTTATTTCGGTGCTAACCATAAGCATGGCCCGGTCAACCTCAACGAGCACGACGATGGCAAGGGCGACGAGGCAGTGCTGCCCAAGCTTGTGAGTTCAAGCGTCCAGACATCGCCGGAGACTGGGCTGGGAGACGGTGGAACAGAAAACAAGGTAAAGATCCAGGGCATTGCTTCCGTGGCGTTGTCCCCTTCAGCGGCGACCCCCACCAGCGGCACTGCCAGCTCATCCACGCTCCTCCTGGCCACGCCACTGCTCGTGGCCCTGTCTTCTGCCCCTGGCGGGCTGATGGCCGTGGGGCCGACCACCGCGTCCTCGGCACCGTGCAAGAAGCGGTCCCGTACTAAGTTCACGGCAGAGCAGAAGGAGCGGATGCTGGAGTTCGCGCAGCGCTTTGGGTGGAAGCTGTCCGGTGCGGAAGCTGTCGACGCCTTCTGCGCCCAGATCGGCGTCCCCAGTGCGTCTTCAAGCAATGGTGGTACAACAAGAGTTACAAGATGCGCCAAGATCGGCGTCCCTCGGCCCTGCTGTTGCACCACCAAGACGGAGACCACCTGGCCGCCACAGCGCAGGGATCCCGTACCAAGTTCACGGCAGAGCAGAAGGAGCGGATGCTGGAGTTCGCGCAGCTTTGGGGTGGAAGCTGTCCGGTGCGGAAGCTGTCGACGCCTTCTGCGCCCAGATCGGCGTCCCCCCCCGTGCGTCTTCAAGCAATGGTGGTACAACAAGAGTTACAAGATGCGCCAAGATCGGCGTCCCTCGGCCCTGCTGTTGCACCACCAAGACGGAGACCACCTGGCCGCCACAGCGCAGGGATCGATGACTGAAGAAGACAAGTCTCCTGAAGCTGAAGTTGCTGTGTCTGCTGATGGCGGCAAGGAAGGCAAGAATGAAATTTCTGAAGTAGTAGTAATTCCACCTTCGGCCCTGCCGTCGCACCACCAAGACCACCCGACCGCCAGAGTGCAGGGCTCGATGACTGAAGAAGACAAGTCTCCTGAAGCTGAAGTTGCTGTATCTGCTGATGGCGGCGAGGAAGACAAGAATGAAGTTTCTGAAGTGGTAGTAATTCAGCGAGGAATGGGCCATCGGGCCAGAAAGCCTAACAAGCGCTACCGTTGCCAAGAATGGATTGCCATTTAGCAAGCAGTCCAGGCCCAGTACGTGTGCTCGGAGAGCTAGCTGGAGCTGCAAAGAACTAAAGAGGACCTTAAAATTGGTAAAGAGGAAGAGTAAGCTCGAAAGAGAGGAGAGCTGAGCCGTCTCCACATCAATATAGCTACCTTATTATAAGTACCATTCATCAGCATATAGCAATATAAGGAGGCATTCTTTATGTATTATAAGCATAGTTATGGTGACTCCTATCCTTTGTCCTGCAAACTCTAGTAATGGGCTTGTGTGCAGCTACAAGATCAGTAGATGACTCCGATATGGCGATATATTCTGCTACTCATAAACATTATTGTCACTGAGCCTGTGGTACATGATTCTTAGTTCTTGTCACTGGTCGCTTCATCTATGATCTATCATCATCGGTTTTGTTTGTGAACGACGGCCTGTCTCTAGATGATGTGCACATAGTGCAGTGTAATGGTAGACATGTAGAAGTGCGACCTAGGAGTAACAATGCACTGAGATATGTGGTTGCAGGCGTATACTCGCCATCATTGACACGTCTACATAAATAGACACACTTGGCTTTACATGGCGAGCTGCACGTTGATCTCTTGCATCTCAGACACCGACCGGCCATGTACTAATCGAGTTGTTGATGTTGAGCTGTGCAGCTCCATGTAGAAAATCCTTCCTCTGTAGGCTGTAGCTCCTCTGCGGTCCTCTGTCGCTTGATCGTCACCTCTGGTGAGCTTCGGTGTATCCCAGTGGATAGGCTTCCTTTTCAGATTCAGCATCAATGTCACCGAACATGATATCATCTGCAATATGCTTCATACGATGCTGGCCTTCAACATGTTCTAGGAGCCGAGCCATTAGTGCGGAGTGCCACGCACTCACGGTCCAATCGGGCAATCCGTCGCTCGCACCAGACGAGCCAATATGAGCAGTGTTTTAATTGATTTCACTAGTAGGTGTGCTAAAGCTGTCTTGGCCAATGCAACAAGGAAAATAAGGATATTGTTTTCACTAGTACGTAGGTGTCTTGAAACTGTTAACATGCCCTGAATTTCGATTTCCAATCTATCGTGCTGCTCGTTCACTTGATGCAGATCTGTGCACATACTAGTTTGTATGAGGATTATTAGTAGTACATCCCTGATTACGCCTATCATTGTGCTGGAGAAAGGAGATGTTTGATTGATTCCTCGCAACAAACATGTACGTAGCTCCAACGAGAAAGGATGGTGGCCTTCAACATGTTGCCTTTGTCTGGGAAGTTTTTTTTGGTTGGCTGCGCTGGAGGCAGCTTTTACATTGGTAGTTGGCCGTGCCTGTCCTTGCTCCTGCAGCTGCTGGTCAGTGACACTCTGTCCGTCTCCTGGAGGCTCCACGGTGGAGCAGCCGAGGCCGAGCAGATCTGAAGGAGAGAAAAGGGAAGAAGAAAAAAACTGCATTTGCCTTGCCCCTTGGCCACGAGCTGCTAGTGTGTTGAGTGAGTGCACTGTTCCGTGGTGAATGGACCAAGACATGGGCACATGGGCTCCAACGTCTTCAACACCGGTTCTGAATCACGCTTGCCAACTGCTCGTCTGCTCCCTACCCTACGCGGCTACTGTGCGGCTTCTGAATCACTGGAATCGCGTCGCGACCCGGGCTGTCAGTGATTCAGTCATCGCCCACACTGCCCGAGCCGAGAGGAAACAAAGAGCGGTCGTTTACCCGTTCTGGACGTGCTGGTGGGGCTGGAACGTGGCACTGGCATGATTTGATGATTTCGATCGCCTCAGCCTATTTTACTACCAGTGTCGTGTCGTGTCGTGTCGCTGGGTGCCGTCAACATCCGACGGGGTTCCCCAATTCCACAACCCCCGTGCGAGATCGCAACAACCATGTATGGCCAAGCCTTCCGCTTCCGCAGCCACCACGGCGGCGGTGCTCCGTGCCTGGGCGTCGCCTTCGCGCTGCTGCTGCTCCTGCTCGCCTCCTCCGGCCTCCCGCGCCACGCCCAATCCCCTCGTTGCTGGCCACCGAGCCGCGGCGCGCCTCCGCGACGACCCACGCCGAGAGGTGCCGCGCCGACGCCGCGCCCGGGACTGAGGCTGAGGGGCACGTTGGCGGCGGCGGCGAGGGCCACGTCGACTACCTCTACCTCTTCTACTGCGTCCTGGGCGGCGACCGCCGCCCGTTCCTCGGGTACGCCTTGCTGGCGGCGTGGCTGGCCGTGCTCTTCTACCTGCTCGCCGACACGGCCGCGACCTACTTCTGCGCCAGCCTCGAGGGGCCTCGCGCGCCTGCTCGGCCTCCCGCCCGCCATCGCCGGGGCCACGCTCCTCTCGCTCGGCAACGGCGCGCCCGACGCCATCTCCGCCATCGCCTCCTTCGACGGACGGGCGAGTCGTAGTCGGGGTCCGACCGCCGCCGCCGCCGCCGCCGTGGGGCTCAGCGGCGTGCTCGGCGGCGCTATGTTCGTCTCCTCGGCCGTGCTTGGGGTCATCGCCGTCCGCCTCGGCGGTCAGGGCGTCGCCGTCCACCGCGCCGGCTTCTTCCGCGACGCCGCCTTCCTCCTCCTCGCGCTCGTCGCTGTCGCCGTTGTTGTTGTTGTGGGCGAGGTCAACGTCTGGGCTGCCGCCGGGTTCGTCTCGCTCTACGTCGTCTACGTCCTCGCTGTCGCGTTCACCCCGGACCGTTGGAGCAGACGCCACGACGCGCTCGCGGAGGACGACCACGCGTCTCCGCCCGCCGCCGCATTCTCGGAGCTCCACAACGTCACGGGAGAACAAGTTCTACACCGACCAGGAAGAGGACGCCCGAGATCCACTCCTCCCCGACACCGCGCCGCTGCTCCAGTACTACGCCGGCGGCGACAGCAGCAGCAACAACAACAAGAGCGTGTTCTGGACCGCCCTGCGCGTGCTAGAGCTTCCGCTGAGTCTCCCGCGGCGGCTGACGATCCCGGACGCGAGCAAAGAGCGGTGGAGCAAGCCGACCGCGGTGACCGCGGCCACGCTCGCGCCCGTCTTCCTGTCCTTGCTCTGGAGCCACCGCGCCACGGGGGAGCCCGTTCGTCGTGGCCGTCCTCTTCGGCGGCCTTGCTGGTCTCGCGCTGGGCCTCGTTGCCTTCCTCACCACGGACCCCTCCGCCCCGCCGACCCGGTTCCTCGGCGCGTGGCTCGCCGGCGGGTTCGCCATGAGCGTGGCGTGGGCGTACGTCATCGCCAACGAGGTCCTGTCGCTGCTCGTCTCGGCCGGGACCATCCTTTCCGTGGACTCGGCGACGCTGGGGGTGACCGTGCTCGCCTGGGGAAACTCCATCAGCGACCTCGTAGCGAACGTGGCGGTGGCGTCCCGCTCCCGCGGCGGCGGCGGCGCGCAGGTGGCCGTGTCCGGCTGCTACGGCGGGCCTGTGTTCAATGTCCTCGTCGGCCTGGGCCTGTCCATGCTGCTGCCGTGCTGGAGCGGGTACCCACGGCCCGTGGAGATACCAAGGGAGCCCGGGCTGTACCGGACGCTGGCGTTTGTGGTTGCTGGGCTTTTGTGGGCCGTGGTGATGCTACCTAGGAGAGGAATGCGGGTGGACAGGACGCTGGGCATTGGGCTCCTCGTCATATACTTTTTGCTTCCTCTGTACAAATATTTCACAGCTTACGAATGCACGGTAACATATTGGGTTTTTAGTGTACTGCTATAATGCTGAAATTACTGAGTACATTGTTAGAATTTATATATGAATAAATTCCCTAAAATTCATATGAAGAAATTTTGATAAATCTCAAAGGCCCAATATTTGTGTTTCCTAATGAGCTTTATTGTTTTTAGCCCATGAGCAAAGGTGGGAGGTGCAATATCAATTAGTACCATATTGCTAGTTGATGTGAAGGTAGGGAGTTTTCCTCCCTATATATTTGTACCAAGCCTCACGAAATAGACACAATATATAACAACTACAATTGGGAGTTTCAATTAGAAAATCCTAAAGTAGTAAAATAGTATTTTCTCTTCTCAACTTCTTTCACAGGCCGTCGCCAATCTCGGCCCGGTCGTTCGCGTGCACCAGCCGACCGGCGCGGCAGGTCTCGGGCCGTCGTCTTTGCGATCCCGCACTTGGGAAGGCGAATAAGGTTTTTTAGGAAGCGCGCTCTTGGCCTCAAGCTCCTAAATCTTTCACGGGATGCGTCGGCAAGGACGCTCATTGACTAAGCTCGTCGCGATCGTCGTACGCTTCTTCACCACCAAGTACTTCTACATCGGCAGGTATTACATCTATGATCTAATCCTATTGTTTTAATCATGTTCAATTTGTTCAATCTATCTCGGTGTATGGGATGTGCTGGTTGTGCTTACACATTGCTATGATCATGCTATGCTATCTATCTAATCTATCAATTGTGCTAGTTACTCGCTACACTGTTGCTATGATCATGCTATGCTATCTATCCAATCTATCTGGTGTGGTAGTTGTGCTTACACCTCATTTGCTATGATCATGCTATGCTATTTGTCGTTGAATCATGTTATGATCTATGATATGCGTTTATGCTATGCTATGATCGGTGTTATGCGTTTATGCTATGCTAGTATGTTTGACATGCTTTATCTAGTAGATCTATTTATCATGATTTATTTTATGGAATTAATCAGGAAATTGCCTAATATCTCAACAATCCAAAACCTTATTATAGGCTTTTCTTGATTTAACTATGGCTGTTTTCAGCGTGCTCTTTGAGACTAGAAAAGTTTTCTAGTGCACATTTTAAGAGATAGCGAGTTAAGGCCATGCTGCGGCTAGAGGCTAAAATGTTATTACGGATTAATTGTTGGATCACCTCGGGGAAATATCTCTAGAGATAAGAGAACATTCAGGGGAGACAACACTATCTTTAAAACAATCCTAAATAGTCTTGCTAGTCATCTAGAAGATGCAAACTTGCACTTCTAAAATGAGAAGGCATTGTGGGATCAACTGAATGCAACCATTGGTACATCTCGAGTTGTACATTATGGAGAGCTTTTATGACTACAAGATGGTTGGTAACCAGTCTATAGTCAAGCAAAAGCGCATGAGGTTCAACACATGGCAAGAGAACTTGAACTCCTTAAGTATGTCATACAGATGAGTTTGTAGCGGATGCAATATTGCTAAGTTGCCTTCTTCATGGAAGAGCTTGGCACAATTCTTAAACACAAGAGACAGAAAATATCGGTTGTAAACATTATAGCATCTCTTGATGTTGAGAAAAATATTCGGTGAAGAATACTATTGATAAAGAACAAGAGCCATTCTAGCACTAATTTTGTGCGAGAAAAACCCACATGGCAAGAACAAAGGGAATAAATCTTCCAATGCCAAATTAACAACTACCTTGGAGAAGAAGAAAAATAATGATGAGGTGCTTTGCTTCACTTGTGGACAGCTTAGTCACTTTTCCAATGGAAATAATAAGAATGTCAACCTCGTGACTATTAGCAATGCTTGATGAGGAGTACGATAATGTTCCCTCTTGTACTATCGGTATTTCAATCACCAAGTTGGTGGGTTGATATAGGTGCTAATATTCATATGTGTGTTTGACATCTCTTTATTTTTTCTTATAAAGACCTACAAGGTTCTTCTCGTCCTAATGGGGAATGGGTCACATGCTACGTTAGGGGCATTGGCACGGTAGATCTGAAGTTTACTTGAGAAAATTGTCTACTTGGTGAAGAACGTGCAAAGATGTCCCTACTATTAAATAAGAATCTTGTTAGTGTTTCTCTTCTTTTAAGAGATGGGTTTAAGGTAGTGATGGAGTCCAATAAAGTAGTTATGTCTAAGCATGGGCCGGGTTTATTGGTAAAGGTTATGGCTGTGGTGGCTTGTTCGCCCTAAGTTTGGCGATTTTTATAATAAGTCGATTGAATCATATTTGTGGCACAATTGATGATAATTCAAGTGTTTGGCATTTTCGTTTATGTCATGTGAATTTTGGTTTGATGTCACATTTATCTAGCTTGTGGTTGTTGGCCGGTAAATAACGTTATATTTTGCCCGTCAACTTACTACCATAAAGGGAGTAAAATTAAACCTTTTTTTATGTTCATATGCATTTATCACTAATAAATTCCACTTGTAGTGTATTGTATTTTATTTTGCAGATTTAAAATAAAAGCAAGTGGAAAATCGACCAAAATACGCCTTCCGGAAAGCACATTATTTCAAAATCCAAGCCCAAAGAGCAAATCGACCCAAAACATCAAATGCGGGCGAGTGCAGCCCGGCCTACAACTTTTCAGGGGCAAAAGATCGACACCCGCCAAGACCCGGGCGAGCGGCGCCGGGTGGGGTTGGCGCACCCAAAGGTGCGGCCGCACCCCTCCCCGAGGCGGTTCGGGCCCGCCTCGGGAGGCGGTTCGTGCACCTTCAAACTTGGTTTACGCCCTGGGATTGTCGGTTTCTTTAGCGTCAAGGAAGGTTTACCAGTCGGTTTGGTTATAATTTAGCACTTAGGCCCCTCCTCCAAGTGTATAAATAGGCCCCCTCTCTCCCTCTCTCAACACACACCATTTGGAGTCCGAAGAAACCAAAGAATACATCTCTCTCTCTACCACCTCTATCTCTCTCTCTTCTTCTTTTCTTTCTTCTTCTTTATTCTTTAGTAGACACTTGGAGTAGAAAAGCTACAAGGAGGGCTTGTCTCCTAGAAGAAAGAGCTTTGGTAATACATCTTCTCTATGGAGCATTCTTCTATTTGCAAGTCCTATTTCTACATTCTTGGCCTAACTTATGAACTAGAGTATAGTTTTGTTCATGTTCTTGTAGTGGTATATGAACTAGTATATAGTTTACATATCATGATCTTGACATGTTCATCACAGTTCTTTAACGAACGTCATATGCCTAACTTGATTAGAGGTGGGATAGCGGTTTTGTTGTTCCTTCGGGTTTGCTCTTGTTCTAGTCCGTCCATTCGACGAGTGGGGACCCCTGGGGGACAAGAGTAGTGCTCTAGTATGCGGGCATGGTGCCCGGGTATTCACGACACGCAAATATGAGTGCACGCCACGGTTGAGGGGGTAGGCGGCTTGGTCGTGACAAGCCTTGTCCGTCCTTTGAAATCCCCCACGTTCGCCTTGTGCTGTAGGAGTTCGTAAATGCTTCCTATCGGGCCGTATGGTAACCAGGAAGTCTCCCTGTTATCCTAGACCTAACAACGCTTAGATCGGTTGCATATGATGCTAACTATTCATTTGTATGGCCATGACTAGATACATTAGATTTACTCCATTAGGTTATTCATTTATTCATTTATTTTTTATCTATTTTCTTTATCCTTTTTTTTTGGTGGATTTCCAAGTGTGTGTCACACTATCTATGAATCTGTATCACTTATCCCTGTTATGAGTAATTTGGTCTAAGCAAACACATGTTCCTCTATTCAGATGCCATGCTAATTTATCAATCACATGCCTTCCTTTGGGAATATAAATATACGATACCACTGAATATTTCCGGGTGAAATGCTACAATGATAGATCCGCGCGCTTGCGGATGAATATCTCACGATGGCAAGATCTATCCCGTTGACAAACTCATTTCAGATCACCGACATGGTGGTTTACTTGGGAATGCCATCGGTGCATTTCGGCGCTTTTATTGGGATGGGTTTTAATACCTATTTCCTTTGATTGCGTTAAGAAATGCCAACAAGCATTTCGACGCCGTTGCCGGGGAAGGCATTGTGAAAAAAATAAAATAAATAAATAGGCTGGCTATGAATATGAACTTGTGTGTGTGGATGCCATTTGCTCATACTGGGCTAATCTTTTTATGTTTTCTTACATTTGTGGATGAAAAAACAGGGATAGTGTATGTCGGGGTTTCCTCTGGCGGAAAACTTCACCTCCGATCCAGAGGCACTCCTAAGGAAGGGCGGTCTCGTGCGCTTCTTCCTCGGTACGGAACATCGGCGGTCGAGGCCGACATCCCCGCACCAACCGAACCGCAAGCTATGGCCCCGAGGAAATCGCCGCGGCGATTTCTCAACTCCGCCCGGTCACCAACGCGTGCCCAGGCGGCGCGTCGGTGAATGTGATGGACAAAAACTTCGAGCTTCGTCTTGGGCTGATCACCATGGTGCGAGGCCAGTCCATTCACGTGGGACTTGCCGCGCGGGCACGCAAACGCTCATCTCCAACACTTCCTCGAACATGCGTCTGATGGGTCATCAAAGATGTCCCAAAGGGCGTCATCGGGCTCGCTTTGTTTCCCTTCTCCCTTGTGGGGAAGGCGAAACAGTGGTTCTACAAGGACAAGGAAGTCGTCGATGCGTGGGACAAATGTTCCTCGCGGCGTTCCTCGCCAAGTTCTTCCCCATGGGCAAAACCAATGCCCCGAGGGGAGAATCGCCAACTTCCGCCAGAACTTAGATAGAACCCATTCCGGAGGCGTGGGAAAGGCTGCAAGAATACATTCAAGCATGCCCGCACCACGGGATGGAGAACTGGCTGGTGCTCCAGAACTTCTACAATGGTCTCACGACCATATCCAAGGGGCACCTCGGCGCCGCCGGCTGGTGGCGCATTTCTATCGCTCACCATCGATCGGGCAACAGCCCCGATTGACAAAATGGTAGCAAACCCAGCCGGGGCGAAGACAGAGCCCCGCCAAAACACAAAAAAGCGCATGCATACCGTGAAGGAGGCGGATATGCTTGCCGCAAAAATGGATCTTCTGGGCAAGAGATCGGAAGAGCGCACATGATGCTACCGCCTCAGCCAGCCGCCTACGCCCGCGCGGCGCTCACATGACGTGTGAGACGTGGTGAGGTTGGGCCACTCGGGGACAATCGCCTCGAGACCCGTGGAAGAAGCCGCCTTCATCAACAACAAAGAACGGGTATCGTCAACCACAAAGAAGCCGGAATAACCCGCCCAAAGCCACTATTCCAAGGCAACCAGGGGTATTATAACCCTGGTCAGCCATCATTGAAGGACCTGGTACTGGGCCAGGCAAAGATTAACGAAAACCTTACCAAAAAAATGAGCCATCAAGACAAGATTCTTGAGGGCATGAATAACAAGCTCGAAGGGTTGACCTCAGCTGTGAAGAACCAGCTCAGCTTCAACAAGATGATAGAGACACAGCTGGCCCAGATTGCTGCTCAAGTACCAGTTAACGACTCAGGCAGGATCCCAGGGCAACCTGAGGTCCCACATGAGTCGGTTAACATGATATCTCTGAGGCTCAGTCGACCCAAAGAGCTGAAGAAGATCCCTGTGGACTCGCCGTTTATCGCCAAGAAGGGAGATCCTGGGCGACCGATCATCAACTGTGCCATTGGCCCCCACAATTTCGCTAACGCATTTTGTGACCTGGGGGCCAGCATCAACGTGATGTCCAAGGCCACCTTCGACAAAATCCATGGAGGGACACTGACTCCTGCTAAATTGGTCCTCCGGATGGCGGATCAATCAACAAGGCGGCGGAA
This sequence comes from Hyparrhenia diplandra, assembly GCA_015847255.1. Taxonomy (NCBI): domain Eukaryota; kingdom Viridiplantae; phylum Streptophyta; class Magnoliopsida; order Poales; family Poaceae; genus Hyparrhenia; species Hyparrhenia diplandra. The sequence continues at coordinate 401,677 of JADLZK010006947.1, read as the reverse complement.
GGAATCTTGGAAGACATGCTAATAAAAAATCCAAGATGAGTACATCCCTGCGAACTTCATGATTACGGATATGGGCCCAAAGGAAGATGTGTCTCTCCTTCCGGGAGGCCATTTCTCTATACAGCCAAAGCTGATATCAGTCTGGGGAAGGGCTTCATCGTCTTCCACATCAAAGACAAGGCGGTTAAGTGCCCATTCATCGGGTACAAGCAACAACACACCCGGCAGTCATCATCATCAAGACCGGTGTGGAATGTTGAAGGTCCTAGCTCCGAAACCCCCAGGCGGTACCTTCCGCCCGATAAGCGAGGGGAGAGTCGACAGGCGACTATAAACAACCCGCCCAAAAAAAAAAAAAAGAAAATGAGAATACCCAAAAAGAAAAAAAAAAAAAAATGGGGTATATCCAAAAAAAAAAAAAAAAAAAATGGGGAAAATTTTAAAAATATATATATATATATATAATATTTATATATATATATATTATATAAGTTATATAATATTTTGGAAAACTAAAATAAAAGTTTTCATAAATAAAATAAATTCTTTTATGAAAAATAAAGAAAAATATTTTATACACAAAAGAATATACAAAAATATTTTTAAAATAATTTTTCTATTTTAAAATAAATTTATATTTGAAATTTTTTTGAGAAATTCGAAAAAGGGAGAAGAAATTTGAATCTGGACGAGCGCACATCGGGGACAAACTTTTTCGTAACCGTGAGCACGCCCGCCAAAGCTTGGCGATTCGCCCGGCGCGGTCTTGTAGCGCACCCCACAGGTGCGGCCGCACCCTCCGTGGCGCCGTTCAAATTCAAACTTCGTCACCCGCTTCATTCCATCGTGTGGAGCGGCCCCTCGGCCAGGCGCCGGCTATAAATAGCCCAGTACCGGTGTGAGAGGGCACACCTCATTTTCACTCTCTCGGCGCTCGCACTCTCTCCGTACTGTTCTACACTCCATTTTCTCCACCAAAAACATTGTGCCAGCAAGATTATGGGTGTGAAAGTTCATACTTTCTACTAACCCTTGCACACCCTAGGTCTTGCTCAATCGTTTTTGCAAAGGATCATGAAGAAAACCGGGAAGATCCTCACGGGGTTGAGGCGGTCGTCAAGGCAAAGCTCACGTCATACAAGCTCAAGCTCCGCCCTCAACTTCGACCTCGAGGACTCTCCCATGCAAGACGATGCTTTGCACACGTCGGGGAGGAAGAAGCTCAAGCTCCCCGACAATCGACGAAGCCGACGCGCCGTACCTCGACCTTCGGGAAGGGGCGGGGAGATGCAAGCATATCTCCTACTCAAGGATCGTGTGTTCCAACACACACCCGAATCGACTCCGACCTCCTCGAACGAGCGGTCGGGTATGGACGAAGAACTCCCTATTCTTTGGAGAGCGGTTGGGTGGCGAGGATATTCCCCTCTCGAGGAGGAAGGTTCTCGCCTCCTAACAATTCGTTTTTATGCACACTAGTAGAAGACCAGCTAGAATTTCCTTCCGTCTTTTTTGGAACGCAATATCATGTTACATGGGAGAACCTAGCTCGTTCTTTGGGGTTTTTATTGTAGATGTGCATTGAACATAGATGCTTTGCTCTCCCCGGCTTTGTCGAAACCACTTTTGGGAGGAAATTTCCGGTGCACACGAGGCCGGAGCTTTTAAACCTCGTCACTCCACGAGATCCAAAGACCCATCACTTAGATTTATCCACCACTGGATCTCATTGACTTTGTTTCCTAGACACGGGTGAGATGGGTTAATGAGACCGAGTTAAAACTACTCTATGCTTGTTGTTCACAAGGTTAAGGTGGCCCCAAAGGTAGAAATGTGCGAGAATATGATACATATTATTACAAAGCCTGTTGTTCCTGTCACCTGCACGTCTCTTATCACGCCGCCTACGCTTTTTGCGATTGGGGCCTTAGAAAATCAGCAGATAGAGTACATCTCCACACCCCGTGAGAATATTGGACTGATATGCTGGCTAGTTGAGGGGCATTTAATTAAGGTTTTACCTTTCCGGGCGAGCTTGGCCATATTTTTCCGGCTATGCAACTATAGTTCGGTTACCTAACCCGGACTTACGGTTGTATAAAAAGCCGGTCGCTAACATTTGAGCTCGAGATCTGGCGATAGCTTGCGCAGGAAAGATACCCCGTCGAGTTCTTCACGCAGAGACACGAGGTCGGATCTTCCTCCCATGGGGCCCACTTCACGCCCGCGGCCTCAACCTACACTAGTGTTCCCAGTTGCATGGCCTCACCCTATGGGGACCCCTGGGGTGACACCCGGGTATGATCCTAGGTGGGAGCTGCCGCCTCGGTTAATCGCACCATCGAGTGGCTCGAAGGAGATGCCGCAAAGATGGGGGGAGCCCACGGTATGACTTGGATGACAAATTCCGACGATATGCCCCCCCCGTTCGGCCGCGGCAGCCACCACAAGGGGTGGAGGCTATCGGGATCCAAATGCGGCACCTCGACGTCCGCACTAGGAACATTGAGCATACGCTCAATTCCCATGTGCAACATACCGCATAATGGCAGCAAAGAAACCGAGAGCAGCAGAGCCGCCAGAGATGGACTCAACTAGAGTCCGACATGGCTGCCGCCATGCTTGCGAGGAAGCATTCGAGGGTCCAAGGCTTCGATCCCGATCTATAGGCCTCCCAGATAGCTTGGGGAGGACCCCCACGTGTATCATTGCATTGCATATTTAATTCCATCAAATTTTATTTTATTTTAGCATGTTTAAAATTTCAGCAACTTTGCATCGAAAAAAAAAACTAAAACTGAAAAAAAATCCAAAAATAGAATAAGTAGCTCTTCTTTGTGCCTTAATGCTTATATATATGAGCTATAAAAATGTTTAGTCTTAGTCCCTTGTTGAAATGATGAATAGTTGCTCTGTTTTTATGCTTTGCCTGTGCCTAGTTTATAATTGAAGTTCTCTAGAGTTTGGGTTTAGTGGCTAATTCAAAAACTTATCCCGAAAAACCTGATTCATGTGGGTTGCATATGCTCTATCTAGTCTAAGTTGTTGCCAAATATGATATGGTACAAATGGATTTGCTATGACTTCGTCCAAAAAGAGAAACTTGACATCCGGGAATCTATGCTTTGAAAAAAAAAGAAATGATTTTTGGGCTATGAAAAAAATGAAAAAAAATGAAAATGAGATGAAAAATGGACAAGTGTCCGAGGGCTTAGTAGAGCCCACATCTCTAAAAAAAAAAAGAGAGAGACGAGAGGAAATAAAAGGCAAAAGCCTAGGGCGAGCAGAGCCCACCTCTCCAAAATATATATATATATAGCAATAAAGCCCATGCTTTCTCGAAAAGAAATAAATATTATCTAAATAAAATCCCGGATAAAAAAGTTGATCAAAAGGATGAAAGATAAGCACCTCCGTTATAACCGTTTTATCTGGCAACAGCCCAAGGCTTTGTGAAAAGCTAGAAAGCCCCGCTACGATGAAAGGTAATAAAGGGTAAGAAAAAGATGTGCCATTTTATTCAAACTTTGGTAGAAAATCTTATTATAACCCCGGCACTTGTGAAACGTGAACCGGCATTGTAGCAACCCCGATCAACAACCAAGTACTTATCTCTTTTTTGCTCGAGGGCGCGCAAAGGGTAAGCTTAGGGAGTTTGTTGGCGGTAAATAACGTTATATTTTGCGTCAACTTACTACCATAAAGGGAGTAAAATTAAACCTTTTTATGTTCATATGCATTTATCACTAATAAATTCCACTTGTAGTGTATTGTATTTTATTTTTGCAGATTTAAAATAAAAGCAAGTGGAAAATCGACCAAAGTACGCCTTCCTGAAAGCACATTATTTCAAAATCCAAGCCCAAAGAGCAAATCGACCCAAAACATCAAATGCGGGCCGAGTGCAGCCCGGCCTACAACTTTTCAGGCAAAAGACGACACCCGCCAAGACCCGGGCGAGCGGGCGATCGAGGGGTGCGCGCGCACCCAAGGTGCGGCCGCACCCCTCCCGAGGCGGTTCGAGCCCGGCCTGAGGGGGGTTCGTGCACCTTCCAAACTTGGTTTACCGCCTGGGATTGTCGGTTTTTGCCGCGTACAAGGAAGGTTTACTGTGTCGGTTTGGTTATAATTTAGCACTTAGGCCCCTCCTCCAAGTGTATAAATAGGCCCCCTCTCTCCCTCTCTCAACACACACCATTTGGAGTCCAGCAAACCAGCAATACATCTCTCTCTCTACCACCTCTATCTCTCTCTCTTCTTCTTCTTCTTTCTTCTTCTTTATTCTTTAGTAGACACTTGGAGTAGAAAAGCTACAAGGAGGGCTTGTCTCCTAGAAGAAAGAGCTTTGGTAATACATCTTCTCTATGGAGCATTCTTCTATTTGCAAGTCCTATTTCTACATTCTTGGCCTAACTTATGAACTAGAGTATAGTTTTGTTCATGTTCTTGTAGTGGTATATGAACTAGTATATAGTTTACATATCATGATCTTGACATGTTCATCACAGTTCTTTAACGAACGTCATATGCCTAACTTGATTAGAGGTGGGATAACGGTTTGTTGTTCCTTCGGGTTTGCTCTTGTTCTAGTCCGTCCATTCGACGAGTGGGGACCCTGGGGGGACAAGAGTAGTGCTCTAGTATCGCGGCATGGTGCCCGGGTATTACGACACCTGCAAATATGAGTGCACGCCACGGTTGAGGGGGTAGGCGGCTTGGTCGTGACAAGCCTTGTCCGTCCTTTGAAATCCCCCCGCGCTGTCTTTGTAGGGAGTTCGTAAATGCTTCCTATCGGGCCGTATGGTAACTGTGAAGTCTCCCCTGTTATCCTAGACCTAACAACGCTTAGGATCAGTTTGCATATGATGCTAACTATTCATTTGTATGGCCATGACTAGATACATTAGATTTACTCCATTAGGTTATTCATTTATTTTTTATCTATTTTCTTTATCCTTTTTGTTCTTTGGTGGATTTCCAAGTGTGTGTCACACTATCTATGAACTCAGTATCACTTACCCCCGTTATGAGTAATTTGGTCTAAGCAAACACATGTTCCTCTATTCAGATGCCATGCTAATTTATCAATCACATGCCTTCCTTTGGGCGAATATAAATAACGATACCACGAATATTTCGGGTGAAATGCTACAATGATAGATCCGTGCGCTTGCGGATAAATATCTACGATGGCAAGATCTATCCCGTTGACAAACTCATTTCAGATCACCGACATGGTGGTTTACTTGGGAATGCCATCGGTGCATTTTCGACGCTTTTATTGGGATGGGTTTTAATACCTATTTCCTTTGATTACGTTAAGAAATGCCAACAATGGTTAATTTCAGATTTCACCATTGTCAAAGGTTCTAAGTGCCATAGTTGTGTGCAATCTAAGCAACCTTGAAAGCCTCACAAGGCAGCGGAGGAGAGACACTTGGCACCTCTAGAGCTCATACATTCTGATCTATGCGAGATGAATGGTGTGTTGACCAAAGGTGGAAAGAGATATTTCATGACGTTAATTGATGATGCTTCTAGATATTGCTATATTTATTTGCTGAAAAACTAAAGATGAGGCATTAGACTACTTTAAAATCTTTAAGGCTGAAGTTAAAAAATCAACTAGAAAGAAAGATTAAACGTCTAAGGTCAGATCGTGGTGGTGAATATTTTCCTATAACATTTGATGAGTTTTGTGCGAAAACATGGTATTATTCATGAGAGGACACCTCCCTATTAAGCCCAAATCCAACGGGGGTTGTCGAGAGAAAAAATCGCATGCTGACTGACTTGGTTAACGCCATGTTAGACACTGCTGGTTTATCTAAGGCATGGTGGAGGAAAGCTATATTATTTCGAGAGTCATGTCCCGAATAGAATTCCAAACAGAAATAAAGAGACAACACCATATGAGATATGGGTTGGAAGGAAACCATCACTTTCATACTTTGCGCACGTGGGGATGCTTGGTGAAAGTCAATGTTCCAATTAATAAGAAGCGTAAGCTTGCACCAAAGACGGTAGATTGTGTCCGTCGGGGACCAAAATATTGGGCCTCGAGACATTCTCAAACTATGAGAATTTGCCGGCCTGCCTAGGCCCAAGAAAACCTAGCCTGCTATCATCCCGCATGGAGGGACGGCCCGACGAATGATGGATCGGGCCATTGAGCCACGACGCTTTACATGACGACGGAGCGACCCACGAACGGCCCACGAGCAGCCCGAATGGAGTCACCACGACGCATGCAGCTTATTACGCCACGGCGGACAAGGGCAAGGACCTGCGCCGAACAAATAACCACGACGTTCCATGTCGACCCGCAGTCAAACCATGGCTCGGACTCGACCACACGCCTCCGACTCCGACCGAGGCTGGCCTAGCTCACCACCCGGGAAATCTCCGATTCGTCCGAGGGTGGCCTAGCTCACCACCCCCTGGGCGCAAAAACTCCGCCTCGCCCGAGGGAGACCAGCTCTCCATCCTTGGGTGAGGCAGCCCAACTAGCCTGCCTCAGGGTCGCCGACCCTCGGGCGTGGGAGGTTCCGTCCGAGGAAGAAAACCGCCGTATTCAATGCGGTCGCGACGGCAGGCGAGGCGCCAAAGCCATCGATTACGCCCGATCAACGACCGACCGAATCGCCTCCCCAACTGACCGATGGGACACAATGCCGAACCCGGTGACGTGTTACGCCACCGCACGGAAACCAAGATGACATCGCCACTTCCCCGAACACGGTCAAAGTGCCACGTCGGGCCGCACCCTCGGGCACTTGACACGCATGGCAGCAACCATCGGGGCCGCCTCGCCATGCGGATCGTGAGGGACGCCTCACAGACCCCCGGGGCCGCGCCCCGTGGAACGCACGCCCGCCATTGGATCGGGACGCGTGTCTTCGCCGCAACGCTCAAACCACCGCGCCCTGCAACGCACATGCAACGCACTGCAGCCTCGAAATTAGCCACCTAGGCAACCACCGATGTAAACATTATCTTTCTCCTTCTCCTATAAAAGGGGAGTAATGTCTCATTAGAGGGAGGTTGGACCCCATTTTCAACTCCGGTTCACACGGAGAAAATCTCCACCACTACCACGGTAACCACGATCGTGGGGCTTGAGACCGCTTCTCCCCACACGACCGCCTTTAACCCCCCTACTGCAGGCTTACCTTTGAGCGAAGTTAACACGAGCGTGACGCACCCCGCCGGCGAGGGCCCCGTTGGCCTGAACCAGGATAAACCGCCGCGTCCTGTGTCCATCTTGCGCTACGCCATCGAGGGAGGAGGCACGCAGCCTACAAATTTTTATTGCCGGCACCGAGGCACCCGCCGTTCCTCGAAACGCCGCCGCTGGCGCGCCAGGGGCTCGATGTGTGCAATCCGCATCTCCACCAACCCTCATGGCGTTTCCGCCCTCATTTCCACCCCGCTCGCCGGAGCACGGCTCCCGCCGAACTCCACCGTTCTTGAACGCTGGCATTCGTGACGCTCGGCCACGACTACGATGGTCCTTTCTCGCCGACCCACGGCCCGCAGGAGAGCAAAGACGCCACCGCTGCGCGCCCACCACCACCACGGTCGCCGAGCCGAGGCGGGCAAGGCGAAACCACCAGCACCAAGAAGGCGCTTTCCCTGGCAACGGATTCGAACTGGCCGCCGACATTTCCCTACACCGACTCACGTAAGGGCTCCCAGAACCCTAGGCCTCGAAGATCCGTACCCGGCGCCCACTGGAAGGATGCCCCAAAACCCTAATCATCGGAAAAACGCCCGCGCTCCGTCATACCGGAGGGAGTCCCGGTGAATCCACGCAGCGCCGAAACCTCGCCGAAGCCTTCGCCAGAGAGCAGGGGCGTGCCTCCCGCCGTTCCACGGAACGCTACCCCATGGGTATGCACTCCGAGGAGCGCATCCTTCGAGGATGCGGGGCGACCTTCGCCATGTCGCCTCCTCCGCCGATTCGATTGGAGCCTGGACCCGGGAGCCGAGGGACTCGCTCTACCGCCCGAGAGAACAGGAACTTCATCCGAGCATTCGGGCGCCCTTGCACCGACGATGAAGACGAATACTATGACCCCACGAGGGAATGCTTCCACATTGAGGTCCCGCCGCAAGATGGTCAGTTTCACCGACGTGTCCAGCGAGGACGACGTGGGGACGTGCCGCCACGGCGAGCCCCCGGTACTCAAGCGGCTTCCCGCCCCCCGTCGGGTAGCCGATGCGCACAGCCCGCCGGCCGTAACGCACAACTACAAGACTTGCGTGACCGATTCGGCGTAATCCGCGCGACTTCGACGACCGGAGCGGAACATTCAACGGAACAGCCTGGGGCCGTGGTCCGGCCCCGAGAGCACCTCAGGCCCCCGAGGCGGCGATCGCAACGCCAATGGAGCGCCGCACCTACCCGACATAGCAGCCCCGTTCAACCGAAAGCAAGCCTCAACGTAGCGGCAGCCACCATGTTGGTGCGCGAGATGCCCGAGCCCTCTACCGCTGAGGGAAGACGCATTCGGGAAGGCCTGCGGCATCTCCTTGATAGGGCAGCCGTACAACAGGCGGAGAGCTCGGCCTCTAGAGATCGGGCCGTCACATCGCGGCGACGAGGAGAGTCCGGACAAAGCCGACAAGGCTCAGCCCAGCCTGAGCAAAGCCGGGCCTCGGCAAGGCCAGTCCGGGAGCGCCTGAACGACAACCGCAAAGAACCGGCCCTGCCTGGGATCGTATGGAAGACCCCCCGCCAAGACCGTCACCGAGGTGCACCCGACCGTGGGACGAGATCGAGCGACAACGAGCATGCGGCGGAGGCAGCCCACCTCCCGGGCGACCGGGCGGACGGACGCCCATGCACGCCGGAAGACCGAGGCAGCCTTCACAAGGGACATCGAGAGAGCACCACTCCCCGCGTTTTCAGGCCACCTAGCCACCTCGAGAAATATACGGGAGAAACTCGTCCCGAGGTATGGCTCGACGACATCGGCTGGCCGCGCCAGCCAGGGGCACATGATGACAAGGTGATAATCGTAAATCTGCCTGTACCTCTCGAGTCCGCGGAGCTTGGCCGAACACCTTCCGCCCAACCTCATATCCAACTGACGGATTTGGTAAGGACCTTCAAAGGCAACTTCCAAGGCACGTATTGCGCCCGGGAAATTCCTCGGGACCTTCGAACTGCCGACAAAAGTCCGACGAATCCCCTCGCGCGACTACATCCGGGCGTTTCTCCAAGCAGCGGACCGAGCTCCCCCAATGTGACGGATTCGACGTCATAGGGGCCTTCTTGGCCAGCACCTCATGCCGAGACCTCGTGAAGAAGCCGGGCGCCGGACTCCAACCGAGGCAAACGAACTGCTCGGTCCACCCAAGCGGACACGACGAAGACATGGTGGCCAGCGGCGAGGAGGGCCGCCGGGGCTCGCTCAATCGTGGCTCGGCAAAGGGAAGCGCAGGAAGAGGAGCCCGAGGGATCTCAACCTCGGGAGAGCAGAAGAAGAAGAAAAAGATAAGAGCCGCAAGGGCAAGGGCCATGCCACCCAAGCAGACGACGAAGACATGGTGGCCGCTGTCGACCGCAGGGGCCCCGCCCCCGCCACAAGAAACCTTCGACGACATGCTCAAGAAGCCGTGCCGTAACCATAGCTACCCTCAAAAGCATACCCTGGGGAGTGCAAGAAGGTATGCCAACATTTCGCCAAGCTCAAAGCAATCCCCGAGGGTGAAGAGGAAGAGGCTCCCGAGGGTGGCGCCAAGGGCAACGAGGAGTTCCCAAAGGTGAACAATCGCTTCATGATCTTCGGGCGGCAAAGACCAAAGAATATGTCCGTGGCGGGCAAAGAAGAAGAAGCGTCGGGAGGTCTACGCCACGGAGCCGGCAACCCCGAAGTCGCGCAAGTGGTCGGACCAGCCATCACCTTCGACCACCGGATCACCCCCCAAAGACATCCCGAACCCGGGGCTTATCCACTAGTGGTGGATCCCATCATGGCCAACACTGGCTCACCAAGGTCCTTATGGACGGAGGGAGCAGCCTCAACCTCATCTACGAAGAAACCCCGACCTCCTCGGGGTAGACAAGTCCAAGATCCGCCCGGAGGACCAAAGATTCAATGGCGCCGCCCCCCAAGCAAGCAACTTAAGTCCCTCGGGCAGATTGACTTGCCGGTATGCTTTGGAGACCCCTCGAACTTCAGGCGGGAGACTCACATTTGAGATTCTTGGGGTCCGCGGTACTTACCACGCACTCCTCGACGGCCTTGTTACACCAAGTTCATGGCTGTCCCGAACTACACGCATACCTCAAGCTCAAGATGCCGGGGGCCAAAGGGTGTCATCACCACCGGCCCCTCACACCATCACGCATATGAGTGCGACGTAGAGAGCGTGGAGTACGCCGAGGCACTCGTCATTGCCGAGGCACTCATTGCCGATGCGAAAAGAAGCTTTTGACGAAATCGCGACCGAGCACGAGGCCAAGCGCCGCGGCGGGAGCTTGAGCCCTCCTCGGGCACAAAGAAGATCCCACTTGATCCCAAGAACCCGAAGGAGAAGCCGCTGACCATCAGCTCGGACCTCGATCCAAAATAGGAGCGTGCTCGTCGACTTCCTCCGTCGCGAACGCCCGCACGTTTGCATGGGGACCCTCGGACATGCCGGGCATACCGAGGGGATGTCGCCGAAAGCACTCCCTAGACATCCGGCCGGGCTCAAAGCCAGTCATGCAGCGCTTGCGCCGTTTCGATGACGCCAAGCGGAAGATCATCGGCGAGGAGATCCACAAGCTGCTGGAGGCCGGATTTATAAAAGAAGTATTCCACCCCGAGTGGTTAGCTAATCCTGTATTAGTAGAGAAAAAGAATGGGAAATGGCGGATGTGTGTGGACTACACTAGTCTCAACAAAGCATGTCCGAAAGTTCCTTTTCCTTTGCCTCGAATCGACCAAATTGTCGACTCCACCGCGGGATGTGAAACGTTGTCCTTTCTTGACGCGTATTCCGGTTATCACCAGATCAAAATGAAAGAGTCCGACCCAGCGCGACCTGCTTCATAACACCCTTCGGGATGTATTGCTACCTCACCATGCCCTTCGGGCCGAGGAACGCCGGGCGCAACATACCAGCGATGCATGCAAATCATCTTCGGGAACTCATCTGGGCGGATATAGTGGAGGCCTACGCCGATGACATTGTGGTCAAATCCAAGAAAACGTCAGACCTCGTGGGAGACCTCGGGAAACCTTCGAGTGCCTAAACAAGAAGGGAGTCAAGCTCAACCCCGAGAAGTGCGTATTCGGGGTTCCCGAGGGATATTGCTGGGCTTTATTGTCTCTCAACGAGGCATCGGCAACCCGACCAAGGTGGACGCAATCACCAAGATGGGGCCGATCCAAGACCTCAAGGGAGTATAGAAGGTCATGGGCTGCCCTGGCTTCATTAAGCAGGTTCATCTCACGCCTCGGGGAGAAGGGCCCGCCCCCCTACCGACTCCTTCGCAAGTCCGAGCGCTTTGCCTCGACCCCCGAGGCCGAAGAGGCCCCCGGCAACCTCAAGAAGCTCCCCGACAAACCCACCGGTCCCGTACCGCCAAATCCTCGAGAAACTCGCTCTTATATCGCCACCGCCACTACCCGTGTGGTCGGCGGTGATCGTAGTAGAGCGTCGGAAGAAGGGCACACGTTGCCGCATAACGCCCTGCTTACTTCATCGAAGTGCTTTTCGACACCTGCACGAGGTATCCGCATGCGAGAAACCATCGTATGCCATCGCACTAACGCTGGCGAAGAAACCGTCACTACTTCCTCGCGCACCCCGTTGCCGTGGTGTCCCTCGTTCCCCTGGGGAGATTCTCCAAAACCGAAGCCACGGGAAGAGTAGCGAAGGCTGGCGGTGGAGCTCATGGGCGAAACCATATCGTTCCTACCCCGCAAGGCGATCAAGGCCCAGGTCCTAGCCGACTTTGTGGCTGAATGGACAGATACACAGCTACCCCCCGCACCCATCCAGGCCGAGTGCTGGACCATGTTTTTCGATGGATCCATGATGAAGGCAGGCGCGGGGGCTGGTTTGCTCTTCATCTCACCCCCCTCGAGGTTCACACGAGGTATGCCATCCGGCTGCATTTTCCCCGCCTCCAACAACGTCGCAGAATCAGAGGCGCTGGTCAATGGTCTCCGGATCGCGGACAGATCTCGGAATCCGACGGTTGGAAACCAGGGGGGATTCGCAGTTGGTCATCGACCAAGTCATGAAAGCCTCGGCGTGCCACGACCCGAAGATGGAGGCGTATTGCCGAGAAGTGCGCAAGCTGGAGGAAAAATTCCATGGACTCGAGCACAAACACACACCCAGGCGTTACAATGAGGCCGCGGATGAGCTCGCCAAGGTCGCAGCAACCCGAGGTACTGTTCCCCCGAACGTACTTACCCGAGATCTCAACGAACCCTCGGCCGCACGCACCCTTGGGAATACCCTCGGGGGCTCAAGAAGGCGCCCCAGGGCAGGCCACGCCCGAAGCAATGGCGGTCGACCCAGTCCCCGACTGGAGGAAGCCGTTGTTGGAGTACCTCACCCGAGGCGAGCTGCCCGAGAACAAGACCGAAGCTCGCCAGTTGGCCCGAAGGGCCAAGTCCTTTGCGCTAATTGGAGAAAAAAGGGAACTCTACAAGAGAGGAGCCTCGGGAGTATACATGCGATGCATACCCTCGGCTGAAGGCAAAGAATTGCTCGAAGACACACACCGAGGGGAATGCGGTCACCACGCAGCCCCGAGGACTCTAGTCGGTAAAGTCTTCAGGCAAGGCTTCTACTGGCCCTCGGCGGTACGGGACGCAAATCTAGTCGTGCGTACCTGCAAGGAATGCCAATTCTACGCGCGCAGGACACATCTCCCAGCTCAAGCACTGCAAACCATACCACTTACGTGGCCATTTGCGGTGTGGGGACTCGACATGATTGGACCCCTGAAAAGGGCGCCCGGAGGACACACTCACGTCCTAGTCGCCATCGACAAGTTCTCCAAATGGATTGAAGCCCGACCCGTGGTGAACCCTCACACAGGGGAAACGGTGAAATTCTTTACGGATATCATCTCCCGTTTCGGAGTCCCGAACTCCATCATCACGGACAACGGAACCAACTTCGTGGGGAAGAAATTCCTGGACTTTTGTGACGACTATGGCATCCGGTCGATACACCGGCCGTGGCACACCCGAAGACCAACGGTCAAGTGGAGCGCCAACGGCATGATCTTACAAGGGCTCAAGCCAAGAATTTTCAATCACCTGAACCAAGACGGCAAAAGGTGGTACCAAGAGCGCCATCGGTTCTATGGAGCCTTCGAACGACGAAAAAGCCGAGCCCACGGATTCAGCCCGTTCTTTCTAGTCTATGGGGCCGAGGCAATCCTACCCACGGACATAGAATACGGGTCCCCGAGGCTGCGAGCCTACACCGAGCAAGGCAACTAGCGGCGAGGCAAGACTCCATAGACCAAGTTGACGGCCCGAGACGTTGCGCCCCCGCACTCAAGAAGATATCGGCGGGCTCTCAAGAAATATCACGCCAAGCGGCCGAAACCTCGAGCTCCAAGTCAACGACCTCGTGCTCGCCTGAAATGTAGACAACAAAGGGCGCCACAAACTAACGCCACCTTGGGAAGGGCCTTATTTCATTGCCAAATATCAAGGCACAGGACCTACAAGTCAAGAACGAAGGGCGAAGTCTACTCCAATGCTTGGAACATAGAACAAACTTACGCCGCTTCTACCCTTAAATTCCGCACTAGAAGTCAAGCATCGGTGTTTTTCACTCAATAAAAAGATCTACATCTTTTATGAAAAAGTGCTTCTTGTGCAAACCTCAAGGGAGTCTTAGCCTCGTCCAAAGACAAGACTAAAACTCCCTCGGGGGCTACACGGGGACCCCCTCGGGGGACCCCTTCCCCTTTCTTTTTCAAAACTTTTTCTTCAACGAAAAAGTTTCCTTTGCGCATTCTCGAAACAATCGCTTAAGCCGCGAAGGTCGCCAAGCACAAATCCAAAGCAAGATAACCGAGGCAAATGGACCGCCCCTAGCGGCATCCGTATGGACTGCCCCAATGGCGTCCACGGTTATCATCTCGCGAGCGGAGAAAGCAAGCGACCCGGCCACACAATAAATGAACAAATCCGAGAAACGCAACATAAACATAAATGCACCCGCCAAGGCCATAGACCTCGGGCGGCACCATTGTTTATATACATCCATCTCACAAGCTCCAACTTTTTTTCATACAAGGAGAGGTCGGGGGCGGGGTGGGCTTCATCCACTTGCGCCTCACGGCCCGGCCAACGAGGAAGCTTCGGCGCGAACAACACCCTCGACAACCGCTTCCCCGAGGGAGGCACCACCCGCCAACATCTCGGGCCGGGCGCCCACCATCTCCGCGTCCGCCTCATAAGTTGACTCTATGGGGGAGTACGGGACACACTTCATCCTCAAAGCGGGAGGCCAACCGGGTCGCAGCGCCGTCCACGGTCGCATAAATGCGCTGAGTCTTGGCGGCATCGGCAGCATCCTCTCGGCGGGATCAACTTCCTCCTCGTCGTCGGAGCCGAGGAAGAAGCCTTCGCGACGCCGTCCAAAGACCTTGGACTCCATCGGGAAGTGAGAGCGGAAAGACGGCCATACATACATGTCCGCATGCCGACCGGAAGGCGTTCGGAGCTCGGACCGAGGTAGCCACCCACGCCGCCGGGCACGGCCGCGTGCCGAGGGCCAACCTCTAGGTTGTCCGCCCCAAAGCGGCGGATCTAAGTCCGACAAAGCCTCTTCCGGCTCCCGGTACGACTTCGCTCCTGCCCAGCCCTGCGCCAGGCGTGGCCGCGGTGTCCACGGCCTCGGTCCGGACCTCCTCCGCATCCGGCAATTGGAGCTCAAGCCAAGTTAGCAAAGCAAGACGAAAGAGTGGAAAAGCTTACTAAGAAAGAAGACGCACCGGCACTTCAGCCCCCGACCCGGCCTCGCGTTAGCCTCAGCGGCGACCCTGGAGCCGCTCCTCTCTTTCCCGAGGGTCTCGCCCGGGACACCAACTTCGCCGATCGCGAGTGTTCAAGGCGTCACACACATCTCCGCTGCTTCTTCGCCTCCTCCCTCCCGAGCCGTCCCGCTCGTCTTGAGCTTCCTTCTCGGATCTGGAGGGGACCGGGTCCAGCCTCCTCAAAATCATGGCTCATCCGAGCCATGTCACCGCCATCTTGCTGGCCTCGGATCCGGCCTTGACGAGCTCGGCCTCCAGAGTCCGGCCGTTGGGACTCCTCTCCTCGGCAAGGGCAGCGAGCGGGAGGTCTCGCCCCGGGCCTCGATCAACTTTACCCGAGTTTGACCAAGGGCGTTCCAGTTCCGTAACGTTCCGGTGAAGGAGCTCGGACTTCTCCCGGCAAAACGACGGAGAGTCCGCAACGACGACACTACCCATCAAGACACAAGCACAGAAGACATGCGGGGATGACCATCAAGACACTTACCGCGTCCGACCTGCACTGCGTCGGCCGGTTATGACGTCCCCCCGATCCTCGTCAAGCCCTCGCCCACCGACGGATCTGCTCGTGAGTTCTCCACTCCGGGACCTCGGGGGCGTCGACCACCGCGACGGCCGGGCCCGGGCGTGCCACCTAGGGTCAAGGTGGACGCCCGGCCGGTCGGCTCGAGAGGGATACATCTCCTCCACCGGCAACTCCCGCAGCCCGGGAACCTGGACCAATAGAAGTCCAGGGGACCCTCGGAACTGACTACGGGCACCGCCCTCGTCATGACCGAAGACGACGCCGCCAAGGGCCGCCTCGAACCCTGACACGTGGAGCAGCGGGAAGTCGGGTTGTACGGCTCGTGCATCCCCGGGTCGGCCGAGCCCAGATCAAGCGGAGACTTGCGCGCCTCCGCCGCGTCCAAAGAGCCTCCTCTTGCGAACTCCCGAACAAGGGGGCCTCCCTCCGGGGTGGGCGGTGCGAGGCGACCTCCTTCGGGCGGCGCCACTTGCTCCGGTACCAAGCTGGTGTCCCGTGGTGCGACCGAGCCCCCCGTGTCGATCACCATCGGTCATAAACCAACCCACCATCGCCACCATGGACCTGTGCCGCCTCGGGGGCGCCCTGGGCGATCGGGTCCCAGAGACCGACCCCACTGGGCTCGGGGCTGGCGCCACAGGAGGATCTCCGACGCAGGCCGTGAGGCATCTTCACGGCCGCCCCGGCCCTCTGCCGCGCCGGCGGGAGGATTGTGCACTAGCCTTTAGGGCCTTCTTGGGGTGTATAAGCAAGCGGCCCCCCGTTTACTAAAGTCAAACGCACGTCGAACAAGACAACCATACGCCCGAGGAAAATCAAGATTGCAAAGGCGAAAGGAAACTCACGGCCCGAGGGATCGCCCTGGCTACGACGAGGCCCGGATGGCAGCGACCTCGGCGTCGCACTTCGACGCCGCGCTCCCCCCACTCACGCCGCACGCACGGTCGGATCGGGGCCGGGGGGTCGCCGGCTCGTCCCCCGAACCGTGCCGGCGCCGAGGTACTGTGGCGGAGGCGTTGGTTCTCCCCTTTGGGCCTCACCTGCCGCGACGCCGAGGTGCCAACATGGCCAACACCAATGGTCCCGAGGACTCGGCCAGAAGAACCCCCGGCGCCGGGGTGCCAGCTGTTCCCGACGTCTCAGGCTCGGGCTCGAGGCTCATCTTTGGAGCCCCGACCGGGTCCGGAGCCCCATGGCTCGGTCGGCCGAGCCGCCATGTCGTCATCGACGAGTTCACACTGAACTCATCCTCCGGGTCGTCATCCTCCCGGGTGGTCGAGGTATCGGGCGACTCGCCCCGCCCGTTGCTGCGACCTGCGCTTCTCGCGAGCCACGCGTTCCTCTTCCCTCTCCTCCTTCTTTAGTGCCAGGCCCTCTGCAGCTCGTTCCGAGCACGGTTCGCGGCCGGGCGGCCGGCGCCCAAATCTGGTGCGGGAGGAGGAGAGTCACGCCGTTGATACGACCTTGCGAGGAGGGAAAAGTGAGAACCGCCATGGTAACGATGCACCGAAGCAATGCAAGAACACCGAAGCCAAGAAGTACTTACTAGGAGATATACCCTCGGTCGTGGCGCATGGGGATCTCGGGGATATGCGACGGGGTGTTGGACCCCAACGCATCCCTCACCCTCTTGGCCAGCCCATCGGTGGAAGCGAAAGGCCCGACATCCGCACGCGTCAAGACCGCCGGCGTCGCGCCATCTTGCACATGAGCAAGGGCGTTCCATCGGCCGTGGCAAAAACCGACGCCCGGTGAAAGGCGGCGACCCGCGGCGGTGTTGACATGAGTTTTGGAAAAGGACTAAAATATATTTAGATAACCTTATTAGGGTTTCTACTAATGATTTCCATGAGTTTTGGTAAAGTTGTGATTTGCGAGGGACTTAAAGGAAAAAAGCCCAAATTGACGTGTCATAACGCAACGCAATCCAACTCGAAAACAAGTCTAGAAGGCTCGAATACACCCGACGTGAACGAAACTTGACACGAAGAAAACATCATCTAGAAGACTCCGGAAGCCACGACGCATCGCGGGCCCAGTGGAGCCCACCCTCGGGCCGATCGGCCCAATAATCGAGGCCGATCGGCCCGGCTTAGCCCGTCAAGTTGTCCCTGTTTCCTCGAACGTTCCTCCACCGCCTCTAAGACGCCAATCTAATCCGGTCGCTTTGATGTCGGTTTAATCCGAGGAGTCGGTTAAGCACGAGATGCATGAAGGTTTAGTACCATATTGCTTGCTAAAGGTGGAGGGAGGCCAGAGACCCCTATATATGTAACCCTACACCCCTAGGAGCCAGTGTACCATTGACTTGAGAGTTGTCCCATGAATGGATGGTCTCTCTCGTTAATATTAGAGAATTAGATTAGACAGCTACAATGTAATAGAATAGATCTAGTAGAGAGTTAGGGAGAGCGAAATCGTTCCTTTAGGAGAAGTCTTCAAATGCTTACGGTATATCTTTTGTATTTCAACTCTATTAGACTTTATGCCATAATTAGATATATCTTTTCTAGTACTTTTATGCCTTTCATTTTATTGATATAGTTATTATACTATTGCATGGGATCTCCGCTCGTATTGAGGGCTCTAGTTATGCTAGGTAGCTAGAGTAGTAATTTATAGTGTAGGCGTGGTGTCTAGGCTATAGGTTACCCGAGGTTGCGCCCAATCCCACGGTTAGTTGTGGTAGCCCTGGGGGTGACAAAAGTCCAGGGTCTTTGTATTCCACCACGTTCGGGTTGGTGATTCGTAGAGCTTTTTGGGCGGCCTTTCTCCCGATCACCCTTTTCCCGGTCTTTTTTTTAGAGGATCGGGACGGACACCGCTGCTCCAAAGTGTATTAGAATAATTGTTATCATAGAACCAAAGTACTAGAGAAGTATTCAGGAACCTAGATCTCTCCCGTTGTCCTCTCGACCTAGTTATCTACTCTATATTATAATATTCTCCCGGTTAAATGCTATTAATTATCATACATATCATATACATTATTTACCCCCTCACTTTAGTTTAGTTGGTATATTAAGTTAGTAGATACATGATTTTGATTTATCATAGTCTTTACCCTTGCTTCCCGTGGAAAATATAAATAACGATACTGAATACTCCCGGGTAAAAGCTATAATGGTATATTTATTCTGTATTCGGCTTATGGAACCCTTTATATTCTTTTTTGCACTTAATAAATACCAACAAGCTTTTTTTGCGCCGCTGCTTTCTGAAGCAATTGGCGTAAAGATTTTGATAATGATCTTGATATCCGCTAATTTAGTGTATTAACTAGCTTTAGTAGGATTACCCTTGCTCTATTGAGTGTGAAATAGACGAGGATATCACTATATATCCCTACATTATGAGCATATTTTCCTTCGGATATTCTTGTCACTTGACCATGCCAGGTTTAGAGTAAAGAAGAACGAAGGATGACAATACAAGGTATGTCCAACCGGTCATTATGCAACATTGAATTATATACATAGAAACATTTATTGTCATGTTGCTACACTAGCTTGGTTATCTTTACCTTTATGCATGCTCGATCTGTTAAACACTCATCATGCTTTATCATCTCTGTTTAAAAAAAAAAATCTCTCGCAATGCTTTCATACTACCGTTGTTTGCTATAGTATGCTTAGGTTTTGAAGTATTTTCATACACCTTTTAGATTAAGCGAGGTGCTTAGTTTAAATTGTTTTCATGGCTTGAGTTAAACATGGTGTTTAGTTTGATTCACGAAACCATAAGGTGTGATGATCTTTCTTCTAAAGGCTTTTAAATTAAAAGCGTGGTGCTTAGGTTAGAACGCCTTCCTAAATCAAATTAGACGTGGTGTCTAGGTTGACTTTTGAACCATAGTACGCTATAGTAGATGCTGGTATATCTTTGTTGGACTAACCCCTGCAGAAAATAATAAACTCTGAAACAAGTTTGGGGGAGGTTGAGATGAACTCAATAGAGATGGAGCAAGACATGTGAGACATGACTTATGGATAAAAGGATTCCCAATGAGCTAAGAAGAAGAAGAGTGACGAAGACAAGATCCACAATCAGAAGCACTCACTCATGGGGGAATTCATGGGTGATAGAAGCATCAAGGAGGGAGGCCAACTCCATTAAAGATGATCAAGCCATCCTCTTCCTCCCGACATGCACCTATCACTCCACATGCCACTCAAGAAGAAGAGAAGGACCACCACAAGGTGTAATAGTGTCATCATATTCCAATAATAAAGGTAACACCTTGAGGTAAGTTGTCGTTAATTCCTCTTTACTATAGCATTCTCATAAATGAAAAGTCAAACATGCTAGAGTTATAGTTTTACATGATTCAATCTTGTTAACTCGACATGTTAGCTTTTTAAAAAAAAATTTCTAGCATCACTTTCTTATTAAGCTCATTATTTTGCTAAAAATATTTACATGCTAGATTTATCTTCGATCTTACCACCCTTGTCATAAATAAACTTATATATATATTATCCTTATCTTGTTCAATGTTCCCACAAGGTTAGACTAGAGTAAATGAAATTTTGGTTTTCGATGGTGTTTTCCCACCAACGAGCCCATGCACTTGATCTCTACCTTGTCTTTGCAAAAAGTGGACTCACTTTATGCCAATAAGAGGGGAAGTCTTACTTTCCCAATTCCTATAAGTGGAAGTCCCCGACCTACCAATATGCACACTAAACAAGACGCTGCCATCATCCAATCTTCCTTCAAGCGGTTTGAATCGGCGAAGAACATGGGCAACGCCATCACCAAGTAGCTATTAAGATCGATGATGCACTTGAGGAGTGACCAAGGAAGATCAAAGTGAGCACGACATGACGGAGGTGTAGACCACTTGACAAGAGTAATGGGTCAACGTTCATACTCCATCAAGAGGGCCTTACACCACCACTATTGCCTACCTCACCACAAGACCCAAGAAAAACAAGACGCGAGACGCTGCTAAAAAAATCACAAGACCGGTTGGAAAAGAGTTGACGAACAAGGAAGACATTAAAAAAAAAGATTAAAGAAGTTCGCTCGGCCCCCGACCAACCGAACACTCAAAGACTGCCACTCCAAGAAAGGTCTCCTCCCGAAGAAGCGACATGGAAAAAAAAAAAAAAAAGCATCACCTACTTGCGAAGAGGGGCGTCAAGAGTACACCTTCGAGAGACCCACCAACCGCCCGGCATCAACAAATGAACAATCGACTTCCTCGGCTACTTCCTCACGCCACCTTTTGAGATCCTTGAAGGACCCTTACCAGGTACAACATTTAAACGAGGGCCCATAGACGACACCACGCCATGGGAGTAAGTGCTTTAAACTCTCGCCGAGAGGTAACTCGGTATTTATCTGCATATTTAATTTTCTGCAAAGCATATTTTAATTAGCATGTTTACTTTAGCATTTTTACTTTCTCTAAACCTGCACTTAGAAAATCTCAAAAAATATGTTTGCTGCATTTGCATCGGTTTCCTAAAGCCCCATGCACGCACTCCTTGCTGTGGCGGCATAAAAATAAAAAAATACAAAAATATTGCACTCATATGTTTTTGCATTAGCATCCCTATTGCATAGAAAAATTCTCAAAAATATGTGGGCACATGAAGGTCCACACCCTATCTAAAAAAAAAAAAATCCAAAAAGACGTGTGAGCACATGAAGGCTCACAATAACATCCTAGAGTTTGTTCCTTCGGGTATGTGCAAAACTAATATTATGAGGGGAGAACATTAAAGGAGACCTCAAAGAGGAGCAAGCTCCAAGGATGAACACAGGACTACTTCAAGATCAAGCTTGGGGAGAGCACCCCCATTTATCACTATAAGTATCACTATCCTATGTCTTATTTATTAGCTAGTTATATTTGCTTAGAGTTAATGAGTCTTAGTTAATGAGTCTTAGCTAAAAAGTCTTAGTGTTAAAGAGTCAAATAAATGCTTTGGAACTTGCTAGATTACTTTCTTCCCTTTTAATTATGATCTTGATGATATATGCTAAGGAAATGATGAATAGTTGCTCCTGCCTTAATTCCTCTTAAAAAGTACTTACACTTGGACTTAGATTCTCCCAAAGCTTTAAATGCTTAATTTGCTCTAAACCCAAACACTGTGGGAAGCACATGCTTAATCCCGAGTCTTAGCATTAAAAGATAAAAATACATGAAAAGTTGAGCTGCTGTTTATCATATTCCTAGAGATACTTGACTCCTGGCTTTTATCTTTAAAAAATTATAAAATTACATGATGAGTTCCTTAGCTATGACCCTTAAGAGTTCACATCAAGATCATCCCACTCCACTAAATACGCTTGCTTCTAACTCGGAAGTACGCATCCCCATACTCCATCAAGCCGCTAGCCATAATTATAAAAATAAACTCTTGCAATCTTTGGATATGTCTCTCTCGGTGTTTTTATGCCAAATAGAGGCTGGGCTACATTCGAAAAAAAAAAAGAAAAGAGAGGAAAGAAAAATAAATATTTAGAGAAAAAGTGAGACGAGAGAGGGAGAGTAACGGATAAAAAGTCATACTAGGCGAGAAGGGCCTACCTCCCTAATAAAAAATATATTTAGAGATGAATAATGGACACGTGTCCGGGGGTGAGTAGGGCCCACATCTCTAAGGAGAGAGAAAAATGGACACAAGTCCGGGCAAAGCCCACCTCTCCAGAATGGACAGCCCAGTCCTAGCAATTTTTAGAAAGAGAGATATAGTCCAAGATGCTTGAGAAGAAAAATACTAGAAAAGGCTAAGGGCTATTTACTACCTTTCATCCTCATCCACTTCACCACTATCATCCCACTATGTATGTTCCGCCACTTGTATAACTCCATTACCACCATCCACTTAAGAGGGTCATACATAGGATCTCTACGAGTTTCTTTTAAAAAAAAAAATATATTGAAAAAACCCGGGATGATAGTTGATCGAAGAACTTGAGACATGGTACTTAACTTGATTGTTTATCTTGCTTATGATTCATGAAAAAGGCTACACCCCATGGTAAAAGGTATGAACAATCTGGTTAAGAGGAGAATTTATTTCGATAAACACACGACTTCCGAGGTATGAAAGCGTAGTAGCAACTCCCGATCCTAATATAGCATATAGCTTTGCTAGGGACTAGCAAAGGGTAAGCTTGGGGGAGTTTGTTGACACATGTTAACGTATACTTTTAATTGTCAACTAAACATGGAAAAGGACTAAGATATAATTAGATAACCTTATTAGGGGTTTATACTAATGATTTCCATGAGTTTTGGTAAAGTTGTGATTTGCGAGGGACTTAACAGAAAAAAGCGGTAGAATTCGTGAACGCAATCCAACTCGAAACAAGTCTAGAAGGCTCCGGATTACACCCGGCGTGAACTAAACTTAACACCCAAGAAAACATCATCTAGAAGACTCGGAAGCCACGACGCACCGCGGACCCCGGTGGGACACCCTGGGAGGCCGATCGGCCCAATAATCGGGCCGATCGGCTGCCCTGCGCCAAGCAAGCCCCGCTTCGAAGCTTCCTCAACCCGACTCTAAGACGCAATCTAAAACCGGTCGTATAATGTCGGTTTGATCCAATGGTCATCGTTCATTGTCAAGGCCCATGAAGATTAGTACCATATTGCTTCTTTGGCGAAGAGACATAAGAAGACCCATATATAAGCAAGCCCCGGGCCCACGGCTTCAATCATCTCGGATCATCTCATACATCATATCTCATCGGATGGAGGCACGGCGCTGGGAGGATTAGATTAGACAGGCTACAATGTAATAGAATAGATCTAGTAGAGAGTTAGGGAGAGTGGAACTAGCGTTCGGTTACGAGAAGTCTTCACGTTACGGTATATCTTTGTATTTCAACTCTATTAGACTTTATGCCATAATTAGATATATCTTTTCTAGTACTTTTATGCCTTTCATGTTATTGATATAGTTATTATACTATTGCATGGGATCTCCGCTCGTATTGAGGGCTCTAGTTATGCTAGGTAGCTAGAGTAGTAATTTATAGTGTAGGCGTGGTGTCTAGGCTATAGGTTACTGAGGTTGCGCCCAATCCACGGTTGGTTGTGGTAGCCCGGGGGGGTGGCACCACTGTCGGTCTTTGTATTCCACCACGTTCGGGTTGGTGATTAAATAGAGAGCTTTTGGCGGCCTTTCTCCCGATCACCCTTTCCCAGTCTTTTTAGAGGATCGGGACGGTACCGCTGCTCCAAAGTGTATTAGAATAATTGTTATCATAGAACCAAAGTACTAGAGAAGTATTCGGGAACCTAGATCTCTCAGTTGTCCTCTCGACCTAGTTATCTACTCTATATTATAATATTCTCCTGGTTAAATGCTATTAATTATCATACATATCATATACATTATTTACCCCTCACTTTAGTTTAGTTGGTATATTAAGTTAGTAGATACATGATTTTGATTTATCATAGTCTTTACCCTTGCTTCCCTCGTGGAAAATATAAATAACGATACTCTGGAATACTCCCCGGTAAAAGCTACAATGGTATTTTTATTACGTGAAACTGCGGAACCCCTTTATATTCTTTTTGCACTTAATAAATACCAACAAGCTTTTTTTTTTGCCGCCGTTCTTAGGGAAAGCAATTGGCGTAAAGATTTTGATAATGATCTTGATATCTGCTAATTTAGTGTATTAACTAGCTTTAGTAGGATTACCCTTGCTCTATTGAGTGTGAAATAGACGGGATATCACTATATATCCCTACATTATGAGCATATTTTCCTTCAGATATTCTTGTCACCGACCATGCCGGTTTAGAGTAAAGAAGAGCGAAGGATGACAATACAAGATATGTCCAACCGGTCATTATGCAACATTGAATTATATACATAGAAACATTTATTGTCATGTTGCTACACTAGCTTGGTTATCTTTACCTTTATGCATGCTCGATCTGTTAAACACTCATCATGCTTTATCATCTAGCGTTTAAAAAAAAAAATCTACTGCAATGCTTTCATACTACCGTTGTTTGCTATAGTATGCTTAGGTTTTGAAGTATTTTCATACACCTTTTAGATTAAGCGAGGGTGCTTAGTTTAAATTGTTTTCATGGCTTGAGTTAAACATGGTGTTTAGTTTGATTCCTGAAACCATAAGGTGTGATGATCTTTCTTCTAAAGGCTTTTTAAATTAAGCGTGGTGCTTAGGTTAGAACGCCTTCCTAAATCAAATTAGACGTGGTGTCTAGGTTGACTTTTGAACCATAGTACGCTATAGTAGATCTTTGGTATATCTTTGTTGGACTAACCCCCTGCGAGAAAAATAATAAACTCTGAAACAAGTTTGGGGAGGTTGAGATGAACTCAATAGAGATGGAGCAAGACATGTGAGACATGACTTATGGATAAAAGGATTCCCAATGAGCTAAGAAGAAGAAGAGTGACGAAGACAAGATCCACAATCGAGGAAGCACTCACTCATGGGGGAATTCATGGGTGATAGAAGCATCAAGGAGGAGGCCAACTCCATTAAAGATGATCAAGCCATCCTCTTCCTCGACATGCACCTATCACTCCACATGCCACTCAAGAAGAAGAGAAGGACCACCACAAGGTGTAATAGTGTCATCATATTCCAATAATAAAGGTAACACCTTGAGGTAAGTTGTCGTTAATTCCTCTTTACTATAGCATTCTCATAAATGAAAAGTCAAACATGCTAGAGTTATAGTTTTACATGATTCAATCTTGTTAACTCGACATGTTAGCTTTTAAAAAAAATCTGTTTCTAGCATCACTTTCTTATTAAGCTCATTATTTTGCTAAAAATATTTACATGCTAGATTTATCTTCCGATCTTACCACCCTTGTCATAAATAAACTTATATATATATTATCTTTATCTTGTTCAATGTTCCCACAAGGTTAGAGTAGAAGTAAATAAAATTTTGGTTCTCGATGGTGTTTTCCCACCAACGAGCCCATGCACTGATCTCTACCTTGTCTTTGCAAGCGGGACTCACTTTTCGCAATAAGAGGAGAAGTCTTACTTCCCCAATTCCTACAAGTGGAAGTCCCCGACACGCAAACATGCATACTAAACAAGGCGGCCAGCTGCCACCATCCAATCTTCCTTCAAGCGGTGAATCGGCCGAAGAACATGGGCAACGCCATCACCAAGTGGCTATTAAGATCGGATGATGCACTTGAGGAGTGACCAAGGAAGATCAAAGTGAGCCACGACATGACCGGAGGTGTAGACCACTTGACAAAAGTAATGAGTCAACATTCATCTCCATCAAGAGGGCCTTACACCACCACTATTGCCTACCTCACCACAAGACCCAAGAAGAACAAGACGCAGAGATCTTTGAAACGGAGTTGACGAACAAGGAAGACATTAAGAAGAAGTTCGCTTGACCCCGACCAACCGAACACTCGGCATTCGCCACTCCAAGAAAGGTCTCCTCCGAAGAAGCGACATGGAAAAAAGAAAGAAGCATCACCTAATGAAGAGGGGCGTCAAGAGTACACCTTCGGAAGACCTACCATTACCAAGGTCATCAACGAACAAACACCATCTCCATCGGCCACCTCATCTACGCCACTCGTCGAGATCATTGAAGGCACCATTTCAAACATGACATTCCGACGAGGTGCCATCGATGACGACGCCATGGGAGTAAGTACTCAAAAACTCTCAGAGAGGTAACTTCGGTATTTATCTCGCATATTTATTTTCTACGGCATATTTAAATTAGCATATTTCCTTTAGCATATTTACTTTCCTACACCTGCATAAAAAATCATAAAAATATGTTTCTTTGCATTTACATCGGTTTCTTAAAGTCCCATGTAAGCACTCCTTTCTTGTGGTGGCGTAAAAAATAAAAAACCCAAAAATATTGCATTCATATGTTTTTGCATCATCATCCTTTTTACATAGAAAAATTCCTAAAAAAATATGTGAGCACATGAAGGCTCACAACATGTTCTTAGAGTTTGTTCCTTCGGGTATATGCGGAATTAATATTTGCGGGGAGAACATGTAAGGAGAACCCGGGCGAACAAGTTCAGGGCGAATCAAAGGACTTCTTGCAATATCCGCAGGGGAGAGCACCCCCGTTATCACGATAGGTATCACTATCTTTTAAATTATTAGCTAGTTATTATATATGTTTGCTTTGATTAGAGTTAATAAGTCTTAGCGTTTAAGTCTTAAAGTTAGTTCGATTAATTCGGTTAGTTCGGTTTAGTTAAAATTAGTTTACTTTAAATATTAGGGTTTATATAATAAAGTGCTCTTATGGAAGTCATCCACAAGTTGAGTCAATTATTCTCCATATTTTTTTGGATATGTTTTACGTCTCCACCATGCTTTGCTTGCAAGATAACAGAAAATAAGTGTGGGGAGATCCTCGGCGACCAAAAAGAAATTCTTCGCGACCAAAATCAAGAAATTCGAATTAAGACGGAACCATCGACTCACACGACGAACCGCGCGACCCGACACGGCCCGGAGGCGGGCCGGCCGAGAGGCCAGTATTAGGCCGGCCGGCCCCTTCCCCGCCCCACTCGGGCCCGGTTTAGTCCCACCGCTCGGTTTGCTTCCTAAAACTTTTCAATTTTTCGCAAAATTACTTTCCGTTCGAATTAAAATAAGTCTATTCTGTTATGGTATGTTTTCCCTATATGAAAAAGATGTCTTGTTAACCCATGAACAAAGTCTTGCATGATTAAATTCCTACATATACACATCACTTGTTGGGATGCTTTAATTGCTTAAAACATGAGAAAGAATAAAGTTAGAATAATGAGATCATCTTTCTTTTATCTTGTCTTTGGAGAGTTATTTATTTCAAAATATTAAAATCATTAGTTATGCTTCTCCTTTGTGATCAATGATACATCCTAATAGAGCCATAGCAATCATTAAAGATATATCTAATTAGTTGCTTTCTTGTGTTGAGCTTTGTCAAAACCACGACCCATGTTGAAATTTGTCTAAAGTCTAAGATCAAGATCACTTACACACTGCTTTCACTAAATTATCCATGCTCTAAAAAGTTTTTAATCTCTATCTCCCATAATTTTAATTGTTGAAAAAAATGTACAGCTATGAAAAAAAGCCAAATGTTCAAAATTCTAAGAGTGGAGAAAAAGTGAGAGAGAGGAGAAAATGAGCAAGTGTTCTACGGGTCAGAAGAACCCCCTCTCGAAAAAAAAAAAGAAAAAAGGCAAAAAAAAAAAAGAGAAGAATAATGGACAAGTGTCCGGGGGTGAGTAGGGCCCACTTCTCTAATAAATAAGAGAGTAAAAATGGACAAGTGTCCGGGGTGAGTAGAACCCACCTCTCCACTAAATAGCTGGTTACCTCGCTTGAAAAATAAATAAATATAAATGTTCTAAAAGGGAGATAGGCGATTTTCAACTAGAGAGAGCAGTGGTAATAACAATCTTGAATCAATACACATCTTGATCTATGACTCATGACATCTATCTCCATGGATCCACAGTTGACTTAGCAATAAATACAAGGTAAGTGTGCTACATGTTCTTGAGCTCCACATATGATATAATAAATGAACTGTGAGGATATAATATATTTTGAGAGACTTGAGAGTGTCACAAAGGAGTAAGTAGAGCTATGTTTTCTTTTCAAAACTTATGCAAAAATCTCTCCAAGTGACTTGGTTTAAGAATTTAAGGTGATCTGTTTCTAACCATTTCATGCTCGAGATATCCCAAGGTGCAGGTATGACCATGGAGTATAATTATGATCCATTTTTTGTCTCTACGGTTACATTAAAGTTAGACCATCCTTTTATCGAGGACGAGTAAAAAGCCTAAGCGTGGGGAGTTTGTTGACACTTGTTAATGCATACTTTTAATTATCAACTAAACATGGAAAAGGACTAAAATATAATTAGATAACCTTATTAGGGGTTTCTACTAATGATTTCCATGAGTTTTGGTAAAGTTGTGATTTGCGGGGACTTAACGAAAAAAAACCGAAAATGACGTGGCATACGGCCAGACGTAGCATAGCGCAATCCAACTCCGAAACAAGTCTAGAAGGCTCCAGTTACTCCCGCGTGAACCAAACTTGGCACCGAAGAAAAACATCATCTAGAAGACTCCGGAAGCCCGCGGCGCATCGCGGGGCCCGAGGGTGGGACCCACCACGGGCGATCGGCAATAAACGGGCCCGATCGGCACGCGCCTTTGGCCGCCAAGCAAGCCCCGTTTCCGAAGCTTCTCCAACCGCCTCCGAGATGCAATCTAATCCGGTCGTTTGATGTCGGGTTTGATCCGGGGTGTCGGTTAAGCACGAAGATTAGTACCACATTGCTGGCTGAAGGCGAAGAGACATAAGAAGACCCCTATATAAGCAAGCCCCCGGGCCCCCGGCTTCAATCATCTCGAGATCAACTCATCATCATATCGACGGATCCGGCTCTAGTCGACGGCCTTAGCTCTAGTTCAAGAACAAGAAGTAGAAGATTAGACAAGATGTAGAACTAGAAGCCCTAGATTAGAGTTGAGTAGAGCTTCAAGTTGAGAGAATTAGAGCGCGGTTGAGGCGGAGTTGAAGTAAGGCCCGGAGGCGTCGGCGCCTCCATCTTCTTCTTCCTCCGGAGTTGGTGCCATTGGAGCGCAACTCGAGATCTTGTGGATTGTTCGAGCTTCCATTCGAGTAAGTGATATTGTTTCTATTATTCTTAAAGGTTCGTATTTCTTTGATAAGATTACTTTGATTCTTGGTTGCTCTTGAGTTAAAGTTGTTAAATTAATGTAAGCGTGGTGCTTAGATTGACTAGCTCATTACGAATACCTTCTATAGGCCGGGGTGAAACACCAACCGTTAAAATTTGATCGTAGTGGTGGCGACACTATTGAGTCCTTTGTATGCTGCTCCCGTTTATAGAAATCGTAGGAGACCTGCGTTGTTAGCGTAGAACCCCTTTATTAAGAGTTTCTTCATGACAACCCCTCTTAAGAACAATGTTGCAAATGATTTACTTGAAGTGAGAACAAGACCTTCCTAATGGAACTCCTTACCTCTCTTTTAATCTAGTTATATAGCCACTCTGGGTTTAGCTATACACCTTGACGTACTCTCTCACCTTCTCCCTGTGGATTCGATATTTAAAGCCCTATTCGGGTGAAGTGCTCACCGTATCCGTTAAACTGCGGATTATCCATCATAATATTCACGTAGGTTAACAAATACCAACAAGCATTTCTACACAAGCAATACAATGGTATATTTATTACGTGGCGCTTGGAACCCTTTATATTCTTTTTGCACTTAATAAATACCAACAAGCGGCGGCATTCATCCTTCCCCCCTGGCCGCGGGGCCGCTGCCGGAGCCTTCCAACCGATGGTGATCCTCAGGGGGGACCCCGGTTCCTACACTGCGGGCGTGCTTGAGGACCCGCCCCCGGTGTGCGCGGGGAGCGCGTTCCCATCGTTGCGGAGGTAGAACCACCGATCCTGCCACCCCTTGTTCATGGAGGTGAGCTTGGATACGATGTACCCATCAGCTCGGTTCGGTTCGGCGTGCGCTCGCGGACTTGAAGCGGCGCGACCCACCAACGCGCAATGCCCTCCGTGGCTGGCCCCCCTGCCACCGATGCGATAGTAAGGTCCGCCTTGAAGAACCACAACCCGGAGGTCCCAATGCGGCTCGATCCCCAGGAATCCCTCACGAGAGGGTGGCGAAGATGGCGGCGGCTGGAGATCGAGTTCGGGGGGTGGTGAAGCTCGACTTCATAGTAGTGGAGGATCGCCGGATGAGCCGACCCAGCCGGCATCCACGAGCCACGCCCGATGAAGATCCATCGGGCTCACCACGTGGCCGTCACGGGGTTAGGCTCCTCCTCGGTCCAATGCGGAGCAATCCACTCCGGCCGCTCTTACCGTCGGTGCGGGGGGCGGAGGACCCTTCCTCGACCGGGGGCTGAAGTTTCTCCTCCGTCGCCGTCGACCTCGGCCATGGCTCGGCGTCGAGCACCTCCCTCGCGCCGTCACCACTACGGCTGCGCCATGGATGAAAGGGAGATAAAGGGTGGCAACCGCTAGCAACCCCGATCACGGCGCAAGGCAAGTGAATCTCTCCCTTAATCTCTCCCACACTATCTCTCTATCTCACGATTCTTTGCGGCAAAAAAAGGCAAGGAGGCGATGGCGAAGAGCAAGGGAGCAACTATCCGCCGCCCGGCGCGACCCCATGTTATAGGGAAGGGAAGGCAAACCGCCGGCTGGGCAATCGAACCGACTCACGGAATGGGCGGCCCACGATGGAGCGAGGAACGCTCATCCAACGGCTCGGCCGTAGCGGTGGAACCGTCAAGGGGCATTAATGCACCTTGGCGGTGCCCCTCGATCTCAGCCCACGGCGAGGAAGCCCGCAGCCCGTCCCGTCGGACTTGAGCGAGCCGCGCCGCCTCGGCGCGGCGAGGCGCCTCGTCTCCCGGTCGGGGGTAAAACCGTCCACCATCCATACCCGGCGCGCCCCTAAGGGGCAAAAAGTCGATCCGATGGCGGTTCCCCCCCCCGGCGGAAACAAACAGCCTCGGCTGACACACCCTACGTTCGAGAGGTTGCGGTGTCACCACGAGGGTTTACTGCGGTCGCCTCGGGATAACCCGAACCGAGGGACGGGAGGGAAATGCACAACCAGGCTATACCGGGCCCCACGGGGCTGCGGATTTCCTAAATGTGTTTAAGGCCTGCGGGTCTTTGCTTATAGAGATGTCCCATCCGTGGGAGGCCTACGAGGCCCTCGGGGGATGGTCGCCCAAACCGGGATGCGCTAAGGCGGTCCCTTGGGTTCTCATGGGGTGAATCACGGATCACATAGCCGACCCTTGCTCCGGCAAGGGCACGGGCACCTCCAAAAAAATGACCGCTACAACGCACGGAGCACGACACATTCGACTACGGGGCATTGTGACGTGTCTCCCCTCCTCCTCCCTTTCGGGAGGGCGACGAGGAGTGTGTATTATCAAAGTCGAGGAGGCTGGGTCGACCTTGCGCACGTAGCGCGGGCCTCGGGCTGCCCACGCAAAAACAAACACGCTCGCACAAAGAAGCGCAATTTAAGAGCTGTTTCGGTCTTGCCGGCGTCGCGAGATATAAAAAGACCTCGAAGGAATCCGTCATTCCATTCGAGGCCTCGGGGGGCTACACCGCAACGTGCCTCGCGCGCACCCCTTTGTAGACGAACCACCCCGAGAAACAACAAGGCGACGGGAGCGGCGGAACCCCCCTGGCGAAGTCCTCACTCGCTGGGGGCTCGAGGCTACTTGTCGGGGACCAAAATATTGGGCCTCGAGACATTCTCAAACTATGAGAATTTGCTTGGCTGCCTAGGCCCATGAAAACCTAGCCTCGCTATCATCCCGCATGGAGGGACGGCCCGACGAATGATGGACCAGGCCATTGAGCCACGACGTTTACATGACGACGGAGCAGCCCACGAGCGGCCCACGGCGGCCCGAATGGAGTCACCACGACGTGTGGAGCTTATTACGCTCACGAAGGACAAGGTCAAGGACCTCTGCCGAACAAATAACCACGGCGTTCCACGTCGGCCGTAGTCAAACCATGGCTCGGACTTGACCACACGTCTCGATTCGACCGAGGCTGGCCTAGCTCACCGGCCCGGGGAAATCTCGATCGTCCAGGGTGGCCTAGCTCACCACCCTCGGGCGCAAAAACTCCGCCTCGCCAGGGGAGACCAGCTCTCCATCCTTGGGTGAGGCAGCCCAACTAGCCCGTCTAGGGTCGCCGACCCTCGGGCGTGGGAGGTTCCGTCCGAGGAAGGAAAACCACCGCATTCAATGCGGGTCGCACGCGGCGACGGGCGCCCGGTGCCATCGATTACGCCCGATCAAATCGACTGCGAATCGCCTCCCCAATCCGACCGATGGGACACAATCTTGAACCCGGTGGCGTGTTACGCCACGACACGGAAACCAAGATGACACCGCTCACTTCGGGAACACGTCAAAGTGCCACGTCGGGCCGGACCCTCGGGCACTTGACACGCATGGCGGCAACCAGGGACCGCCCTGCCATGCGGGTTGTGAAGGACGCCTCACGGGACCCTCGGGGCGCGCCGAGAACGGACGCGTCGCCATTGGATCTGGGGCGTGTCGCCGTCGAACAGCGTTCAAACCCGCCCGCGCCCTCGACAACGCACATGCAACCGGTGTAGCCTCGAAATTAGCCACCTAGGCAACCACCGATGTAAACATTATCTTTCTCCTTCTCCTATAAAAGGGGGGAGTAATGTCTCATTAGAGGGAGGTTGGACCCCATTTTCAATTCCGGTTCACACGGAGAAAACGCTCACCACTACCACGGTAACCACGATCGTGGGGCTTGAGACCGCTTCTCTCCCACACGACCGCTGTAACCCCCTACTGCAGGCTCACCTTTGAGCACGACTTAACACGAGCGTGACGCACACCCCGGCCGGGCGTAGGGCCCCCGTTGGCTGAACGGGATAAACCGCCGCGTCCCGTGTCCATCTTGCGCTCGCCATTGAGGGAGGAGGCACGCAGCCTACAAATTTTTTATTGCCCGGCACCGAGGCACCCGCCGTTCCTCGAAACGCCGACGGTGTCTTTCTTGGATATGCTCACAACAAAGCATTGCCTATCGATTTTTAGTAGTAAAATCTGAAGTTTTTGATATGCAAGTTGATACTATCTTTGAATCTCGTGATGCTATATTTTTTGAGAATATATTTCTTGTAAAAGATATGCGTAGTAATGCTAAGTTTTCTACTGAATTAGCTCCTTATATTACTGTACCTATCGAGTCTCCTATTGAGTCGTTTGAGCAACCACTTGAGGAGGATGACAATGAAGTTCTGTGAGGAACAAGAGACAAAAGGATTGCAAAATCTTTTGGTGATGATTTTATTGTGTACCTTGTGGATGATACTCCCACCTCTATTTTAGAGGCATATGCATCTCAGGATGTAGATGATTGGAAAGAAGCTGTTCGTAGTGAGATGGATTCGATTCTTTCTAATGGAACTTGGGAGCTCTCTGAACTACCTTTTTGGTTATAAACCAATCGGTTGTAAGTGGGTGTTTAAGAAAAAAGCTTAGGCCCGATGGTACTATTGACAAGTACAAGGCTCGGCTTGTGGCTAAGGGCTACACTCAAAAGGAAGGAGAAAATTTCTTTGATACTTATTCACCTGTTGCTAGAATGACCACTATTCGAACACTACTATCCTTGGCTACCTCATATGGTCCGATCATTCATCAAATGGATGTGAAGACAGCTTTTTCTTAATGGAGAGTTGGATGAGGAGATCTATATGGATCGGCTGATGGGTTTGTAGTAAAAGGTGAAGAGCAAAAGGTGTGTAAATTATTGAAGTCTTTGTATGGCTTGAAGCAAGCACCTAAACAATGGCATGAGAAGTTTGACACTACGTTAACTAGTGCCGGCTATATTGTTATTGAAGCTGGTAGGTGTGTGTATTATCGACATGGTGAGGGCGAATCTGTTATATTATGTTTATATGTTGATGATATTCTAATCTTTGGAACAAACATGGATGTTATAAATGAGGTCAAGTCTTTCTTGTCAAAGAATTTTGATATGAAAGATCTAGAAGAAGCTGATGTAATTCTAAACATTAAGCTAATTAAGAAAGAGAGTGGGATTACTTTATCGCAATCTCACTATGTTGAGAAGGTCCTGAGCCGTTTTGGCTATATGGATAGAAAGCCTTCTCCAACACCTTATGATCCTAGTGTGACATTGCGAAAAAATAGAGATCAACTCAAGTACTCTCAGATTGTTGGTTTACTCATGTATCTAGCGAATGCAACCGGACCGGATATCTCTTTTCTTTGTGAGCAAGTTGAGTAGGTATATGTCCAACCCGGGTGATGATCATTGGCATGTACTAGAAAGGGTCTTGTGCTATCTTAAAGCTACAATGAGCTATGGAATGCACTATTCTGGGCACCAAAATGTGCTAGAGGGATATAGTGACGCCTTGATTTGGATTTCTAATATTGCTCAAATCTATGCCACAAGTGGGTATGTATTTACTCTTGGAGGTGGCGCAGTGTCATGGAGGTCTTGTAAGCAGACTATTTTGACCAAGTCAACCATGGAAGCGAGAACTTCTCGCTTTAGATACAAAGATCTGCAGAGGCGAGTGGCTGCATGAGCTCTTGTCGACTTGCTTGGGTGGTTGAAAAACCGATCACCGGCTATCCTTATGAACTGTGATAATCAAACTATGATCACTAAGGTGAATAGTGCTAAGGATAATTTGAAGTCAACAAGACACGTTAAAAACGTTTGAAATGGGTCGAGAAAAATTGAGAAACTCCGAGTAATAAGCGTATCTTATATACGCATTTATAAAAAGCTTTGGCGAATCCCTTTACAAAAGGGCTATCATGTAATGTGATAGAAATTGCATCTAGGGAGATGGGTATGAGACCCATATGAGTTTACGATAGTAGTAACCCAACCTTTTGATCGGAGATCCCGTGACTAAGGACACAGGAAGAACAAGCTATTGGTAAACCGAGGAGAGTAAAATGATAACCCTCTCTAAGTGAAGATGCAATACTCTCAAGAGCAAAGAGGCTCTGTATGGTAGGTTGGCGAGAATGCCTTAATATGTCCTATTGACTTTATAAGTAAAGATGTTGTCCTACAGAGCATTCTTGAAAGGGCATACCTATATGAGTTCGACTGTTAAACGTCGCAGTCTATGAGATTTGGGTGATCTCTAGTAAGCTCATTAAGAGACTAAGGAGTATGACGTATATGCTCCACCCACGGAGAAAGGCTACTGGCAGCCAAGTACTAGTTTGACTTTGAGCAAAACTTATTCACACAAAACTTGCAATTCAAGGCGTAGTCCATTGTTCAAGTTGTGGATGAGTAGAACTTAAAACTCTAGGCGGATGTTCAACTTAACGTCTACGCTGAAATACTAGTATATAAAAACGGTAGTGAGATAAGGAAAATATCTATCTTGGGCGGTTGAGATCTGGAGGGGATTGTTAGAATTTATATATGAATAAGTTCCCCTAAAATTCATATGAAGAAATTCGAGATAAATCTCAAAGGCCCAATATTTATGTTCCCTAATGGGCTTTTTATTGTTTTAGCCCATGAGCAAAGGTGGGAGGTGCAATATCAATTAGTACCATATTGCTAGTTGATGTGAAGGTAGGGAGTTTTCCTCCCTATATATTTGTACCAAGCCTCCTGGGAATAGACACAATATATAACAACTACAATTGGAAGTTTCAATTAGAAAATCCTAAAGTAGTAAAATAGTATTTTCCTCTTCTCACTTCTTTGCGCCGTTGCCGCGCCAATCTCCAGCCCGATCGTTCGCGTGCACCGGCGGCCAGGCGGTGTCTCCGGAACCGTCGTCTTTGCGATCCTGTCAGGGAGAAGGCGAATAAGGTTTTTGGGAAGCGCTCTTGGCTGCGGCGCTCCCAAATCTTTCACGGGATCGTCGGCAAGGACCGCTCATCGACTAAGCTCGTGCGATCGCCGTGCGCTTCTTCACCACCAAGTACTTCTACATCGGCAGTATTACATCCATGATCTAATCCTATTGTTTTAATCATGTTCAATTTGTTCAATCTATCTGGTGTATGGGATGTGCTAGTTGTGCTTACACTTTGCTATGATCATGCTATGCTATCTATCCAATCTATCTGGTGTGCTAGTTGTGCTTACACCCTGTTGCTATGATCATGCTATGCTATCTATCCAATCTATCTGGTGTGGTAGTTGTGCTTACACCTGTTGCTATGCTATTTGTCGTTGAATCATGTTATGATCTATGATATGCGTTTATGCTATGCTATGATCAGTGTTATGCGTTTATGCTATGCTAGTATGCTTGACATGCTTTATCTAATAGATCTATTTATCATGATTTATTTTATGGAATTAATCTGGAAATTGCCTAATATCTCAACATACATTTCATACTAAAAGCCGTAATAAGAAAAAAACTTATCTTAGAAATTACTTCACGCAACGTATTAGTTTGAGAGAATTCCACACCATTGAATATTGCAAAAACACTAACACCACTCAAACTAACGGTGACATTTGTACCATCGCTTTAGTTTCTTGTTTCTCTCTGTACCACTGCCTTCAGCACCGTTACCTGTTTCCTGATTTCCTTGATCCACTGCATATATTTTTGCACATCTTTGAAATTTTAGTTGCCTGAAATCTTGGAGGCATTAGTGACGGTGCTCCCACACGCCAACTGCAACATCTTCTCAAACTCAGTCGGGCTTCACCTACCTTTTTCCTCAAATTTGACATAAGGGGCTTGAGGGAGGCTGGCTGCCAAGGCAACGTATCATGTGCAATCAAGCTTAAAGTGCAACATATGCAACCATCAATTAAGTCCACAAGATCTGCATCCAACGTCTGCGGGTTTTTTTCACTAAACCTCTCCACATGTTGGGTTTAAATCTAACCCGTGTGTATCCGGTGGGAGGGTTTAAGTGAAAACAATCTCGGGCGTTGGATCTAGATCCCGTGGTTTTTAATTAGTGGTTGCATATGTTGCACATGAAGCCCGGTTGCCACCGATACATGTTCCCAGCTGCCAAACACTTGGAATGAGGGGAGGGTAGTGTTAGGGTTCTACGGTGGAGGAGGCGGGGGCGACGATGGCCAATGCGGTGGCAAGAGAGGAGGCCACGATCGGGGTGCGGTAGGCTTGCCGGATCTCTGCGAGGCACGAGAGGGTAGCGATAGCGGTAGGTTTAAGTGACATATAGTTGCTAAAGATGGAAGGAAGAAGAAAAGGTGATGACTACAAGGTCACAAATCCAACGAACAAGAAACATCGCATGAATTTTGGAATAAAAATCATGCGTCAATTTATTCGCAACTCCTATAAAATTTTGGAATAGGGCTCACCCCAAACAAAGGGAGCTAGAGCATCTATATTGGGTGGACCAATATTACTGTTTGAACTATTGGGTAGAGTTACTACAAAAAAACACCAAAAATCTCCCCCAATATCACGAGACCCCGGTCAGTACCATTTTATTTATTTGTTGTTTTTCTATTTTTCTTTTCTCTCCTCGTTCAAATTCTCCCTTATTGGGACCATATCGATGCATCGACGCCTGTCCCTCCCTGCAATGGTTGTGTCGCTCCCCTCGAAGGTTGCCAAGACCACTCTCCTCAACGACATCGAAGGTTGCGCCGCTCGGGCGTGGTGGATGATGCCTTAGGCCGTAGATGGTATGTGTGTGTCGCTGTCAACTCCTGTGCTCCGGAACTGCAGTGGCCTCGGACGGTGAACAACGATGGACTCGCTTTGGAGTGGCGGCTTGCCAACAATGACCGCGGCCTCCTCCCCTTCCGCCCCTATCCATGGCGCCCAAGATTTGGCATCATGTGCCCCGAGCCACCGCCTGCTTCTCTCTCCTTTCTCTCTCCACCGGTAGCGGCTGCAGTGGGGGAGCTGCAACAACGACTCACCATGGAGGACAACAGGGACAATGAGGAAGAAGACGGTGTGGTAAGTGACAGTTGGTGGTGGGCCAGGCTATTGGAGGGGATGCGACTCCCCTTCTTTGAGGGGAGAAGGGAAGTTTTTTTGTTGGCCACCAATAAAAGAGAGAGCTATTGAGAGTATGTCGGAGAAGAAAAGGTAATCTACCTCCCCTAATATGACAGTTTTAAGAGGATGAGAGGTGAGATTGGAGAACTGTAATAGATGCTGTTTTTTTTTTTTCTTTGAGAGGAGCAAGAGATGCTGTTAGTTAGACCCAACTTGGAGTTAGGGCCTGCCGGCCCCGTTGCTGCTACTACTGCCGGCGACCTCAATTGGGCCGTCTTTCGTAGGGAATCTGAGTTCTACGTGACGCTGGGCTTTGATTTTGCGGGCCAAGGGCCATGTCGATGCTGCCCAGCTTTAGGCTCGTGGTCGTGGTCGTGGATGTTTCCAGGGTTTTATGTCATGCGGTTGATTGCTTGGTTCTTGGTTGAACTCGGGCTGTTTCGGTCTCAGAATAGGAGTATCTGATGTCCAGTTTTGTAAGGAAAAAGTGTTCTCAATGGGAAAAGACGAAGAATGAAATTATATTCTATTCTATTCTCATGAAACATACTGTCAGATAGGTGCAACGAACAGGTTGATGAGAAGCGCAGCATGTCGCTTTGAGGTCGGATCGATCTCTCGATCAGGCTCACTACAGGAATCCGCTTCTTTGCGAGTGCAAAAATATTTGCCGAGCAAAACGTCGGGCACTCGGCAAAAGAGCCTATTTGCCGAGTGCCAAATAAAAAACTCGGCAAAGAAAAACACTTTCGGCAAAGAGCTTCTTTGCCGAGTGTCAAATAAAAACACTCGGCAAAAATTCTTTGCCGAGTGCCAAAAAAAAAGGCACTCGGCAAAGAGGCTCTTTGCCGAGTGTCTTTTTTTTGCACTCGCAAAGCATGTTTTTCAAATCGGTTTTGAGGCCCTAAACGAGCTTAAATAAAAAAAGTTTTCAACTACAAAGTTTCATAACTTCTCAAGCTCTACAAGTTTATTTTGGTCATTTCTTCATTTGACAAAGCATCAATAACGTTGTTCACAAAACTTACATCTCTTTCATATCCTTTCTTAGTTTCCTACAACTAGAAGAGAGATTAATAAGATTTATGAACAATGTTACTAACATTTTGTCAAATAAATAAATGATCAAAGTAAACTTTGTAAGTCTTCAAAAGATATGAATCTTTATAGTACAAAAACTTTTGATTTCAATTCATCTTATCATGCAAAAACTAGGTCTAAAAGCGCTCTCAAATTTAAAATTCGAATTTTTTCAAATGACCTCAGATGGAAAAACTTCCTAAATAAAAATGTAGATCTCAAAAAGTTATGAAACTTTGTAGTTGACAACTTTTTATTTAAGCTCGTTTGGGGCCTCAAAAATTGGTTTGAAAAACTTTTTTTTGCCGAGTGTCAAATAAAAACACTCGGCAAAGAATTCTTTGCGAGTGCCAAAAAGGCACTCGGCAAAGAGGCTCTTTGCGAGTGTCTTTTTTGGCACTTTCGGCAAATCAAGTTTTTCAAACCAGTTTTTGAGGACCTAAACGATTTTAAATCAAAAGTTGTCAACTACAAAGTTTCACAACTTTTCGAGGTCTACAATTTTTATTTAGGAAGTTTTTGCATCCGAGGTCGTTTGAAAAATTTGAATTTCGATTTAGTATAATATATGAGGAGCTAATCACGGAATCTAGACACAAATGACAAAGTAGTGCGGTGGTAAGGTAGTAGACACGCGAGGGAGAGGTTGTGGGTTCGAATCCCACTCGCCGCAAAGTGTGAAAAAAGTGTAGAAAAAAAAACTTGGAAAAAAGATCATGGTTGAGGGTAAGTGGTAACTGGTCAATGGTGGCCTCTCCAAAAAAAAAAAAAAAATTTTTATTTTTTTTGGTTTTTTTTCGACTTTTATTTTTTTGCCGAATGTTTTTTTTTCTAAAAGTGTTTTTTTGCACTTTCTGCAAAGCCTTTGCCGAAGTGCCCGATATTTGGCACTTTCGGCAAAGAATGCTTTTCTTAGAGTAATTCTTTGCCGAGTCGCTTGCTTTTGCCGAGTGCGGCACTTTCGGCAAAGCCTTTGCCGAGTGCAAGGGGCTTTTGCCGAAAAGCGGCGAGCACTGCGGCAAAGCGCAGGATTCCAGGCTCAGGCTCAGGCCCACGCGCTTCTGAATCGCAGTCAGGCAAACAGTTGCTTGCAAACGAACCACCGTTGAGCGCCCTGTCCATGTCATTCCGATTATTGTCTCGGAATTAATT
The DNA here is from genome assembly GCA_015847255.1 of Hyparrhenia diplandra. Classification (NCBI taxonomy): domain Eukaryota; kingdom Viridiplantae; phylum Streptophyta; class Magnoliopsida; order Poales; family Poaceae; genus Hyparrhenia; species Hyparrhenia diplandra. Next base: position 361,325 of record JADLZK010006947.1, on the reverse strand, counting down.
TTGTTTTCCGGAAAAGGGAACTATTGTCTCGAGTCTAAGCTAAGAAACGTGCGTACTGTAATGGAGATCTCTTGACCCTACTTCAGTTTGTGTGCACGCATTAAACCTATGAAAATTCCAACGGGATTATATGAAATCATAGAGATTTAGAAAAGAAAACAAGTACCACGGTGTTAGACCTCGTGTAAATTTTCCTTTTATGTTTATCTCTATTTTATAGTCCCTAGATTTTTCTTATTTTGTATTACAAATCTTAATAATTCTTTTTCAGAATTGTAAATTTATGTATGTCCAATGTTTTCTCTGTCTCTATATAGGTAGTGTATATCTAAAAGCATTACGTGTCAAGCAAAATCAAAACATCTTATAATCTGTAATGGAGAATTACTTTTGGCTATTTTGTGTATAGTGCCCAAAGGAAATGCATCCGAGTCTGGAGGAGTGGAAAGCTAAAGGTAAACTTTGTCCAAAGAGTAATAAAGCAAGCACACACGCCAGTTGACAGTATCTGGTGCGAGATGTCACCGGCAGCACTCCACTGGAAATCCACTATCGTCTCCTCTAATGATTTGGCGCGATGAATGAATAAAATAACAGCAAAGTTAGTGCTCACATCTCCTCGATCACCTTATCATCATGTGACGCGAGCATGTGAAAGCCAAGTTCAATCAGTGGCGGGGTCATGGGATCTCAGCCTAAAGTTTTCTTATTTGAAAGCCAGAATTTGTGTTCTATAACCGCAGCAATAGAAGAAAAAATATATATAAAAGTAGAATGCCCCTGACATTTTTTTTTTAAATTACACAAAGACAACGCAGACGCTCAACACGCATGCACACTCACTCCTATGAACACACGTACGCAAACCGACATTATAAATCCTATAAATTACAAAAATATAGAAAACTATATAGGATCGGAACGCAGGAAAGGCACAAGAATTCGATGAGAGAGTGTGATACAAAAGTAATTTTCTAAGAGGTTCAACCTCTTGGAAGAATTTCATAAAAATTCTTATACAACAAGTCATTCAATAGGAATTGTAGAGACAAAATACTTTGTTCGAAAAAGTAATATATACGATTTATGCGAGACCGAGATATCAATATATTTTCTTTTCTAAAAAATACTTTGTTCGAAGAGGGGCCATAGTTTGTACTTTGAACGTCAATTTTAGAGGTTCAAAATGACCTCTGTTCCAAAGGAATTGATTGATTTATTTGTTTAGTTAAAGCTTGGCTATTGTAAGTTAAAAATGTGGATATATATTATTTATGATAATAGAAGTATCATTCACATTCACGCCATTGTATTATACTCCCTCCGTTCTAAATTGTAGTTCACTTTTGCTTTTCAGATACATTGATTTTCTTTATGCGTTTAGTTATACACTATGCCTGATACATAAGAAATCAAATGAAATCTGGGAAAAGTCAAAAAGTGAACTACATTTGGACTAGGAAGTAGTTTCATAGTACTTCTATGTTGTGTCATAAATGTTCTTTTATAGTTTTTGGTAGGTTTATAGTTGCTTTATTTGAACCAAAGTTATTTTTTTTTAGCAGCATGCGTGTACAAAACAGTGGAAGTGTTAAGAGTGTTACACCGATGAGGATATGGACTGTCTCTCCATTTTTGACAACACAGCAACACGTCTGCCACGGGCCACGGCTTCGTCGATCCTCCCCATTTCGTGGCCATGGGGCCCATCCGTCACTCACCCTCCACCTCCCGACAGGGACCTCCCTCCTACTCGAGCCTTGCTTTACTTCTCCCGAATGCTCCAACCCATCCAATCGCACGCCACTGCGTGCACGGGTGCTAGATCTCCGAGTCGCCATTGATTTGATTCCAAGAAAGAAAGACCGCGAGTAATCCACAGGTTGACCGGTCCAGAGAGAAGGGATTGGTTTCTGATTGGTCGGTCGGTGGAGGAGACGGGCACGAGAGCTCAAGCTCAACTCACACAGGGTCAGGGTCCCCCAAGAGAGATTGATGCTGGCATGGTGATGCGGCCGCGGGCGATGGGGCCGCTGAGCAGCATCCGGCGAGAGGTGCTGGTCTCCGCCGTCTTCACGGCGCTCCTCGTGGCCTCCATCCTCCTCCTCCCGTCGCTCCTCCTCACGGACAGCAGCAGCAGCAGCCCGACCAGGAGGCGGTGGCCGTTCCTGCTGTCCCCGTCGACGTCCGCCGCCGCCAGCAGCGAGGAGGAGCTGCAGTACCCCGTGAGGTTCGCGTACCTGATCTCGGCGTCGATGGGGGACGCGTCCCGCGCCGCGCGCCTGCTGGCGGCGCTGTACCACCCGGCCAACACCTACCTGGTGCACCTGGACCGGGAGGCCCCCGCGGAGGAGCACCGCCGCCTGGCGGAGCTGCTGTCCGGTGGTGACTCCGGGCCCGGCCGCGTGTACGCGCGTGCCGGCAACGTGTGGATCGTCGGCAGGCCCAACCTTGTCACCTACCGTGGCCCCACCATGCTGACCACCACGCTCCACGCCGTCGCCGTTCTCCTCCGCCTCCGGAGCCGCCGCTGGGACTGGTTCATCAACCTCAGCGCCTCCGACTACCCGCTCGTCACCCAGGACGGTAATACCATTACTAAATGTTCGATGCCGGTGATTCTTGGAATTTGTGAGGTGATTATGCTTTGCAGCTTGCTTCTTCTTGTTCCTCCACTGAATTCTAGTGTTTCTTGATTTGGGATTGCAGATTTGATGGAGGCGTTCGCAGGGCTGCCGAGGGACCTCAACTTCATCCAGCACACGAGCCACCTGGGCTGGAAGATGTAAGAACTCTCTCTGTCTTGTTGCAACCTGAATCTGCAGCGACCATCCATCCATCCATTTTATCAATGAATTCTCTAGTCCAAATTAAACGGCACAAAATTAAGACACGCACGCCTCTGAATGAGATAGATGTGTTTAACGGAGGATTGAACTGATGGTAGCTCTGCAGAAAGAAGCGGGCGCGGCCGGTGATCCTGGACACGGCGCTGTACGAGGACGGGACGGCGGAGCTCATCCGCCCCGTGAACATCACCACCAACCTCAGGAGGCTGCCCACCGCCTTCAAGCTCTACACAGGTACTCCACTGTACTAGATTTTGCTTGCCGTAAGTAAAACTGTCATTCTTCCTTCTTGTCCTTACACAAGAAAAGGAGTTTTTTTCGCACGAATTCGAGCTGCCTTGTGGTACAATGTAAGCATGCTTACTTAGCAACCCGATTAGGACAGCGTCTTCTTTCGTCAACCGGTTGTTGATCGGACGGCACGGTAGATGATACGGTACGGTACCGTACTCTCTGGTGTGGTGTCGTGTGGCGTCACAGGATTGATGCCATCATGCCAGTGGTTGCTCTCGGACTTGAGCCCGTGAACTAAGAACAATCTTATCTGGAATGGCGTCTAGTCAATGGAGCTGGTGGTGAGGTGGCGCCGTTCGCGTACGGATCCATCTTCATCGCAGCCAGAGCCAGCGCAGCTGAATTGATTATTCCCTCAGATCTGAACTGAACCAGCTGTTGTTTATGCTTTGGAGCTCGCATTCGTCGTCCTTTCTTTCATTTTTCTACTAAACAACAATGCAGGGTCGGCATGGACGATGCTATCGCGATCATTCGCGGAGTACGTGACGATGGGTTGGGACAACCTGCCACGGACGCTGCTGCTGTACCACGCCAACATCGTCTCGTCGCCGGAGTTCTACTTCCAGACGGTGGCGTGCAACTCGCGGCGGTTCCGGAACGCCACGGTGAACCACGACCTGCACTTCATCCGCTGGGACAACCCGCCCAAGCAGCACCCGCTCTACCTCACCGCCAGGGACTACCGACGGATGCTCCTCAGCGGGGCCGCCTTCGCGCGCAAGTTCAGGGACGGCGACCCCGTCCTGGACCGGATCGACAGGGACATCCTGCGACGACGGGAGCCTGGACACTTCACCTATGGCGGCTGGTGCTCCGGCGATGGCGATGGCGACGGCGACGACGGCGGCGCGCTCTGCTCTAACCAGCAGGAGGAGCCCGGTAGGAGCGGCGGCGGGGCCATAAGGCCCGGCGCTGGATCCAGGAGGCTCAAGGCCATGCTCCGCAAGACGTTGTCGCCAAGGAATTTCAGGAGGCAGCAGTGTAGGTGAAATGCATTGCATTGCATTGGGTTCTGCATTGCAGTTGGATTCTACACTAGTCTTCTTCTGATCAAACAAATTACATGCCGTTGACTCATTTTGTATATGTATAGAAAAGGTCTGAAACGCATCAAGCGGTCCAAGCCAATTTTGGTTGTTGATTGACACAAGCCTGAATGAATGAATTATAGTAGGGAGGGAGATAGTCATCATCTCATACATCCACAGAATAATGACGGAAGGGGCTTCATGCAGAGACTATTATATCCTTGGCTGTGTTTGTTATATACTATGAGGGACAAGAAAGATTAGTTTAGGAAGTCGATTATCAAGAAAATACTACCCATGTCACGTAACTAACTTAATCTCTCAAGGGCACGCTGAATCATTACCGGTGATGTATTCACTTTGTCTCTGTGGTTGAATCTTAGTTACTCACGCTGAATCCATTCGAGGGAAAAAGACTACTAAAAATAAAAATTTTGGAGTCATCAACATTCTATAGTGGAGGGATCGCCATTGAAATCATCGAATTTTCTTTCGCCAACATTTTGGAGCCGGACGGGTCGCCATTCGTATCTTTGATTTTGTCTTCACCGTTAATTGGAGCGCGGGGGGGGAGGGAGGGGGTGGGTGTCCTCCATCTAGAACACCAGTTACATCAACCATGCATGCCTACGCATTTTACTTCAAGCAACTGAAAGGATTTATAACAAACACTGATCAAGAGGAGATGTTGAGGGATGCATTGGACAAGCAATTGGTTTGAAGACACAAGCCTTGGTGGGCACCCGTGAGTGAAAGCTTGAAGATGTGTCGTGATCAATTATAATTACCTTCCCAACATCAAATACTTCGTCTACTTTGACTACGTCATGTCTTCAATTTGATATGAAAAGAAGGTATCTAGGGCTAAGGCCATATGAAGGACCAAGTTGCCAAATATATCTTCCACCACCGCTGGTCCCCTCCCTTCTCCTCCCGGCATCACGCCGGTGGTTGAAGGGAGTGGGGATCCATCGTTTTTAATAAGTTTTTCCTAGTAGATCGAGTCTTCATTTTTCAAGGTTTCTCCGGAGATCCAATCGAAGAGATTGGCCACGGCGTAAGGCGTCGTCAAGATCATCGATGGAGCAATGGTGCATGTCGTTCCTCGGCGGTGATGGCAAGACGAAGACATCACCATTGATGGAGAATAAGGTACTCCGGCCCTTCCTTTGTCTCGGCAGTGGTTCTATGCAGCCATGGCGATGGGCTAGTGAGATTTAGTTTTCTAACGATATCTATCTAGATGTCGGTTGGACTTGTGTTCTCTCATGACGAATCCGGTGAAGGCAACGGCGATGATGAGTTCGGCGCCAATCTCATTATGTTCGCATGTGGAGTTTTAGCGGTTTACTTCTCTTTTACAAAAGTGATGGGTATGAGGATGTCGGCGGTGGATGGTGAGATGGCCCCGTTCGCTCGGATCGGAGTTTGCGCCTGCGGGCATATCCGCTTTGGGATGATGATCCTAGATGGTGGAATTTATGGCTTTTTCAAGGTTTCTTGTCTCCCATCAATGGAGGTGTAGTAGTGTGGTTTACTTTTGTAATGAGAGGATGTAAATTGTTTTAGTATCAATGGAATTTTTCCTTATCACAAAAAAAAAAGTTGCCAAATATATGGTCACGGAGGTTTGTGCGAGGGTTTCCATTGAAGGCTAGTAAAAGGTAAAATCACCCCTAGACTATCTTGGTCGAGAGATGTGTCGGGTATAAGATGTAAATTGGGCCACACCTATTGGATCTTGTGCTTTCAAGTGAAACCAAATAAATGAGGGGCTATTGTTTGAATGATGTATGGTGTTTGTGGTCCAATTATATAGTTTAGAGTGTTTGGAATAATGTTTAGCACCCATTTGTGCCTTAGTATCTCTTTTTAAATGGAAGGCCCACTAGGGAGATAATAAAAATCCCCCTCCCACCTGCTTATAAAACGAGCAGGCCAAAGGATTCTTAGCCTCTCACTCATTCTTTCTCTTCACTTCCACCTCACTTATGGCTTTCATATAAGATTTGTGATATTCAAAACAAAAATGAGCGAGGGTTGCCACCGAAGGCTAGCCAAAGATAAAAACACTTCTAGATTATTTTGATCGGAAGTCGGGCCACACTTTAATTGAATTCAACTATTGGGTCTTGTGTTTCCGAGCAAACCGAATAGCTGAGGTCTATTGTTTGGGTAGTGTATCATATGTTAGATACCCATGGGTGTGGTTGTGTTCGAATTACATAGCGTAAAATTTGTGTAATAATGAATAATACTCATCTGCAGCCTCTAGCAATTCTTTTATGAATTAAAATCCGCAAAACTTTTGGTGGAATGTGGTTGTGGATGATCTCATCCTAGATATTAGGGTGAAGTTGGGTTGGCCAGCACCGTGGCCTCAGTGGCGGCGTCGGGGCGCGGGCGGTGGCCTCAAGGGCCAGGTAACGGCAGGATCGGCGGCCCACCGACCATTTTGGGTTATTACAGTGTTTCTTGACCCATGAATGTCATACACTTTCTATGAACATGGGTTAATTTTTCGACTCCACCTTGTAATAATTATATAATGTTCCTCAACCATGTTCACTGAATCAATTGGGCCTGAAAATATATGACTCTAATGTTGTGTTTTAGGCAGTTGTATATATATATTCTTCATTTACATAACCACATGATTTGTGAGTACCATTATCAATAGCCTCAATGAAGAAAATTTTCATTATTACGTCTTATCCATCCAATTCTTTGGGGGAATGAACCAGCAAGTTTTCCATTAAGCAATGTGATAGGCAATGATATAAATGAGCGGTTTCATTAGCTGCCATTGGTCACATACAACCTGATATCTTTAATGGTCCTTTTCATTTCACTGTTCATCATTTCTTTACCCTTCTTAATGCTCAAGCTTTGAGTTTCCAGCATGTTTGCATTTCTTTTTCTGTTACTATTGTCAGCTGTCAATGCCAAAACTTATAGAGCCCCTCTACAATCTGAAGACCAGTTGTGAGGTTTCTTTACTAGTCCAATTCCTCCACCATCAACAAATCGATTATAAATATTGCACAAAGCAAGTGAATCAAATCGGCCTGCTTCTGGAAAGTGAATCACAAGTATACCACATCTTCTCACTTCCTCATCCAATGGTTGAGGTGATTCTTGACTTATATACCTGTACATTCCCCAAAATGCTGATATAAGCAATCCTGCACCAACCTGAACTGATTCTGCATTCTTGTAGCGTCCAGTCCACTTCATTTTTCGTAACCCCTTAATACACTTTTTATTGGACATGCAACTACCATTAAGCTAATAAGTTTGCAAACCGAGTGAGCTGCCAATTTTCAGACATTTACACGGTACTTATGATAGAAGACACATGTATAAATTCACAGATTGATAACAAAAGGAGATGGAAACTTGGCAATCACTGACCAATGCAAGGCTATATGCAAAAAAGGACCCTGTCAAAAAAAAAATATGCAAAAAAAAGGATATTAAGAACAACTCATGCTTATGCACGATCGAGTACCTGAGGTCCTCAGTAAAAAAATGAAGCTTTGAACCATGTATTATCAGCAACCCTAGTTTAATGACAGATTATATGGAGTTTGCAATCTTTAACACATTACATTGTGATGGAGGAAGATGTATCTTCTCGTGGGCTTTACTGTGCTCCATGACGCCCCGGGCTGCTCGGTGCTGTTAGGGCAAGTACATTAGTGTTGTATTATAAGCAGTTTCATATAGTGTTATGTAATTTAAGGCGACTTGATAGACTACATGTATAATGGTTGTCTTTCTACGTTGTCTCATAGCAACTCGTATTTCCTTAATTTATGGAGAGAGTAAAAAATAGGATTGTGAGGTGCATGACAATAACAACTCATACAATGGTAAAACAATTGTCTCATAGTCCTAAATTTTGACTCATAAGGCGCGGTTGTTTCGCGAAGCAACTACCTCATTCTCTCTCACCTATCTCTTTCCTCCACATCATCAAAAAATCCTACGTGGCGATGCATGAGACGGCGTATTAGACTTCTCACATGTAGCAATGTACCGGCCCTTAGGGTAGCTGAATGGCGCTAGCCATTCGATGTTCTAGTGACATTCCTTCGTGTTGGCCCTTAGGGTAGCTATTTTTTCTATGGGTTGTACCCAAAGAAAAAAAAAAAGTGAAAACATGGTAGTACTACTCGATATCCCTCTATTCCAAATTACAGTTCACTTTGGTTTTTCTATATATTGTTTTTACTATGCACCTAGTTATACACTATGTCTAGATGCATAAAAAAAAAAATACATCTAGAAAAACTAAAAAACGATCCATAATTTGGGAGAGAGGAATTAGCATGATGGGCTTCCATTCCTTAACCATCAAGGTGTCAGGCAGACATGCATGCGACAGGGCAACGACACCAATCGAGGACAAGCATATCATCTCTCATCTGCGATGTATTTCTGGGAAAAACTTGTCGGTGACACCAACGACTGAGTGAAACAATCGCTTTCTCGCAGCAACAGCCACAGGTTGGATGTCCGTCCTTCTGAATTGCAGGAAAAGGAATAAGCCAACCTTTCAATCATTTGGGTCATTGACAAACAGCAGGTGACGGTAAATGCCTTCCTTTGTGAGTGTGGTTCCCTTCTGGCACCACATAATCACAAGCGTGCAGTGACAACCCATTTTTCAATGGTTGCTTAAACTGCCAGGATTTTTTTTTTTTCTTTGAAAAAAAAACATGAGCTATGCAAATGCTGAGCGATATTCTTGCGGTACAAATGTGTCGGCCTATCCTCAGATCTGATCTTCAGAGTACAGACTCTTCAGTTCCCTGTGCAAACCTGTTGGAATCATAAAGCCTATCCATGAAGTAGATGTTGTAGCCCATTTGAGACCCCCTAAAAATTCTGGTGAACCATATGCGTGCAAGGTTTGGCAAGACAGTTGGCTAGGGAATATGACCATCACCATATGATGAAAACACGAATAAAACCTTTTTATCAAAGAACTGAAACAACTTCCCATGCAGGTTAGTACTCCCTCCACCTCAAATTAAATCAACCTCTAGAGTTGTTCTAAGCCAAACTATTTTAAGTTTAACCTTTTATATAAGTTTAACCTTTTATATAAATATAAAAGAGCATTAATATTTATGACACCGTACTAGTGTCACCAGATATAGCATGAATCCTCTCTAATCCTGGCTACATTCCTCTCCTTGGCTGCTACAGAGGTAGCCCGCAGGTATATCATGCATTGGGGCCTTGGGGATGAAAGGGAATGGAAGGTAAGATGCAGACGCAAGCATGTGAACACAACTCCTCTCTTGGGCAGGAAACAGGATGTGCAACAACTCATTCAAATTCCAATTCCATTTCAACTTCATCAGCAGGAATTTCATGAGAAAGTATGTACTACCAGGTTACTTTATCTTTCTGCCATTGATCACGACTGTGAAATGGAGACACGATCGACTCAGATTTAGGAGGAAACATATATGTGCAGCCTCGATCTGCCTACACTGATTGGTTATGGTACACGAATCAAACTGGGGAGGAAAGTAAATAAACGAAATAAGTATAATGCTGTGATTTGATTGTGAAAGACAGTGTACAGAGGAGACGACCCCGTGAATAATGCAAATGCAAAGCTAGTGCCACTGCCACACTAGTCTCATTTCTTGTTGAGGTCGATGCCGGCCTTGCGCGCGACGGCGTCGAGGCCGTGCTTCTCGATGGTCTTGAGGGCCTTGGTGGAGAGGCGCAGCTTGACGAAGCGTTTGCCGGCCTCCCACCACAGCTTCTTGTACTGCAGGTTCACGAACTGCTGCTTCTTCGTCTTGTGGTTGGAGAAGGACACCTTGTTGGCCCGGTTCGTCTTCTTGTCCAAGAACGGACACACCCGCCCTGAACACACACACAGCACACTCCATCATCTCGCCAATCAATCGGATGCCAAATTATCTTTAAGAAGAAAAAAATGCTCTGAAGATTAACTGAATCAGTTACTAGAACAAGAATGGATCAGCCAAGAGCCCAAGATAGCTGAAGATTCAGGTAAGACCGGAGCAACCACGAACGCTGAAGGCGCGGTCGTAGCAAGGGAAGCAAACGAACAAAGGAAAACAAGAACAAAAGGCAACTTACGGGCGACAATGGGCTGGAGCTGCTGCCTCTTGGGGAGGAGGGCGACGGGGCTTAGAGTTGCGGCGCCGGCGGAGAGGAGAGACCGGCGAGCTGCGACGTGGCGAAGCCCAAGGAGGTGGTGGAGCTGGCGACCCTACGGGCGGCGGCGGTGGGCATGGCGAAGGAGGAGCTCAGCAGCGTGGCGGTCGCCATGGCGGATGGACGGACGGACGGAATGGAATGGGTTCCTTGGATAAGCAAAGAGGGATAAGAAGAAGAGAAGAGGAAGGGCACTTGGCAGCAGGCCAGCCCAACTTCTTTCGACTCGGCCCATTTGGCCGTCCCTGTCCCGTGGTTATGGGCCTAAAACAAGGCCCACCTTAGTCGTTAACCACAACTAAATTACTTTAATTAAATAAGTAAATTTTATTTCCTTAATTTTATTTATTCAATTTTAACTACTCGTTAATTTAAGTAATTTAAAAGTTTAAAGTAAATGTAATTTAAATATATTTTTAACTGCGCGCGCCACAGCTCGGTTTGATTAAATTAATTATAATTACTAATTATTGTTATTAATTACAGTTATTAAAATTTTAACTGTATTGGGTGGTGCGCGCCCCCGCCAGCAGTGCGGACGACACGCAGGGCCCCAAAGTGGCAAGCCACTATGGTGGACCCTACCCACAAAAATAAATTTAATATCGGCGTGGATACATGGCCCACATATCCGATATATATCTTAAATTAAAAGGCCGAGAAAGGTATGCTTTTGACCAGGCTACCCTGGGTCGTTATATAGCGAGTCCGCGCCTCCGTGTCTTTAACTTGGCTAGGCGCGGGTGGTACTATACGGATGAAGTTTGAACGCACCGCGAAGGCGAGCGTGAGACTGCCGCTCGCGTCGGTCCCCTCAAATTTAGTTTTTGAACCGGCGGTTCGACCGCTAAAAGACCGAACCAGAGCCTATACGGTCCGGTTCACTTAAAAGATCGTTCAAGCAATCGGACCGAAAAACCGTTTGAACCGGCCGGTTTTAGCTGAACCGGTGAACCGCCGGTTCTGTGTGAACCGTTCCGGTTTTGTTCGCTGAGACGTGTAGCAGTGTAGCGAGCGCAGCGTGTGCTCCTGCTGGTGGCGTGCGCCTGCCACAGGTGGGCCCTGCTGGGCTGCTCGGTGCTCGTGGCGTGGGGCGCCCATGCTGGCCGCGGCTCCGCTTTTGTGTTTCACGATTGGATTGCATGCAGGTTGGCCATTGGTTCGCTGTAGGAGTTTTGGAAGCGGTGATGCCAATGATATTATTTTTAATTTCGAAATTTTCAACTTTGTCATATGAGCTCTGAATCAGACAAACAATATATCCACTTAGATTATCTCAACATGCTATTCGTAATGGTTTGCTTTTTTTAACATTTGAAAAAAATCATGGCGAAATTTTTAATTTCTATTTAAGTCCTTTTTACGCTACTTTGTAAATCATACATGCCCCATATTATACATGTAAACCAATATTATATTGAACTTAGAGATAATACAACTTCACCACTTCTCAAGTTTTTGATGTCATAGAGAAATATGCTAGCAAAAATGTTGCCCTTAGAAGTGCTTTGACAAAAAGAAATGAAGATTTTTTAAATGGAGAAGGTGATTTTGGGCGTGTAACTTTAAAAATGATCGCCATCTCATGATTCAATATCAATTATTAATTAAATCATATATATATACACACCGGTTCAAAAGTATTTGGACCCGGTTCGATAAAAACGGTCTATTTTTATCGGACCGGGCGGTTCAAACGGTTCTAAACGGTTGGGTAATAGGAACCATCAACCGACGGCGCCCTGGGTTCGATCACCGGTCCCCGTTTGAAAAAACTAGGGTCCTCGGTCGAGTGCTATGTTAATGGGCTGCGGCCCAGTGGGCGTTGCCGCTTTCTCTAGTTATTAGTTAGGCCCACTAATGGCACATGGTCCAAGTCTCCTCGTAACAAAACGGGTGTTGTTGCTTCATTTCATGTTTATTTAAATTGAATCTTTTTTGTTTTTATTATTAATGTTTTAGTTTATTTACACCATTGTTATTACTGCTTCATTTCATTTCAGGTTTTTTAAACCAGAGGAGACGAGTGGTCTCACATTCAGATTTGATGATACGATCGTACAAATGAAAATTGCCCAAAATAAATAAATAAATATTTATTTTTTTAAAAAAAAAAATGAATATCTCTAGTATGGAGCATTTGGTTTGGGAATTAATTAGATGGAGTTTGCGTCGTGAACATCTATTTAGTAAAATGGTCATATTTGATTTGGCGGGGGTGCATAATATGTCATGGGCGGCATCGGACCATGGTCCAATTCCCCTGACCTGGCGGGCATGGAGAACCGTCAAAGAAACCGTAAACGTTTCAGGTATGAAATGATGTGGGAAGATCACGAGGCCTTTCCGTCAATTATATCTGAGGCGTGGGGGCAGGGAGTTTCAACTTCGATCCAGGAAGTCAAGAAAAAATTACAAGACGTGTCTCATCACTTAAGTGAGTGGGAACGACATAGTTTTGGCAGTGTTCGGGCGAAAGTTAAAGAAACTAAAGGATGAACTGGACAGGTTGCAACGTGATCCTGGCCGGGCTGGTCCGTCGTACACTGAGCTGAAGATCATTGAGAAAATAAATGAGCTGCATTATAGGGAGGAGATCATGTGGAAACAAAGATCGAGAATCCAATGGTTAACTGCCGGTGACAAGAACACGAAATTTTTCCATCTTCGTGCCAGTCAGAGACGAAAGAAGAATCTGATAAAAGCACTCAAGAAACCGGATGGTGAATTTACTTTTGATGCGGATGAGCTAGGTAACATGACAACGCCATTTTTTTAGGAGCCTGTACACATCAGAAGGCACAAGTAATATGGAGTCAGTGCTTGACACGGTTCCAGTCAAAGTGACACCTGAAATGAATGAAGCGCTTATTGCTCCGTTCACAGAATTGGAAGTTAAGGTGGCTCTTTTTCAGATGTTTCCAACAAAAGCTCCTGGACCAGATGGTTTTCCGGCACATTTTTTCCAACGCCATTGGAATTTATGTGGGAAGGAGATTACAGTTGCGAGTCTTTGGGTGTGCTCGGTGGGAAAGATGAATCGGACACTATAAATGATACTTTCATTGTTCTTATCCCGAAAGTGGCCAGCCGGAGGAATTGGGGCAGTTTAGACCAATCAGCCTATGTAACGTCATCTACAAGATTGTGTCGAAAGTGGTTGCAAACAGATTGAAGGTGGTGCTACCTGATATCATATCTGAGGAACAATCTGCTTTCGTCCCGGGCAGATTGATTACTGACAATATTATAACGGCCTTTGAATGTTTGCATTTTATGAAGCAAGTAAAAGCTAATGATCTCGATATGTTGTGCTGTGAAACTTGATATGAAGAAGGCTTATGACAGAGTTGAATGGACTTATCTCGAGAGCGATTATGACAAAGTTGGGGTTTCATCAACTTTGGGTGGAACCGGTAATGAGGTTAGTATCAACGGTCTCTTTCTCCGTTCTATTAAATGGAAAATGTTTGGAGAATTTTAGACCTACTAGAGGACTTCGCCAAGGAGACCCGATCTCTCCTTATTTGTTCTTGATAGCAGCAGAGGGCCTTTCGTGCCTTTTAAAAAACCAAGTTCAGTCATAAGATCTCAAGGGAATAAAAGTGGCGCCAACAGCTCCGATGGTCAGCCACCTACTCTTTGCAGATGACAGCCTGCTGTTTTTTAGAGCTAACAAGGATTGTGCGGGGGTGGTGAAAAATGTCCTGAAACAATACTGTGATGCTTCAGGCAGCGGATAAATGAGCAAAAATCAACTATCTTTTTTGCCAAGAAGTGTCATCGACCGCCGAGATGAGATCAAAGCAATCCTCAATGTCCGAGACGAGTGCATTCGATAAATATTTGGGGATGCCGACCGAGGTTGGATCATCTTCAAATGGTGCTTTCAAATATATAAAGGACAGAGTCTGGGCAAGGATACAGGGTTGGATGGAGCAATGCTTATCCGCAGGGGGGAAGGAAGTATTGATAAAATCAGTGGTTCAGGCTATTCCCACCTACTCAATGTCGTGCTTCAAGCTACCAAGGGGTTTATGCAAGCACTTAACGAGCTTAGTGAGAAACTTCTGGTGGGGTAGCAGAGAAGGAAAGAGGAAGACATGCTGGGTAGCATGGGATGACATAATTATGCCCAAGTTTATGGGGGTTTGGGGTTTAGAGATTTCGAACTCTTTAATCCGCATTGCTTGCCAAACAAGCATGGCGGGTTCTCGGAAGGAGCCCAATTCATTGAGTGCCGAGTTTTGAAGTCAGTTTACTTCCCCAATAGCGATTTCCCTTGATGCTAATTTGGGGCGTGCACCCTCGAAGATTTGGAGATCCATCATGGAAGGTAGGGAAGTTATGAGTAAGGGCTTAATCGAAGAATAGGTGATGGTGAGAAAACCCATGTTTGGACTGATAATTGGCTGCCCGTGGATGGTATGCGGTGCCCGATCCCAGGTATGGCACCCAACCCCCCGGTTAGGGTATGTGAATTAATTGAGCCCACCATGGCAGCATGGGATAGACAGAAGCTACAACAATTTTTCACACCACAAGATGTGGAGGTGATCCTCAACATCCCACTGAGTTACAAGATCCAGGATGACTTCTGGGCTTGGCATCATGAGAAGACCGGAATTTTTTCGGTGAGATCAGCATACGAGAATCTTGAGCATTGAGAAATCACTGTTACAGGGGTGCTTCCAGATCGAATAGAAAGAAAGAAGAAGACGAAAGTGGCGCCCTTGTGGCAGGTTAAGGTCCCCTCGAAGGTGAGTATCTTCTTATGGAGGCTCGCGAGATGCTCACTGCCCTCTGCTGATGTCCTCAATCGTAGGAACATGGCGGAGAATAGTAAGTGCTCGATTTGTGGGGAGATGATTCATGGAAGCATTCACTGATTGAGTGTCATATGGCCAAATGTGTGTGGGCTCTTGAGAAAGATGAGATAGTTGAACATCTGAGTCTCTCACAAGATAATGCCGCGAGAGGGTGGATAATGAATTTATTTGAAACTCTGGCTCATGGGGATGCAGTGAGAGCTGCTGTTACACTGTGGGCAGTGTGGTATGCAAGGAGGAAGGCGATTCACGAGAACATCTACCAAAGCCCACCGTCAACACATGCCTTCGTTGATAAGTACTGTGAGGAACTGCAGGATACACTGCCCAGGAAAGCTCCGAGTGTGGGCGTCACTAGCCAGGCTCGAAGCTGGTTGCCGCCCCAAGAAGGCTTTCTGAAGATCAACTGTGATGCTGCGTTATCAAAAACTCTAATCGAGTATCATTGGCAACAATTGCAAGAGACTCCAATGGAAAATTCTTGGGAGCATCGTCGTTGGTTCTGGAAGGGATTTCTGACCCCGAGACTGCCGAGGTGCTTGCATGCAGGGAGGGATTAGATCTTGCAGCTGACCTGAATTTACAATCCATCAAAGTTGCTTCTGACTGCGAGAATGTGATTAGAAATCTGAAGGGTCCGGGTATGGGCTACTACAGCCAGATCGTTCAGGAGTTAAAGGAGAGATCGAAGGACTTTCTAGCCGTAAATTTTGTCCACGAGAGAAGGTGTTCAAACGTGGACGCCCATTCTATAGCTAGGAGTTCGATCAGCTTAGAATTAGGCAGACATGTATGGCTGCTGATGCCGCCGTTCGGCCTTTGTAACCAAGTGAGTTTACCATGAATAAATAAAATGGTTCTCCCTCAAAAAACAAAAAAGTAAAATGGTCATATTTCTCATACTAATATCAATTCTCATAATACTTCTGAATTCCACAAATCCATATCCCTGGTGTAAATTCCTAACTCTGTCTTTTTGGGACATACACATTAACTACAAATGGAAGAATGATAATTCTGTTAATAAAACCAAAATGAAATGTATTTGTTTGATATCCAAAATACAAAAAAAAAACTTCAACTGACCATAAAACCCCAAATAACTTCTCCTTTTTTTTTTTTTTTTTTGAACCTCATAATAACTGGCATTTGTTTCATTCTACTTTCTCTGATATATTTTTCAGGCCATGAACAACCATCAGGTGTTATCTATGTTCATCCTCCTGGTCCCCCTTCAAAACTGCAGGGATCAGAAACCCCCTGACATCTTTGACAAACAGCTTCTGTAGCCGTCATGTGCTCTCATGCATTTTTCTGCTATCAAAATGTAAAATAACTCTATACCCAACGTTGAATTACAAGGGTGATACGCGATGGTAGGCCATGCCTGCTAGTGAACTATGCTTCAGGCCATAGAAGAAGTATATGAAGGCCCCAGCCACCAGCCATATGGAAACACGAATCCATGTGTGACTCCTGCAATCATTTGAGTTGAAACTTAAGGTCACGATGATCTTCAGGATATTCCCACAAAGCATAGAGCGCTATCTAGAGATTCTGAGATATTATTAGCTTAAAAGAATATTTGTGTTGCCTGATCAAACAAACAGTCGTATGAAATTTGCACACCATGCAGACAATAGCAGGCTGTGCAAAAAGCAAAAATGATTTTAAAAAATGAATGTAGGCTATATTTTTTTTTTAAAAAGGGGACAAAAAGAAAAGATGGATGTAGCCTATATTTCTTACCCGAGGTTCATAAGCAGGTATAAATTGACGATGATGCAACAAATTGGAAGCAACGGGACCAACGGGCACATTTTTTCTTTTTCGCGATAACGCCTTGGCGTATTTTTCATTAAGCAGGAAAGAGTTTTGAAACAACCGAGGGGGATAACGGTAGTCGAAAGATTACCGAACCCCCGAACACCCAAAGCTAGATATAGGATTACATTTTGAAACCACTTTGCGACTAGTAAAAAGCAGCAGCACAAACAAAACGGTCAGCCGAGAAGAACTAGCAACGACGACACCCTTCTGAACCCCGCAGCACACCAGTCCTCAAGCTCCTCCCCGAATCAGAGCAAGCTGCAAGGGCGTCTTCGCCTTTGGCGTTGAAGGTTCGAAAGCATTCCTTTCTTTCCACATCACCCAGCCAACGGCAAAGAAGAAGGAGTCGAATCCCGCCGCAGCGCTTTGGGACCAATTTCCTCGTCGGCGAATCCACCATTCCATGGTATTTCCTTCTTCCGCACAATCAGGTCGCGGAGGTGTAATCTGTGCAAGCAAATATGCCATACCTCCCTGCTTAGGCTGCAGCCTAGTATGATATGATCCATGGTTTCGACGCCGGTCACACATGATGCAGCTATCCGACTCTTGTAACCCATGGCGAAACCTTCTCTCGGCAGTCCAAAGATCTTCCATGCATAACTAGCCAAAAGAAGAAACGGACCTTTGGCGGTGCAAGAAGTCTTCCGATCTCCTTCGCACCAAGAGGCAATGAGGCACCGAAGAACATGGCACCGTAGTTTCCACTCGCCAGAGTAGGTGTGGTCCTGAGTAAACTTCCAATGGAAGGTGTCCGGAGAATCCTGGAGTGCCACCTGGTCGAGGCGGTCACAAAGAGTGCATACATCCCGCGCAGCACCGCCATGGTGGCCGCCCGTAGATGTAGTGACCCAAGCATCACCCACCAGCGCCTACGCCCTTTGTCATCAACTTCCTCCCTCGAACAGCCGCGATAAACCGCCCGGCGCAATCACCTTGATGCACTCTCCATGGACCCAATTATCTGTCCAAAAATATGTGGACCGGCCATTCCCCAAATTGATGCGTGTTGCTGCTCTGAACAGGGGCCAAAGAAGCTGCATCCCTCGACGGTGGAGTGCGTTCCCGGCTAACCGGTCTCTCCACAGCCACCGCAGCCTCAACGCAATGCCAGCCTTCCCGAGGTCCGCAATGCCCAATCCGCCCAAGATCTTTCGGACGTGACCAAGTCAGCCAAGCAACCTTGCGGCGGCCCCCGCAACGAAAACAGTCCCGCCCGAGATGAAACCCCGCCTCAGCTTGTCGATTGCCTCAATTGCCCATGCCGAGATGCTCAAAGCAATGGCCGTGTGCACTGGGATGGAGGAAAGAGTGGCTTGGGCGAGTGCCGTTCGCCCAACCACGTTCAGCATACTTCCTTTCCACCCCGGTATGCGAGCTGCCACCTTGTCAATCAAAGGTTGTTCTTCCGAGCGTCGAAGCCTGTGCACGGACAATGGTACTCCAAGGTAGCGACATGGGAAATCCTGGACGGCGCATGCCAGAACGTTGCGGACGATCTGCATGTCTTCCTCCGTGCAGTGTATAGGAGTGGCCGTGCTCTTCTCGAAATTAGAGAACAGACCTGAAGCAGCTCCGAAGGTCGAGAGAACCGCGCGTACTGTCATCAGGTCTCTCTGAATCGGCCGGACGAATAGGACCAAGTCATCGGCGTACAGGCTGACACGCGAGCCGACGATGCCGCTGATGGGTAGCAGGAATCCTCGACCTTCCGCCCAAGCGAAGATGTGGTTGAGGACGTCAATGGCGATGACGAACAGCATCGGTGACAGAGGGTCACCCTGCCGCAAACCCCTGGCGTGGCAAATCCTCCGGCCCGGCCGCCCATTCAGGAGGATCTTGGAGCTCGAAGTGGACAGGATTAGTGATATCCAATTTCTCCATCTGAGGCCAAACCCCATGTGCTGCAACAGCTCAAGCAAAATGTCCATGCGACGGTGTCAAAAGCTCATGAAAAGCTAAATGTCCATGTTAATTTGAGATTGCATTGAATTTGAGATTGCATTGAATTGCAAATCCATATTTCTCATTCAGAGTTTATCAACTTTACAGAAAAGCTAAATGTCCATGTTCCTTGGGTTGTACCTCCAGTTTCTCCCAAAAATTTCTTGTCTTGTCCGATGCAGAAAAGCACAATGGAAGAACTCAACACTACCAGCGCGCCTACAGTGCAGGCAATAGTTTGCACAGAACTATAGAAAGCAAAGCAGATCAGATGATGTTGCCTTTTTCCTGGCAAAATAAAATAAAATAATAATATGCAATTCTGGTCACTCTCTTCGATGAACAGTGTGTTCAATTGCTGTGTATGTGCAATATAGATATTTGAAAGAGTGGAGACCTATCTCTTACAATGGCAAAAAGGAGACAGAAACCGCAGAAACCAAGATGAGGGCTCCAACGCATATCAATACTATGCTTCCAATGGCTTTCTGTCGCCTTACTTTGCTGGCTACCTCAATGACAGTAAGTGCTTGTGCTTCTTGAACTAATTGCAGATACAAAGGGAAAAAATGTCAGAAAACGAATTCGAGCATCTCAGTAATCATGAAGGTTAAGCTAGAAATGCTGTAATATGATATCTGAAATAATGGGCTGCTGGTGCAGATACTTGCCAGCAATTCATATGCAAATTACAAATAATAATAAAATGAATATATCAAGGAAGCGCTGCTGCATTTCTAACGTTGCTAACGTGTTTCTAACGTTGCTGCCTTGCTGGTGCAGATAACTTGCTGACATATAAAGTCCAGCCAACATCTTATTACAGTGTGAGTGCAAGTTACTTGCTAAAAAAAGGCAAACATAGTTCCTGCTATAATTGAACTTAACAGTTCACAAAAAAATTATTCTCATTACCATTGCCAAAAGGATCTTCTGAATTTTGCTCATCATCCTCTAAGTGCCCAGAGAATGAAGCTAGTGACTCAGATGATCCTGCAAGAGCCACTTCCATTGGCATCTCATACGGAGGAGCATATCTTACTACTAAAACAGAAATGGCAACCGTAGTAAATGCCAATAAGGTTCCCACGCTTACCTGAACAAACAGATCAAGAAACTGTTATCATCTGGAGAGCCTCTGTATCCAGCATTGCTGCTATTTTTATATGATAATTAGCATATTACCATCCCTGCCAATTGGGAGACATCCATGAAAAAGGCCAGGATAGCAGCACATATGCCAATTAAGACTGTGCTCAAGATTGGCACTTGAGTTTTTGATTAACATCTGAGAACAGTGGCGGGAGCAATCCATCTCTAGCCATAGCCATTATAATTCTTGGCTGACCAAAAGCAGCATGCAAACAATTATGAGTAAGCCATTAAAGGTTGAATTTGGATAAACGATTCTTCCTCAAATGGAATATACGATTGACCATGCTACATTTATATTCTAAATAAACCTAATGATTACTTTGTTTGTGTTAGTTTGTTTGGGAAAACTGGTGGGAAACCTTCTCTCTGAATTCGCCAGGAAGTACCTAATACTTTCACGTATTACAACAAGACATACCCTCAAGATAGGCAAATATATTAATCATGCATGTCTTGTTACATATTGATTCACCACCATTTTTTCGGCAATTGTTACTAGACTATATTTTCTAGTCTTGATGTCACACTATCCACCTTATGGTGAACAGATCAATCAATTTCAATGTGTCTGGTGAGATCATGTTGCACAAGATTGCTTGCGGTGGTGACTGTTGATTTCTTTTTGTCATGTACCACGTCATTTCTGAACACAAGTTCTGCCACCGTATCCTCCATGGACACCACCATCAGAAACTCAGCAAGCTCCACTGCAGTCACCACAATTCTCTGTGAAAAGGACTGCTGTAGCTCAAATGTCCTTTCTATTGTAGCATTTCCTGGTATGTGTTGACCTCCAGGCCTGGTGTCAGCTCTGGCCTTTGAGTCTCACCTTTAATTTTCTAGAAGATCATTGATGATCTCACATATTTCATTTAACTCCGGCACATTTCATAAAAATAGTTTTTGCATTTCTTTTACTTGGTCCTAATAGAAGCAGGAAATAACTCAAATGAAACAGGATACTCGACGATGCTTTGGTTCATAAGTATACCTGGGGAAGTATACCGCCTATCAAGGATGCCACAAGAGCAAGAACAGCTCCACTGGAAACAACATACCTACAATTCAGTGGAGTAAATATTGCTCAATAACTGACATAATACACAAGATGTGCAATAACCTCCATCGCAGCTGGATCATTCAGCATCTCAGCTGGAAGGTAACCTGGAACTTACTCGGCCCACTGCATCCCATATCGCGCAAACGCAGAAGAAATAGGGGTGTCGGGGTCCATCGCGTGGTACGGCACCAAACCGACCACAACAGCAGAAACCATCATGTAGAGGAAGCAACAGAGGGACAAGGTCAGGCCCATTCCCAATGGAAGATCGCGCCGAGGATTCTTCACCTGGAAATCACTTTGACAAATCCAATTAAAGGTGATGATGTAACTGCTGCACACAAGCTGGATCAGCATTTACAGGAACACAAATGACATTTTGTACATGAATGTAAGCTGACCTCCTCGGCCGTACTAGCAACTGTGTCGAAGCCAATGAATGCGAAGAAGAGGGTTGCTGATCCAGAGAGGACTCCACTGACACCATTAGGGAAATAACTGTGTACCCGCCAAATAAGTTTCAAAATCCAAATGGGCGTTTAAGGGATTGGTTTGGTTATATGAATCAGGAAATTTTACTATACCCTTCTGGCACTTTATAACCAACCCAGCCATTCCTGAATCCTAGCCATCCACCAGCACAGATGACAAAAAGCATCACTATGATATTTGCAGTGGTGATGATGCCCTCCACAGATGAGCTCTGATGAGGAATAATTTTGAGTTGAAAGTAACCAACTGTTGAACTCGAGAACAAGTGGAGTCATAATTTCATAGAACAAGAAACTTTTTTTACTCTATACATGACGACAGAAAAAGAGTGTGGCGCCAACACATTTCCATATTACTATTTGTATTTATCCGATGGATAAATGTGCTTGACTAGAAAAGGCACTAACACACAAAAAAAAAACCTAGACTGTAGAATCCACACTACAAAGGCTAATGATACTGTAAAACTGAAAAGACGGTTCCAAGACAAGTTGTAGGGTCAGTGCTAGTACCTCTTTAATTCCAAGACAGAGTAATGCAGTAACTATGAGGACGAGAATAGCAGCACATGGATCAAGTGGGGTGTCAAGGCCTTTGACATGCACTTGTGCTAGAAAGAATGGCAACTTATCTTGGCCACCAAAAAATAAAGCCTGAAAAAGGATATTGATGACCTTGTTATGAAAAGATGCCTTCTCCGAAGAGAAAGAGATGGCTTAATTGATAGCATTACCAAGTTTGGTGACATGCCACGTGCCACTGACGATCCCCCAATGGTGTACTCAAGGATCAAGGCCCACCCAATCAGCCAAGCAACACTGGGCATACATAATTTACCGGAGTTTGTCATGAAGAAGAGCAAATAAAAGGCAGATGTCAATGTGCATTTGCACATGTACCTCTCTCCAATGCAGATGTAGGAGTAGTGATAGGCACTCCCTGCCGAAGGGAAACGGCAGGAGAGCTCGGCGTAGCACAATGCTGACAGCGCCGCGGCGACGCCGGCTATCAGAAAGGAGAGCGTCAGGGCTGGCCCGGTGTGCTCACGAGCCACGGTCCCAACCAGGACATAGATGCCGGCGCCAATCGTCGAACCCACACCTGAGGATCATGTATATTCAAGTGAGGCAGGCACATCTTGCATTGTCTAAATCTGAGAGAGTAGTAGTAGATTCAGTGAAAGCACAAAATAAAAACCCTCTCCATGCCCACTGAAACTCAAGTCCGAACCTACCGATGGCGGCGAGGTGGGGCACAGATAGCGTCCTTGCGAGGCGCTGGCCACCTCCCCTGTGGGAGTCTTGGGCCCAGCCAGCGGAGCTCGCCGTCGCCGGCTTCCGCCGCACCAGGCACTGCAAACTGGGCCAGGAGGGGCCTCCCATGGCCATGCCTGATCATCCAAGGGCTGAATGTTCTCCGTTGGGAGAAAGGAGATGAAGAACTTGAGAGATTGTAAGGTTGTTGCAGTCAGTCCACAGATCGAGATCGCTGCTAGCGTCGAGAGAAAGATGGTTGACCTGCTCTACTCTCGATGTGATAGCTGGACAGCTAGGACGGCATTGACTTCTCGCCTCGGTTATTCCTCCCTCAGCTGACTCGGCTCGGCTCTCGCTTCGGCTAGTTTTCTTTGACCTACAAATAACCATTTTAGCTAGACCATCACCCTGGTGCCGTGGTGCGTTGAAAAGCCCTAAAGAATGTCCTCAGATTTTCCATACTCTTTCAAAGAAGAATAACAATTTGAAGTTCGACCGTTTGAACATGGAAAATTCGAATAGCAAATTTGAAGTTACCTACAGACCGTTTGAACAAAAAAAAATGCTGTACGCTGCAACAACCAAACACGAGTGGGAACATGAGGCTAACTTGTAGGAGTATACAGTACTTTTTTTTAAAAAAAAATCTATATATACTGGAAAACTCAGTCTGCACACAGCGATAACACAGGTCAGAGTACTAAGGATGAAATAGTCACCTAGCACGTTCATGTTACATCAGGAATTCAGGCACCGCAGTGCAGAAGCAGTCTCGGCGGTTTCTCTCATGTAACAAATTTTGTCTCCGAGATATCCCAGTCAAATTACAAATAGAACATTCGACGCTGTTTTTACCCGTAACTTTGGAATAATCCATTCACCTGTTATACATCTCAACTTACTAGTGATATGTAGCACTTCTATTGCCTGAAGGCGGGAAAGCCTGCCGTCTTCGTGGATGCTGGAAATTTCCCTCGTCCTCTCCCCCACCTGGCTTTTTGAAGCTATCCGCTTATCTCCAGAGTCTATATTTATGGCCCTTGCAACCGCATCGTCTTTTCTCCTCTCAGCTTTAGTCTTCTCACTAGACATGAGATTCTTTCTGGCTTCGGCATAATCAAAAGGAACCACCGAACACTAAATTCGAATTCTCGAGGTGTCTTCTGATTCTGCTGGGCGTTTTTTCTCCGTTGAGTGTTAGGAATTGTTGCTCGGTACCAGAGGGGTCATCTGAAGGGGACTTTGACATCTCCGTGTCTTCAGTCTCACAATGTCCATCCTCGTTGCCATTTTCTGGGGGTTGTGGCGCGTCTGTTTCCATGTCCAACTGTATCACTTCTTCCAACTGACAAGCTGGATCACTGTGTTTGATGCTTTCTGGTTCAGAATGCAACAATTCTTTCGCTGGGAGGACAGCTGATGATGGTTTTGCACCACCAGAGAAATGATGAAAAGGAAGCACCACGGAAGACGTTATCTTGTCCACCTTAGTCTTACCCTGAAGTTACCACAAACAACGTAAGTCAGGACAACTGTGGCTATCAAGCATTCTGTATCGAAAGCTACTAGTGATATGAGAACTCAACTTTAATACAACAGCAAAACAAAGTTAATAAAGTCAGTATATCTGACAAACTTAACGATCCCAGGTTCTACTATGTTGCGCTGATGCATGAGGTGCAAATACCAAGC
The DNA here is from genome assembly GCA_015847255.1 of Hyparrhenia diplandra. Taxonomy (NCBI): domain Eukaryota; kingdom Viridiplantae; phylum Streptophyta; class Magnoliopsida; order Poales; family Poaceae; genus Hyparrhenia; species Hyparrhenia diplandra. The sequence goes on along the minus strand of JADLZK010006947.1, from coordinate 336,683 downwards.
ATGTCAAAACTCTAGCAATGCACTTGATGTTTCAGCAAAGCAGTAATTCGATTCTTAGAAAGGGCATCTTCCTAGATACAAGGCTTCAATACCACCACCACTGAGATCAACAGTTCTGACAGAGAAAAATGTTCAACAGAAAATACCTGAACATTTGAAAAACCTAGGAAAAGATCTGGCCTTCTTCCAGCAGCTGGTTTTCCAAACAGAGCTCCAAAAGCTGTAGGCCTCTTTGATACTTGAACAGTAGCCTTTGCTGCCTGGATAATTCAACTGTTTAAATACAAGGCCAGAAATAAAGAGGAACATATGTAAAATGATTTTTTTCTTACTTGCTGCTGGTCATTGCTCAGTTTTTCCTTATCTGCCAGTCCAGTAAATCCTAATGAAGTACCTGAGTCCTTTGTTGCAGGCGCAACATCCTCTAAATGCATATTACCCAAAGAAGCTTCGCTTGTAATAGCCCCCATACAGGGAGCAGCACCATCTGTAATCACTGCAGAAACTACAGCAGATTCATCATTCGGATCTTCAATGTTATCAACATCAACAGCAGGAATCATTTCGGTGTCCTCACTGCTGTTCTTCACATCTGCCACTGTTAACTGCAGAAAACCATATTTGCAGTTCCAATGAAATCCAGAAAACTGAACAGAAATCCCTTAGTAAAGTGGAAGACATGTTAAGTTCAAATAAGATAACAAACCTCTTCCAGCTTTCCCTTCTTCAGCTGCTCCGCTATACTTTCAAAAGCACCAGAAGCTCCTATGGCATCCCTTATATTGTTAATAACAACATTGAGATTGCGCCAAGAAACGGATTTCTTGACTTAACAATTCTTTTTAACTTCCCACTTGTGACAGGCATCTCCTTTGCTATAAATCAAAAAAAAAAAATCAATGGCAAAGTTATTAGCCAAGGACAGCAAAGCAAATACAACTAAATAAGTTGATATTAGTAATAAACCTATCTCAAGTAGAGTCCTATTGGGTAATATATAGCCAGTGCTCTCATCCTCAGCACGGGCAATGCCATCTCTCCATCGATATAGACTCTGGGAGGAAAAAAAACGAAAAAGAAATTAGATGATGGACAATACAATGTTTTCTTTTTAGAATTACTTGCAATGTTGTGGTCTGGTTAACACCAGTATGATGCCCAGAAAAGGAGGAATAATGTACTTACAGAAAGAACTGACAGCTGTCTTGCATTCAGCTCGTTTTCTTTCAACCTGCAATTGAATAAACAAATATCACAAATCTTCAACAGATTTTGTAATCTACTGAATAAAGCTGCATCAAAGCAAGCACAATACAGACCCATGTAAATGTAGATATGATGTATCAGTCAGCTGCTCCTTCTCATATAGTTGCAAGCAAATGTCGTTGCTGCGCTTGTAAACCTGCAGTAATTAAAGAAACATCAGTTTAGTTGCTTCTGCCTGTAACCCTGTATGATGTATGGTCACACAGGAAAAGTGAATCTGTAAGCAATAAGGGTGGAATGAGAAAAAATGCATGTGATCAGAGTTCAAAATCAGTTAATAAGATATAAAAAACACACAGTGAAGAATGCAACAACTCAGGTAAGCCATGTACTTCCTCCGTTACAGAAAACATGCAACTATGTGGTTACGTGCCGATAAAAGTAGCTCACGCTTGACCAAGTTTCTAGCGAATACTATTTATATTTATAGCTCTAAATTAATTTATTATGAAAATACATTTTGTAAATAATCTAATGATATTTATTTGGTATTGTAATTATTTATAATTTTTTTATCTATAATTGGTCAAACTTGGTGGACTTAAACAAGGTATAATTGCATGTTTTCTCGAACGGAGGGAGTATCTAATTTAAGACATCAACTCAGGTAAGACATGTATCTTAATTTAAGACATGCTCCATTTTACACAATAAGGCCTACCATGCTTGTCTCATAGATTAATAAACACTGAAATTTAGAAGTTTACATATGAAATAGAAAAAAGAAAAGAAATGTCCACCCTTCTAATATAGATAATTGATTGCAGAGCTAGCTGCTCCAGTGCGCTACATTAATCTAGAGGAGAATACCAGAGGAAGAGAATATTGAGGGCCAGTTTGGCAGAGATTCAGCAGCTCCAGATTCACTATTTTCAGCTCCACTCCACCAAAAAAATTTGCCAAACGACAAGATCCACCAAATCCAGATTCACCATTTTGGTGGAGCTCCTCAGGGTGTGCTCCACCAACTCAAGTTTGGTGGCGGGGCAAAATTACCCACCACTGCCACTGGTTACACAACTTACTCTCATTTCTGTTCTTTCTGTTCGCCTTCTTCGCCAATCGATGGCGAAAAAGAACACTGCGCCTCTACTGCCCGCTGCGGCCCTCCCACCCGCTACCAGCCCGGCGGCGCTTGCACCCAACCAAGGCCGCTCCAGCCCCTGCCGCGAACTCCAGTGATCAAGGCCACGCCTGCAAGCTCTGTGCTCCCCATCGCTAGCCAGGGGCACAGCTTCCCGTCCGGCCCCATGAGCCCCTCCCCGCCTCGTGAGCCTGGCAGCGCCAATGAGCTCCATCGCGGTCGCACCCGGCAAGGCCATGCCCGTGTCCATGGCCACGAAGCTCTGCCAATCCGCGTGCGTGCGATTTGTTTTTGCTCGATAGGAAGAGAAGGAAAAGAAGAGCTGATGTGTGGGCCTAGGTTGGCAGCGATATAGAGAGAACACTATAGCCGAAGGGCATTTCTGGTCATTCCAACAAAAATGCCCTTGTGTGGATCTGAGCTGCTGCATTAGCCAAACAGTTTCTTGGTACATCCACGGTGGAAGCTGATCCATGGTGAATCCGAAATCCAAATTCATTTTTTTCCAGCAGTTAAACTCTACCAAACAGGCCCTGAGCAAATCCAGTAAAGTTGGACAATAGATAGGGATGAAGGGAAAATGCACTAACCAAGAAAAGATTTACCTCTAAAAGAAGATCATTTTCACCTGATGACTCGTTCACTAGTCTCAATCTCATCAGGTCATATATATATAGCAGATAGTGTGTATCCTCTCTAGCATATCTGCACACAGCAATCACAATGAGATACACTTGGGTGGAAATTATTCTCTGGAGTCAGGATGGGAAATGATAAAAAGAAATATTAAAAATACATGATATCAAAAACGGAACATCAATGCACAGTACTTGATCATTTCATCAGGAAGGGGCCTCAATCTCCAATCAGCAGCTTGGTATCTGCAGGAAAATGTATATCATGCTTCACACTTCCCATGACATGGAACCTGTAAACTAGAAGCTTTAAGGAGGTAAACAGAATCACACACTCTTTTATTTGCGGTCACTCCACAGAAATGGTGCAAAAGATGCTCCAAGCTGTTGCGTCCATCTGCAATACCTTTGAAGCCTATTTAAGTTGGAGGAAAAGATCAAGCTTCAGTTAACAAAACATTAAGATGACGACTAAGTACGCCAAGAAAATGACAAGTAAAAGAATCAGAAGCAAAATGTATGCACTATGGACATAATCATGCTGTGTGCACCTACCCGGCCTGTGTCAAAAAGGTTGCACACATATATGCTGAAGTCTCGTTGAAGCCATATTATATCGCGACCTGCGCCATGCATTACCTATTTGTCATGAGAACAATAAGAACTACAGTTTTAGACTTATTACAAAAAAAAAATGTTATAGAAAGCAAGTATATTGCACCTTTTTCTTGGTTGGATCTCTGAAAAAAATCTCTTAGATAATCACCAAGATATTTACGAAAGCTTAAGAGTGTCAACAATAAAGTCCTCTGTTCTTGTTGAAATCTGCATCAAGCATGTCAAACCCTGAAACGACCTATAATGGTTATGTTCCAAATCGACCTGAAATGATCAGAGAAAGGGTTAAAAAAAAAATAATTTTAATCAATAAACAGTGCTCAGTGCATAGATGCATAATCACACAAAGAAATAACTTTTACGGTTTACCACATGCAACATAGAGAAAATAGGAGTGCATGCAACTTCCAAACATTATGTTTAACATATAGAATACAAATCTCTTCTAGAAAATGTGATGCATCAATAAATGGAGAAATTAAACCAAAGTATTTTGAGTCATAAGACGGTAGAACTAACAAACTGCCAAGGAATCTAGACAAGAAAAGAAGATATTGGACAACTGTTACTTGTACTCAAGTTGTAATTGACTATATATATGGAACCCCCCCCCTCCTAATTGGGTGTGAAGTGTCTGGCCGTTTTGGCATTACACCTGACTGCACCCCGTGCCCAGTACTGTGCACATTAAATGAGATGGAAAGGCTGAGGCACATGTGACGCGGAGGCAGACACCATCATCATTGACTGCCTCAGTCACATCAAGGTGTCTGACGAACCATCACAGTTTTCCAGACGCCAACGCTACGGTTTTGGGGAAGTTCGGCTGACAGTGAGGAGCAGCGCTGCATTGCAACAAAAGTACGGTGTGTGGCTCCCTGGGGCTCCACAAAGGCGTGTTTGCGCTGGTGTGGGAAGCAAACCCAGGTATAAAAGGCTGCCTCCACACCCATGTAAGAGATTCAGACAGTAGAGTAGCAAAGGGCTCCAACTCAACCAGAACATAAGGTTATGACCCTCATCGTGCGGTGTGAATTGGGGAGGGCGGGGGACTGGTTAACTCCCTGTGTGCTCTGCTTCCCTAATAGCAAGTTCTCGTCTTCTGAACCCTTCTGTCGAACTCTAAGCTACCCAAAGCTGTCTGTTAGTGTTCATCACTGCTGGGCCTTCATTGAGGGCAAAAGGGCCATGACCCCCACCCACCTATTTTTCCACATTCCTTTTTTTAGTTTTATAGTTAATCATGGTTAAACATTACTACTAACCTAGTTCTTTTAGCACTAGTGACCCACTCTAACATTTATGTGAAGCTTCGCCACTGCCGTTCATCCACCAACATTAGGTTAGTTGTGCAGATTGAACATTAATAGCTAATTGTCAACGTAGACTTACAAAACAGAGATTCTCAATGCACATGATAGCACCACTACAGAAATTAATATTCAACAGCCAGAACTTAAGTATGATGGCACACAATGCTACCTTCAAATTCTTAATCTCAGTTGATACCTGGACACAATCAAAGTAAACAAGCCTCCTGAATACTCACAGTAAACAGTATGCTATGAACTTGAGCATGATGACAGTTATATCTAAGTAAACTGTGTGACATGCAGTTGTCACATTCACTGATCTATTTGAGGCATCAACAAAGAAGAAGCACACTTACAGCAAACTCAGTCGCATTCTTCAGCTTTGTGGCTAGCACCTCCAAGGTTTTCCGGTCTTCAACAAATGTAAAAGGAGTGTCCTCTAAAGCAGGTGGCCTTACTGGCTCACTATCAGGAACATTTCTTCTTCTGCTGATTAGTTGTTCAACAGTGAGTTTTTCCTGCAAACAGAGGACATGCATCGAAATAAATAAATTGTTTTGTACATTTGATATACAAATGTATAACATGGACACCAGCATATACTTCTCTACTGCTGATGCTAAATCTGTATTGCCATGGTGAAGCGATTTTCTGCATGCATGGATTTTGCATCATATCAAGTCGCCAGGAATGATCCACCCCCCCAACACACACACACACACACACACAAACACAAACACGCACTATTTTGAAACCTAATGTGTTTCCATAAAAACAAAGCACAATCAATTCGTAATAATGTTGCATTTATTGTCAACTATATCTATGATACGCATTTTCACATGATCCATCACCAGACACATGTAAAAGTAAAACCCATTGATCCTATGTTGTGCTACCAAACAGAAAAGTGCTCCTCTATTATCTTTAATCTGTCTTTAAATTAGTCATGTATCAAACACAGCAAACAAAAATACAAACAGTAAGCCCAAGTATTATTTCTGTGACTCGGTGGGTAAGAATCAGATATTAAGAAAGTGGCATTGCCTTGATGTGAGATTAACAAAAATTGTGCAGTGAAACACTAACCAATGGGTGCACGAAACGAGTGCCATCCTTGCTGCGCTCAAGCAAAGCATGCTCGAACGGATTGCTGGAGTTGTCCACCACAATGCAGTGCACATCCTGCGGCCGTGGGATGGTCCGGATGTGGAAGGGCACCTTGGCCTTCACCCCGGCGCGGCCGCCTTGTCCTTGGTGACCATCTTCGCAGAGCCAGAAGTCCCAAACGCCTCAACTCTTCCAACGCGTTCCTCACCCACATCGCCCACCTTCTTTTTCTTCTTCCCGCACACCACTTGGAACCCGTCCCCAGCATCCGGCGCCGCCCTCCGCCCGGAGGCCTCCTCCTTCTCACGCAGCGCCTTGAACTCGTCGGTGGAGGCGCCGAACCGCTCGAGCAGGTCGTCGTTGAGGGCAACGAGCCAGTCGTGCGCCTCGTCGAGGTCGCCGCCCTTGGGGAACGGCTGCTGCTGCCGCGTCGGGAGAAGCGGGGCCGCGCCGAGCAGGCTGAGGGAGGCGTCGGCCTTGGCGGCCGCGGCGCCGACGGGGGATTTGAATGCTGGGAAGTTGTTGTAGAAGTGGAAGTCGCGGGACGAGGGGAGCACACGGGAGCGGGCCGAGAGGCGGGAGGCCGCGGCGGCGAGCGGGCCCGACGAGGCCTCGATGGCCGCGGCCGACTTGTTCTGCGTCCACGGCGGGGAGGCGGCGCCGAGGCCTCGTCCGCTTCCATGGCGAAATTGAGTGGGGAATGGGGCGGTTTAGGGTTTATGAGGGAGAGATAGTAGAGGAAACCCGCCGCCGTTGGCGTGGGGTGAATTCAGCGTGAAACAGAAAAAAAAAAAATGCTTTTGCCGTTTGCCTGTTTATTTATTACCTTTTTTTTTTGCTAGGATTTTTTCCCTCTCCTTCCTTTGTGTGTGTATTTTTTAACAACATTTTTATTTTGTGTTCTGAAATGTCAACAACATGCTTTGGCCGTTTCAAACCAAGAGAAGATCATGCAAATGTAGATCACAGTCCTAGGGTTCAAATTCAGACATTTGTTTAAGGAATAGATTATTGTTGCACGGTAGCATCATAAGCTCAAATATCATTGACCCTTTGCCAGCGTTATAACATTGGCCCTTTGCCAGCACTAGATCGAACGCCATCAAGAGAGAGAGGCTAGAGAGACCCATATTCTAATACACCATCGTCGCCCCCACCTTGTTGTTGACACAAGAAACCAAACCCTAGATGAACAAAGTTCAACAAAACCTAATTCTACGAAGAGGCTAGATCTTGGTTCCTCTAGCCACTAATGGATCTTTACCGTTGGGAGAGAGAGAGGGGCGAGGTGGTGGTGCCAAGGAGGGCGTCATCAGTGGTTGTTTTGGAGGAGGCAACACACCTGAACTACTTCGAAATTAGAATGGATAACTCTAGGTGAGCCTAAAAATACGTGTTTAATTTGGGGGGTGTCTTTTAGAGCATCTCTATCGGACCCCTTTCCTCTTTCTCTTGAAAGTTAGTACAGTGGATTGACAAAACTCAATATATGATTATAGAGAGAGCTTTTGCAACAGATTAAGAAACCCATCCCTTTTTCTTATGTGGGACATCCTCTTTTCTCTTTCTCTTGAAAGTTATTAAGGGGGTTGAGAAAACTCAAGTTATGATTATAGGAGAGAGCCTTTGCAACATATTAAGAACCCCATCCCTTTCTTTTGTGGGACCCACAAGATAGTGGCATTTCTCTCATTTCCTCTTTCCCATCTCTCTTTCCTCTCCCTCCATCGCGACAAGGGGGCAAATGAGCATGGTGCATCCATCCCGCGAGCGGTAGTGTGGCCTATTCGACCTCTTGACATGGCAATGGCTAGAGCTCCACGACGGTGGTTTGTCCCTTCTATGGACCCACACATCAGTGACATAATGAGAGAGAATTAGGATTGAGAAAAATCTGTAACTTTCTCTTTCTTTGAGGTACTGATGAGAGTCTTTAAGGGATTGTGAAAAGGTATAGAGGATTGAGAAAGGGGATATGCTAGAGCAGTTTTATTACCTCCTTCTATATGACAATTTTAGAGGAAGCAAATTGTTTTATCAATCTAGTAGAATTGCTCTTATTTTAAAAGGACTAAAAAAAATCATGTGGGGCCTTTGGTTTAGGTTCTTAGAGTTGCTCGATGGACAAATACTCCCTAGGTCCCTTAATATTTATCATTCTACACTTGTATCTGGTATAAAGGATGGTGTCAAAAAGACCCCATCACTCCTATAGAGCAATCATTTACTAATAAACTTCGGACTTGTTTGGTTGCCCGACTTGGGCTGGCCATGGCCGACCGGGGCCAAATTTGGGCGTTTAGTTGTCCTTGGCCGATTTGACCAAGAAAACAAACATTGTTCCTCAAGCAAGCACCAAGTGAGGGAAAGACATTTAATTGGAGATAGGTGACATGGTGAGATGGTACTACACAATAGATATTTACTTGGCCAACAACAGCTAATTGAGGACAACATTTGAAAACTATAACAATTAATATAAAGGATCCCTAATATAAAAGCACAAAAGGAGTACAAAATTGTGACATCATCTAAATCTGAACTCTACATCGTAGGATTTGTACCAATGTAGAGAGGAAAAAAAGAGCTATTAAGGAGACCGTCGGCGACACATGAAAGAAAGGTTTCTTGTGCTACAAACACATCAGCAAGGTAATGATACTGTCATTTGGATACCATCCTCGAAAAGAGTTTGCTTCACTAAGGAAGCTTTGAAGTTCCTTAACAAGAATGATATATACGGTCCATCTTCCCACGAATGGACCTAGATCTATTACTCAACAATGCAGGTACATACTCATGCGGGCTTGGAAAAGCAAAACCCTTCCTTCGATTATTAAAACATTCACTTGGAGGCTTTTTAGAAGAACCATCGCCACAAGTGAGAGAGGAGGTAAGTTCAGCTCTAAAATTGAAACTACTTGTGCTCGATGTAATCAAAATGAAAATGACTGCCACCTTTTCTTCAAATGTGATTTTGCCAGAGCTGTCTGGTTCTCTTTCACTCCTCTTAAAACTTCTTCTTTACCTAATGAGCAAGATGGAATACAAAATATTCTATCTAATTTGATTACAAGATCCATGCCTGATACTATTTTCAATGCTATTTTGGCAACTCTCTGGTATATTTGGATTGCTAGAAATGATCTCAGATTCAATAATAAATATTGGTCTATATTGCAAATTCACTATGCTGTAAAATCCTTCCTTCAGAGCCTATCAGATAACATCAATGATGTGGCTGGTACATTTGAAGATGGACAAGAGAATGCTTCTCCCAAAATTCAATCTAAGAATGGCTGCACAGCCAACCAACTGAACAAGCCTTTAGCCATGGCTAAGGTTGATATTCAATGCTTCACTGATGCTTCCATCACCCCAGATGATAACATGTTCTAACAAAGAGTGGCGGGCTTACGCATTGTCATCTTTGACAATCCTCGCTCCCTCAAACTTCAAATCTTGGCACAGGTTCAACAGTGCTCCTCGGTCCTTCAGGCTGAGGCATCAGGATTACACCTGGCAGCGATGATATGCAAGATTTTCTCTTATCAAAATATTTGCTTCAACACAGACAACATCTGTCTTGCTGAATTCTGCAAAAAGGCAACCCCGAAGGATTGCCTAGACAGGCTTCAACAGCTCACGCCGGACCTTCAATCTTTGTGCAAAGAACTCAATGCTCAAGTTATCAAGATCCCGAGATCTGATAACTCATTAGCTCATGACCTTGCTGTTAAAGCTGCTAATCAAAGCTCTTCATGTAGTTATCCGGTTTTATCTTGTTCAAGATCCCTCATAAGAATACTTGTCCAATCTTTTCTGAGGGAAGTTGTATTCCAGAATAATTGTACTGTCTTGACAGTCTTTTGCTTTTTTCTTTTGAGAAAGCTTTGACAGTCTTTTTGCTTTTTTTTTTTTTTGACACACGACAACGCAGACACTCACAACACGCACGACACTCACCCATATGAACACACGCACGTAAACCCTACCCCCTATGAGCACCTCCGGCGACCGGGCAGCCGACAGATCTGGAGATTCCGAAGTCACCGTGGGCGCCGTCGTCGACGGGAACGTCGCTACCACTTAATGCATAACGCCGAAAATCCCTGGGAAAATCCCAAAAAAAAAGCGAGCACCGTGATTTGAACCCCGGTGGAGTAGCGTCCTACCTGGACCGCCCCTACCCCCCCTTATAATTCAGCTAATGGGCTACGGCCCCATTTTTCTGTAAAAAAAAAAAATGTGCTATAAGCATCAGCTTTGTATGGCTTGCGAAATGAAAACGAAATAAATCGATCCTTGTTCACAATCCAAATAAACACGTATCCTCCAAAGAAAACTCAGAAAGTTTGTTGGCGTTCGAGTAGAAGAGAAAAAATTCCTGGCCAGGATTTCAAAAAGGAGAGTGGCGAGAAAGAGCGGAAAAAGGATGCACGGAGGCCACACGTTCTCCACACGGCCTCCTCTCCCCTCGTGGCCAGCAACGTCGCACACGCCCACACAGCTTGCACGCACGGCGGAACCGCCCCAGAAAAGGCTAAAAAACACAACAGAAACTAGCAACGGCACGCGAGCTGGCTCGCACCGAGGCCGCGCCTCCCGCCCGGCTCACTCCCCGCGACTCGCGAGAGAGAAAGGAGTAAAAGAGCAGCTTCTCCTCCGCGTCCCCTTCCCACCTCCCCTCCGGATCAGCAGCAGCGAAGCAGGAGTTGCCTGCACCGCTCCGCTCCGCGCCGGCTCCACTGGTGGAAGTGGAACAGAGGCCAGTCCCGGCCGCACCGTGCGGCGCGCTCCAATGGCGGCTTCCACCTTCCTCATCGCCCCGGTGCACGCGCCGCCGCTGGCACTGCGCCCCCGCGTCGTCAATCCTCCTCCCCTACCTGCCGCTGCTCCGCTCCGCGCGGGGACTCACCCTGCGCCCGCAGGCTTGCGCCCCACGCCGCCGCTGCAACCCGGCGATCCGCCCGGTGAGCCTGCTTCTCTCTCTCTCTCTCCCCGCTTGAAATGCGCGTCTGTTTTAGTGATCTGGCAGCTGAAATTATCGGCGGAGACTCTCTCTCTGACTGCCCATCGGTGCCCCGCCGCACCGCGACCTAGTCAATGTTCTGAACATGAGTTCTTCAACAGTGAAGCCTGGGCCAATCCGTTGGCTCTCTGGGACTACTCGTGTCGTGTCCAGGCCATAAATCGGTGGCCCATGGCGGAGTTTGGGTGAACTCTTGGGTGTGCATGTCTTGATGTGTAGTGTTTTGCACTTTTGCTGTGTGCGTGCTGACTGGTGTTGCCCCTCTCTCCATGTGCTCCTAGGTGAGGTTCTGTGCGGAAGTTGGTTCGGGGTGGCCCGTGGTGCTCACTCAATCGATCAGAAGGAGGTTTCACAAGGGTATAAGTGTTGCAAGGGTGGATGACAATGCTGCTGGTCAAGTCGGTGTCGATGATGACGACGGCGACGGCGACTACGAGGGTTTCGACCATGTCACCAGCGAGACCCTTCGTACCGCCCTAAGGAAAAGCAGGGAAGTGCTGGCAAACCACAAGATCCTAATGGAGCAGGTACTATTTTACATGCTTTTATGATGGAATCAAGTATTTTTTGTCAATTAATCCATACCATTTTAGAATGTATGTACTGTTTGGTTCTTTAATATATTGTGTGACAGTCTATGGAACTAGAAAATTATTATCTGTATATCCGAGCAATCGAGTCCAATGCTGTTGTACATTACATAGCCTATGTCTTCCATGTGTAGATGAAGTTTACATACATGCACCTGCTCAAATTGTTTGAGGAGTCAAACTTCGTTAAAATATGGTTTTACAGAAAAATGTTGGACTCAAAATTGATTCTGTCTTCTGTTTTTCCTGTTTTTTTTTTAAATTTTTTTTTAATGTTTCACACATGACGTGTGTTTATACCAAACATGGGTTGTGGGGTAGTCTGGATGGGTTACATTTCTGTGGAAGAAGCTGGCACGCCAGGAATCGGGCCTGTATGGGTTATATTTTTGTGGAAGAAGGGGACAGTATTAGGAAAGGAGCCTCTTTTACCATTGATGCAATATCATCATTTTACAACCTTCCATATAAGCTAATGATTACTGCTAATGCATAGAAGATTGGGAATCCAAGGTTTTTCATAATACAAGATTGGGAATGTGCGGACAATTTAAGAATGTTGCGGACAATTTAAGAATGTCATCACACTACTACTATTTTCCCATTTGCCTCTTTCTCAGTACCTGCTCTGCTTTGGAACTAGTGTTTCAAGATAGATTTGCTGGAATTATTTGCATTTCAACTTACTATGCATCCATTTTACTAGCTAGCTACTTGTAGAGGTGTAGTGCTTGCATCTGTCGTATTGTTTATTGAACCATATGATATTTCAAATGATGATATATATGGGTAACTTATTCAGATAGCAGAAAAGAAGAAGCTCTTGGCAACTATGCTAGAGAGTTCCATTCATGATGAGCAAGAGCCACTCAGTGGTCAGAGCGATGGTTCCTTATCAAACCTGAATGCAATTGCAGAGGGCACAGAGATTGGCTATGGCCATCAGACATACCATGATACTTCTTCACAGCAATATGAATTTGACACCACTTACGGAGAATCCATCTACAATCAGAATGAAGAAAGCTCGAAAGATGGTGGCACTGATTTCAGTGAAAATTATCAGTATAACAGTTTCCTAGAGCTGCTCGTAGCGTGTATGAACTAGAAGCAGATAATGATATGAGCCAAGATGATGTGGTACAACTAAGTCAAGTAAGTGAACACGAGCAGTCAGTTAACGAGGGAACAAATGACAATGCATCTGGTGGAGTTGATGTTATGAATGTCATATTGGTAGCCGCAGAGTGTGCTCCTTGGTCCAAAACAGGCAAGAACTGAATGATATAATTACATTTCTTATGTGCTTTGTTTTTCTTGTAAGGCTGTGGTTTAAACTTAGCGTGAACCTTATTTTGCCAATTTGTATGCTGTTGCTGTCACTTTACAACATTCTTGGAAAAGAATGTCCGTGTGTGTGTGTGTGTGTATGTGGACAGTGGGGTGCAATTGGGTTGTGATTCTGTGTTTTGGGACTGTAGTGATAGCTAGAAAAAAGAAGTACAAGCTCGCAATCTGACACTTTCTCAAAGGGATGATTAGGTCAATAGGAATGCAATCAGTCCAAAAAGAAAAATATATAGCACGGCAAAGAACCTCAACGACCAAATAACTCCAGAAAGGATGGCAATTTTGGAAAATAGCAATCCCTAGAATATCCCGTTAGACATTTTATCATAACACCACAAATGTTCTACTTCTCTAACGTAGATTAGGCTCACAGGGCAGAGGGATCCATCTGTTCTCTTGTATGGAACTTTAAGTCATTATATTAGACTATTAGTGAAAAACCACAATTTTTTCTTAACGAAATGACATGCAGCTCTCCTGCATTGTTTGAGAAAAAAAACGCCATTTGACCAAGGAATGTAAGTTCCAAATTTACATATGTTTGAGATTTTACTAGGTAGTCAAGCGCAAAATTGATGTTACTTCTCTAAATATGATAGAACAGGTGCTATTAGGTTCATTTCCCAAGTTTTAAACCCAACCCTGTAACTCACTAGGAGTTATGTCCACTCTGTAGTGGCTGCTCTAAAAGTCTTCATGCAATTGTGCTGCGTACCTATTATCAATTTCATATCCAATTTTGGCAATACATGCAGTATGAATTTCACGACTTCGCAAGCTATTTATGCAGTATGAATATAAAGGAGAGCTGCGTACCTTTGTATTAAGATAAGAGAGGGAAACCGGCACCTTACAAAAAGATCACCACCTCACCCGCTGTGAGGGGTGAGAAATATATGTTAAGTGGAAGCCTGTTAAAGTTTAATTTTTATGATTTTAGAAAGAGTTTTGCTACCCTCTGTCGTTTGGGATGAGTTGTTTTCTAAGTTCCAAATTTCAGTGTACACCTCACCTTTGTTATTTACGCAACATATGCTTGTAAAACAAATAAAAACATGCGTAATGAAAAGTATGTTCTAGTACAAATCTAATAGCATTACTTTGTGTTGTCAGCCTGCATTTTATATAAATTAGAGGTTAAAATTTCAAACTTGTGCCTGCATGGATCCCATGCATCCTATTTAGGTCCTGTTTGGCTCCTGCCGCTACCACACACGCCACAGCTGTGGCCGCACTGCTAGTGTGGCAGACGAATCCCCCGCCAGACATTTGGCGAGCTGCGATGTCAAAAATGAACTAGCTGCTGCCGTGCTGCCAAACATTCGGCGAACTGCAGTGCGAGTGTTTGGCCGACACGACATGCCACACTTGCGGTTTGACGAGCTGTGGCGCACTATGGACATGAGCCAAACAGGTCCTTAGTGGTGGAGGAAGCACAACTTTATGGAAAACCATTACAACCCGTACTGTTGCCTAATTCTTTGTTGTGCTGCATCTCTGGCTATAACTCAGTCACATACTTCCCCTAGTGTTTATGCATGCTTACTGCTGTTATCATGCAAAATTCAGAAGTTAAATGCAACTAAATGGTATTTGCCTTTTCATGATTGAATGTGTGTTCAATGTTTGAAAGATGATTGAACTTTTCATATTCCACTTAAAAAATTTGGGTGATCTTTTCAGTTTTAGAAAGGTGGGTTTGTCAGTGGGTTGTAAACCTATGTTCTGATTTGTGGGGTCAAAGAGATAACTCGACAGACTGATATTTTTCTTTTTCTCTAACAGGCAGGTTGATATATTTTTTTTTGGCTACTTAATATGCTTGGAACTAAAGGCTTTGCTGTTGATGTGCCAGCCTACATTTAGTGACATCATTTCATCCCTTATTTAAAAAAGTAAATATGAACAAGTAAATAACCTTTTGTTTGGGCAAAAAGGGTGTGGGTTTAGTGACGCCCTAGTGCACATATGAGTTCGCACTGATTTTAATGATATATCCGCTAAATTATTATTGATATCGGGAGTTTTTTATCATGCACGTATATATATGCTCCGGAGATACTGATCATTTTAATCCCTTCACTTCGTTTGCAATAACCTTGTACCAATTTCCTGCAGGTGGGCTTGGGGATGTTGCTGGTGCTTTGCCTAAGGCTTTGGCCAGGAGAGGTCATCGTGTCATGGTGTGCCTTTTATTAGCTATTGTATCTGAAAGTGATTTAACTAAGCTCATACTAGATGGAAGTGGTGCAAGTTAACATGGAAGATAAACAGGGTGGTTGTAAATAAAGTCCATAAAATCACTTATTCATCCAGTAGATGGCTGCAAAATCTTAGTTTTTTTTTTTTTTTCTGAAAATGCAGGAGACCTGCATTTCTTTATTATATTAAGAAGAAGAAAAGGACAAGAACCCCTTGCACACACCAACACAAAATCAGTTCGGTTCACATGTTACAGAGATCACCAATCCTAAGCCTTCTACGGTTCCCCATCTGGCACAAGGGAAAATCACTTTAGTTCAACTAAAGAGGATTGACAATTGAGTTTGTAGGTACCTGACATTGTGGCCACTATAAAACCATATTGAATGGACAACCATAATTAACCAACTGTGCTGTCATGTGCTCTATGGCCTCATTATACAAAATGGATTTCACAAAAAGACTAAGATCTATAAGTGATATGTTCAGCAAAACTCATATGTGTTTGGGCCGAAATAAGCATTTTTATGCAGCTCAAATTGCCTAAATTCTAAGCAGTGCACCTGTATATTCTGGCTTTCAGTTTTAGGGCTAGATTGCGCTGTTGTGCTCTGCTACCTTCACTGCACAATCTAGTTAATTGCGGGAGTCTACTAATTTTATTACCTTTTCGCTTTATGGTCCCAGTAAAAACATACCTTCATATAATTGTTATGTCAAGTATGCTCTTGAAAAGCCACAATACCATTAGGCACAGTATTTTTTCCTAAAAACTAGGATCTATATTGTTAATCTTGGTTAGTGCCTGGTGTGCCTGGTATTGGAATAGCAGTACATTCCAAAGCAAACCCGCGTTCTTATTAAAGGGAACATAGGCTATGTTTCTGAGTTTTTGGTCAGGCAACACAAACTACATTTTCAATAGCCACATTTGGAGAAGCATTTAAATACTAAATACATAATCCTTTTTTTTTTTTTTTGGTTAGGTAGTAGCTCCAAAATATGGTGACTATGAGGAACCACAAGAGATAGGAGAGCCAAGGAGTTACCGAGTTGCAGGGCAGGTATTTTCCTCTGCTATCATATTATATTAGCTTAACATATTGAATATAGCTTGAAAATGTTCTGTTTGGACAGGATATGGAAGTTAAGTATTATCATGCATACATAGATGGTGTGGATTTTGTTTTCATCGACAATCCTATCTTCCACTATGTTCAGAGTGAAATTTATGGTGGGAGCCGAAATGTGAGTATACCACTTCATTTGCTGATACTTTTTTCTGAAACAACACTGGGAGCTGCGTGTCATTTCATTAAGAAGAGAAAAAACACAAAGGAGAGGCAAGTGCCTTCTCGTAGTGCAAAGGAGAGGCTGGAGCCTGTTCCCAAAACACACCTAACACACACCAGGCTATAAAACATTTGCTTTGCTAAAAGCTGATATGAGATCTATATCCAAATTACTCCCTCCATTCCAAATAATATCGTTACGGGTGCGGATCATCCGCTCAGCCTTGCCGCTTCTGGGAAGAAGTATACCTGACAAGACATGCGCCAGCTGAACACCCCCGAGAGAGGGAAGAAAGAACGAGAGGCGTTGTTATCGAACTCACGCCCGTTGTCGCGACGTGACGACCTTGGACGGTGAGACCGAACCGAGTGGACACCCGTGCAAAGAAGTGGAGGAGGGTGGGAAACGCCTCGAGACTTAGCACGAACGGAAAAGTCCAAGAGTAATGAGAGAAGTCATCAACCAACACCGGATAATATTTGAGCCTAGAAATGCTCGAAACAGGAGAGGTCCACAAATCACAAGCAGTACAAGATCGAAGGCATGCGTAGCACGCCAAGAAGAAGAAGAAAAGGTAGTCTAACATGACGACCGAAATGACACGCATGACAAAGATGCCCGCATGAGTACGCAGTACAAGAGATGTCCGTATCACGATCGAAATGAGCCAAAAACGCCGCCGGGATGACCAGCCGGCGGTGCGGATGGTAGAAGACGGGCGGCAAGGCAAGAGCAGCAAGAAGACGGAAGGCGAAGAGTGTAAAGGGGGTCTCGTGCTCTCACATCGAGAGTGGTCGCGGGAAGCCAAATCCTTCACAAGAAGACCCTAAGTGTCAAATTCGACTGTAACAAGAGTTATCGCCAGTGAACCGACGAATAGAAAGAAGATTGTGGACCATCTCGAGGAGCAACAAGAACATTCGAAAGACGAAAAAGGACCAGTGCGTAACCACCGCAGGTGACCTGAAGACAGGAACCATTCCCCACCATGATAGAAGAAGGGCAAGAGGGGTGGGGAGGTCGAAGAGTCGTCGAGTATACCAAAGATCCGGTGGTGTGGTAGGAAGCCCCGAGTCGACAATCCACTCGGTGGGCGGTGTCGGCCCATGGTGCCACCACCATGCCCGGGACGGGCTAGGCGGAGTAGGGGAGCCTGTGTCGTCGGGGGAGGAGGAGCCATGGTGGGAGTACATGGCGTCCTGAAGTGGAGGTCAAAGTGTTCCATAGCGCCTGTCAGGAATGCCACATGGAGATGCGCGCCACCCATGGGTTGGTGAAGGAGGGACGGGCGCACCGCCGGAATCGAAGTGGAGCAAGCGGTGGAGTGGGTCCGCCGACCCATCCGGTCCAGCCTCCGCCCGAGTCCCCGCCCGGACCACCACCACCACGGCCACCACGTGTCGCGACGGCGAATTGACAGCGGCCACCCCCACCCCCGCTGGCCGGGAGGAGCGGGCGACGGCGAGCACCTGAGGAGGTAGAGGGCGCAGGGCGCCGGTGTGAGCCGGTAGAGAGGGGCGGGTGGCGCATGGCCCCATCCGGAGCTCCTCAGAGTGCGCAGGTCGTCCGACTGCGGGGAAGGTGGGGAATCGGTGTCCGACGGCATCCACGCCCTCGGGTGCGCGAATCCCATTGAGGCCGCAGGAGGTTGAGCACCGGGACGCGCTCGTCAGCGGTAGCCAATATCACGGCGTCGGCCTTTTGGTCTTCATTCGCGGAAGTCGCTAGCGAGAGGGTCCCCTGCGAAGGCACCCAGTCGGGGCTTCGTGCCGAAGAGACCTCGGCGTTCTTGAAGAAGTGCCTCGATGGCGAGCGAAGATGAGCGGTGGGCAATCGCCGTGAGCTCGGGCGGTCCTCGATGTCGAGGGAGATGGTCCCAACGATCCAAGGCAGGGCGACATCGGCTGAAGCCAAAGCAGCCGCATCGCAGCGCCCGCGGTGTGTCGAGGCGACGTGGTCGCCGATGGCGAGGCACGAGCGCGAGGAGCATCCGTCACGCCAACGTAGGAGTGAGGAGGTGTGCGTGGAGTCGAGCACGGCGGGGACCAGGTTCTTGACGCTCGTGGCGCCGACGGCCCGAGGTGAGGGAAGGCGACCATGGGATCGGGTCGGATTCGGCGCGGGCGAGAGGGCACCGGAGGTGGGTGTACCGGCCACGGAGGAGGTGGGCGCCATGCTCGCAAGATGGGGGTGGGGGCGAGGGCTCGAAAGCGGAACCGCTCCGCCTCGGCCACCACTGGCGCGAGGTGAGACACGGCGGCCTCGGCGCTCCCCCAAGCGAAGGCGGCGAACACGCCTGCGCCACTGGGCTTGGACCTTGGACGCGGCGAGAAGGGCGGGGGCAAGCTCCGCTGCTCGGCCCCGCAGCCGCCATCGGCGGCGGCCTTGCGCGAAGAGCCGCCCGCCCCGTGAGGGGCATCCTCCACGGGCATAAAAAGAAAAAGGCCCCCACCGGGCCCAAGCGCGGCCGAGTGGAACGAAGGGGCAGAGCGGGCGGGGCTGTGCGGGGCGTAGTGAGGACGGCAGGGAGGCCCCGCCTCCCTCGCAGCAAAGAGAGGGTCCCTACGCCCGGGGCAGCGCGAGGTCCTCGGCACGTCCCCGCCGCACCACCCGCGTCCCTCACGCTGGGCCCCAAGCGTGGCGCCGCGCGGCGGCGGGAAGCTTGGCTGCGGGCACGGCGCGGCGGGCGTTGTCGGGCTCCGCTGCGTCGGCCGCCGAGGGAGGAAGGAAGGGCGGGCGGGCGGGCAGCCGACCCCGCGACGGCGCGGCGCTCATTTCCCGCGGCGAGCGAGCGTCGGCGCCAAGGCGGTCTGCGCGCCCGGGCCGTGAGGGTAAGGCGCTCAGGGTGGTAGGGCGGCGCGCGGTGGGACACACTCCGCGCCGAGGTGACCAGCCGCCGCCGGAGTGACTCCGCGCCCGGGTGACCAGCACAGGTGCGGTGCGGCGCCGCCCAGGCACAAATTACGGTGGGAAGGAAGTCACGCCGCGGCCGGGAAAGGAGGCGCGCCGCGCTGGCCCCCCGGCGGCACCGGTGGGGAAGGAAAGGGGAAGGAGGGAGGAGAGAAGGGCCGGCTCGCCGGAGGCGGCGGCTACGGGGCCGGCCCCGCCATGGCTGCTGGCTACAATGGGAGGAAGGTGAGAAAAAAATCCTAGCTTGATACCATGTTGATCATAATTCCATGTATTCCTCCAAACCCTAGAAGGGTGGGCAATACAGCCGTGACATGGGCCACATGGGCCTAGCCACATGGGCCTTTACACATATACACTAACAGTTTTCTATGTATTTAGACATAGTGTATATCTAAGTGCATAAGAAAAAGTTATGTATCTAGAAAACTTTAAATGTCTTATAATTTGAATGGAGGGAGTATAAGACATTTGGCTTTTCTAGATACATAGCTTTTGCTATGCACTTAGATACACTATGTCTTAAGTCAAAAAAGATATACACTATATCTAGATACATGGTAAAAGAAATGTATCTAGGAAAAGACAAAACGCCTTATAATGTGGAATGGAGGGAGTACCTTTTTTTTTTTTTTTTTTTTTTTTTTTGCCTTCTTTGGTTGTTTATTGTTGACACTAAGCAGAATAACCATCTGCAGGACATCTGGAAACGAATGGTTTTGTTGTGCAAAGCAGCTGTAGAGGTAATCTTTCTTGGCTGTAACACCTATAGTTCCATTTACACAATTACATTCCTTCAGATACATCCTTTTTTTTTATGTATAAGACATGATGCGTTATGACTTTATCATTTGGTCTGTTTGAGTGCCCTTTCTAGGGGTGCATTTTTCCCAGTCGAAGTATTGCCTACACACGTGTCATGGGCAGCCAGCAGGCTGTCCTCCCAGGGGAGGGCATCAGCCCGGTTAGTGGCTAGGAGATCAATTAGATCAATTAGCCCTTGATGTTAGGAGTTGTCATGGGCACCGTAGGCAGCAGGAAAGGCAAGCGTCAATTGGTGCCATGGCTAGGGAGGAAAGATAGGAGTTGTTAGCTATTTTTTGGTATTTCCTAGAATTAAGGAGAGATTACCTCCATTCCTCTATTCGGTTGAGCTATCTATTTATGCTTGTAACCAGACATGATAGAATCAAGCAATGAACAATGAAGAAACAATTCTAGTCTCCCTCAATCTCTCAAGCTCTTGGCAAAGCATAAGGCCTAATTACACCATGGACCCAACGTCCATGACAACACGTGGCCTTTGTCTAACCTTGTTATTTCTCTTTCACTATCTTATTCAATATGCTTATAGATAACATCATTTTAGGTTCAATGGTATGTTCCATGTGGTGGCTTCTGCTACGGTGATGGAAATCTTGTGTTTATCGCAAATGATTGGCATACTGCACTTCTACCTGTTTATTTAAAGGCATACTATCGTGACAATGGTTTTATGCCATATGCCCGTTCTGTTCTTGTGATACACAATATAGCACATCAGGTAAGATCTTTTTTTTTGTTACTGTTACCTTCTATATCCGGTGTATATAATTTGCCTGAATTATTAGTATTTGTATTTCATACTACATGGATCTCACCTGTTTCAGTTAATTGAAAACTATTGCTCTTACTAAATATATTCTGTTACTATACCTATTTATTTCTTTTGTCCTCTCCATTGGTGCATCTTGTTGTGTTTATAGGTAGTCTACCCCAACTTGTTTAAGACTAAGAGACTTTGCTATTGTTGTAGTTAGTGGAAAATTATGTGATCTACTCTAGGGATGGCAGTTAGGCCGGTGGGCGCAGGTCATAGCGGCCCATGGTTGTACCTGCCAGGCAATTTGAGCCCAGGCGCATGTCTAGTATGTGTATGACAACATTTGCTCATGCCTGTTGTGAGCATACGAAGAGAAATCCAAAGAGATTAAGAAAATAAGTACCTGAGAAATCATTCTGGACCGACAAACATGGTGAATCATGTAGCATAACCCCTACCTGCTGCCATTCCTTGTGCCTTTGCTGTTCAAAAGGCCTCAAAATGTAGGAGCTTCTTTGATTTGGGCTTGGAACCCAAGGTAGCATTAAGTGGCTGGATGGCAGCAGGTAGGGCTGTAGTGTAGACCAATGAAGGTGCTAAGCTGGTGTGTGGCTGGAGTCAGGAGGATGTCCTTACCTGAATTTGTGTCAGTGTGTGTAATGAGGCTGAGAGAGAAGTGAGGAACAGTGCCTGAGCGCTAAGTTTTGTTTCCCCTAGATTCTAGGGCTAGGATTTGTGCATAATTGTGTGGGTCCACATGCCAAGGTAACGTGGATCTCTATAATATGGAATGCATGTTTGACTGAACCTTTGCTGATCAAAAGGTGCCTGCAGTAAAAAGGAAAGTGAAGAATATACACCTCCTGTATTTACCCACAACCAATCGGCATAAATGGGCAAAACTGAGTACCCTAGATTTGATTCTACAAAATGAATCTATTAAAGTAAAGAATCACATGGTGAGTGTTTAAAGTAACATACCTTTAGGCCTCATATGAAAATTTTAAGTGACCTTTGATTTTAGACAGGGAACCATGTGATCATTAGAGCCTTTGGATGCATCATAACTCACACAAGATGATGGGCAGAATTTTGTATGCAAACAATGGGCATGAAGATTAACGTGGCCTCAGATAGGAAAGCCAGAAATTATGTAGTGCCTTTACTGTCTTGCACATTTGTTGCACTAGAAAATAATGGGATATACCAGAACGCTTGAACATAGTATGGTCACAGCTACAACAAAACATGCAGAATAAACCTTCCAGAGACCCAAAAAATGGTAGTTTGGCCAGAAGGTTGTAAAAAGTAGTGGATGGTTCATTTTTGTTCTCTTTAAAGATATATGTACAGATAACAGCTTCTCCTTTTTTTTTTTGAGGAAGATAACAGCTTCTATTTTGCTGCCTTCCCTCTTAATAATTGTACCCTCTGTAAGCGCTGTACTGGTTGCTATACTCTAGAACATGTTTGCATTAGCAATTTAGCATTGATGCTATTACTTTATAAATATTTTATCTATTAAAACTACTTCGTTTATACATCCATGAAGATAAATTCACTCAGTTTGCTATCCATTCAGATAAGTTAATTTCAATTTCTCTTTTTCCAGGGTCGTGGCCCGATAGATGATTTCAGTTACCTGGATTTGCCAGGTCATTACATGGATCAGTTCAAACTTTATGATCCATTTGGAGGTGATCATCTAAACATTTTTGCAGCTGGTATTAAAGCTGCTGACCGTTTGCTTACCGTTAGCCATGGTTATGCCTGGGAGCTCAAAACACCTGATGGTGGTTGGGGCCTTCATAGTATCATTAATGAAAATGATTGGAAATTCCAGGGTATTGTAAATGGCATTGATACTACTGATTGGAATCCTAGGCTTGATGTCCATCTACAATCTGATGGGTACACCAACTATTCTATAGAAACCGTTCAGATTGGTAAAGCACAGTGCAAGGAAGCACTACAGAAAGAGCTCGGTCTCCCAGTTCGTCGTGATGTTCCAGTCATTGCTTTTATTGGACGGTTGGACCATCAAAAAGGTGTAGACTTGATAGCAGAGGCAATGCCATGGATTGCTGGTCAGGATGTACAATTAATTATGTTGGGTACTGGAAGACAAGACCTTGAAGATACATTGAGGAGGCTTGAGAGCCAGCATTATGAGAGGGTTAGGGGCTGGGTTGGGTTTTCTGTCCGGTTGGCTCATCGGATGACAGCAGGGGCTGATATACTATTGATGCCGTCAAGATTTGAGCCATGCGGGCTGAACCAGCTATACGCCATGATGTATGGGACTGTCCCTGTAGTTCATGCAGTTGGAGGTCTCCGCGACACAGTTGAACACTATAATCCCTATGAGGAGGCTGGAGTTGGTTGGACTTTTGAGAAAGCAGAGGCAAACAGAATGATCGACGCCCTAGGGCACTGCTTGAACACATACAGAAATTTCAGGAGCAGTTGGGAAGGTATCCAACGCAGAGGGATGATGCAGGATCTAAGCTGGGATAATGCTGCTAAGCTCTATGAGGAAGTTCTTCTTGCCGCCAAATATCAGTGGTGATTGTTGAACTGTCCAAGGAACTGTTGATACTTGTCATTCACAGACCTGAAGGCTTTCTGTCGCATAGAAGTCACCCGACTGTTTCAATTCCTTTGGTGCTTCACACAGCTGCTGCATGCCTTATCCTGAATTCTGAATTTTGCAGGATGGTGTGACTCAGCCAATTTTTTTGTTACCAGATCCTAATAATCACATCAAATGTGCACAGTGGATGGGGCCTTTTCTGGGAACAGGTCAATGTCAGAGAACAGATTCAGGGGAAGCGTCGTGCATTTTTTGAAGTGGCCACGAATTCATTTGTTCTACAGGAAGAGCTCAGTTGGACGCTTTGGTACAGGAGGGTAGCAGAGAGCAGAAGTTGATGCTTCGTATCTTGAGTAGTTTTGTTGTATCTCTAAATTAGGATACCTGTTAATATGGTCAGGTCAGCTGATCATTTTTTCGTGCATATCCTGTAGATGATTTAGTGTTCTAGTCTTCCTGAAAAGGAACGGACTCAACTGTCAAATCATACTTCACATTCCATTGATTTAGAAATGGATATTTTCAAATCAAATAATATCTAAAATAAAAAAAAAGAGAGTTCCAAATTTCATACCCACCCTTTGTTTTAACCATTAGATATAACTTGAAATTTTGATCTAATGGATATTATTATTATGTCTTCTTATTTTCTAACAAGTGGGCCACCCTGTAAGACAGCCGCAGCCACACAACATCATCGTTCGCCGGCTTCTACCCCACCACCGTCGCTTGCTTCTCACCAAAAAGCGAATGGAAATTGTGTCAGGACACGGATCAATGTCCTGACGTGAGCTGAGTGGATTACTTGCTAAGAATCGAAGAACAACGAAGAATAATAGCAGAAACGAAAGGAAACTTGCTGGTAAAGTAAGAACAGGAAGATAAAGTTCTGAAGAACGATAACAAGAAAACTGAATGAATGAAACTGAATGTTCTGTTCGTTGATGATTGTCCTCCCAACCTCCCACTCCACCGTATAAGGTGGCCGATTACAAGGCCAAAGGCCCAACGCATACAACCGACGTATGTAAAGAATACGGCCCAAGCCCAGCATCGAGTACTTAGCCGCCTTGACGCCTTGTGCCGGATGCTCTACAGTGCAGCCAATCCATTGTCTGACATTGCCCCTTCTAAGAAGCAGCTTGACCTCAAGCTGGATGTTTAGAAAGCGACGATGGAAATCATCCAATTGTTCCCAAGTAGACAAGTAGGATGGCAAACCAGACCAGTGCACCTGTATCTGACAAACAGCTGAAGCACCCTTCTGAATGCACCGTTTCTTGCCAATCTGAATAGGATACAGAATGGCTGTTGGATCATCAGGTAATGTAGTCAGATCAGTACTAACAGGAACACTTGCGGGCACATGTTTCTTAAGCTGTGACACGTGTACCGCTGGATGAATCTTAGCCTCAGCTGGCAAATCAAGCTCATATGCTACCATGCCCACCTTGGCCAGCACTTTAAATGGTCCAAAGAAGCGATAACTGAGTTTTTGATTACCTCTGGGAGCAACCGAAGTCTGAATGTAAGGTTGAAGCTTCAAATAGACCAAATCTCCCACTTCAAATGTCTTCTCACTCCTGTTCTTATCAGCATAGTGTTTCATCCTTTGTTGAGCTCTATGGAGATGATGCCTGATAACATCACTAATCAGATTTCTCTCTAACATCCATTGTTCCAGATCTGCTGAATGGTACTGAGTAGCTGAACTGACTCCCAAAGTTCTTGGAGTATACCCAAACATTGCTTCAAAAGGTGTTCTTCCCAATGCTGAATGATAACTTGTATTGTACCAATACTGTGCTAGAGATAACCATTTACTCCACTTCTTTGGACAAGCATTCACAGCACAGCGCAGAAAAGCTTCCAGACACTGATTTAATCTTTCAGTCTGCCCATCAGTTTGAGGGTGATGAGATGAGCTCATCAGTAACTGTATGTCAGCTAAATTGATCAATTCATGCCAAACATTACTTGTGAATACTGGGTCTCTATCAGAGACAATTTTCTGAGGTAATCCATGCAATTTGTATATATGATCCATAAAGGATTGGGCCACGCAAAAGCAAAAGATATGGATGTGACAAAGGGTAAAAAATGTCCATATTTTGTGAACTTGTCTATGATGACCAAGATGGTGTCATACCTCTGAGATTTGGGCAACCCTTCTACAAAATCCATGCAAATGACTTCCCACACTTGTGCTGGAATTGGAAGTGGTTGGAGCAACCCTGGTGGTTTGTTATGCTCCACTTTAGCTTGTGGTTGGAGCAACCCTGGTGGTTTGTTATGCTCCACTTTAGCTTGTTGACAGATAGAACATTGCCTGACATAAGCTTCAACATCCTCCTTCATTTTAGGCCAAATGAATATCTGCTTAACTCTGTGATAAGTTGCCAATACACCTGAATGACCTCCAACTCCTGAACTATGAATAGCCTGGAGGATATGATGCTGAGCTAATTTGTTATTGCCTAACCAGATCCTGCCATGCTGTCTGATGACACCTGCATCCACAGAGAAGTGCTTGTACTTGGGTAGATCAGTTTCAGGAGCAGCCAACAATTCCATGGCAAATGGATCATCCTCATAACCATTCTTAACCCTGTCCAACCATTCAGCATATACAGAAGAGACTGTGTGAATGACATCCACTGAATGACATCTGGAAAGAGAATCAGCAGCAATATTTGCTTTGCCTTGTTTATACTCCACTTTGAACTGCAAATCCATGAGCAGTATAGAGCTTTTTGTTGAATTTTAGTAACCACCCTATGTTCAAATAACCGCAACAAAGCTCTTATGATCTGTCTTTATGATGAATGGCAGATGTTGCAAATACTGTCTTCACTTCTCCACAGCTAAGATAATTGCCAAACATTCCTTCTCATATGTAGAAAGAGCCTGATTTTTTACACACATAGCCTTGCTTAGATAGGCTATGGGGTGGCCTTCTTGCATCAACACAGCCCCAAAACCTATATCACTTGCATCGGTCTCCAAAAGGAATGGCTTAGTGAAATCAAAGTGAGCCAATACCGGGGCTTGAATCAAAGCTCTTTTCAACTCCCCTCGAAATGCCGACTCACATTGGTCTGTCCAATCAAATCTGACACTCTTCTTCAACAATTCAGTCAAAGGTCTACTTATCAAACCATAGTGCCTGATGAATTTTCTCAGAATACCCAAAGGAGTCCTAGAAACCCCTCAATCGCTTAAGAGTCCCGGCACCGGCCAACTCTTTTTGCGCTCAATCTTGCTTGGTTCTGTAGCAACACCTTTAGCAGAAATAATGTGTCCCAAATACTCCACAGACTCCTGAGCAAATGAACACTTGGACATTTTGACAAAAAACTGCTGTGTCTTCAGAATGTCAAATACTTGCTGCAACAATGTCAAATGGTCTTGCAAAGAATGAGAGTAAATCAAGATATCATCCATGAAAACTAGGACCCCTTTTCTTAGCAATTTAGCAAAAATTTGATTCATGACACTTTGGAATGTGGCAGGGGCATTAGTCAACCCAAATGGCATGACCAGAAACTCATATAGGCCACTGTGTGTCTTAAAGGCAGTTTTGTATGTGTCCTGAGCATCCACACAGATTTGATGATACCCAGCCCTTAAGTCCAACTTAGTAAACCATTGTGCCCCTTTAAGCTCATCCAACAATTCCTCAACCACAGGCATAGGATGCTTGTTCTTTACTGTCTGAGCATTTAGTCTCCTGTAATCCACGCAAAACCTCCATGACCCATCTTTCTTCTTAACCAAAAGGACTGGGGAAGCATAAGGGCTGGTGCTTGGTTTAATGATACCATTCTTCAGCATCTCATGCAATTGATGTTCAATCTCATCCTTCTGCAAGGGTGAATATTTATATGGTCTCACATTAACCGGTTGGGCACCGGCACTAGGTGAATCTTATGATCACAGGGTCTTTGAGGTGGCAGTTCGTAGGGTGTCCCAATACTTCAAAGATTATTATCAATCAACTACTGAACTTGAGCAGGCATGTTGGACTGCTGAATTGTTGCCAGATGACTGTTAGCTTCCCCATCTGGGAACACTAAGCTTTTAGTACTTGTCCAAGCTACCTGTAAGCAATGAGTTATAGCCCGACTCTTAACTAAGCCCTTCAACTTCTTCCCACCGATCCTCGACAAGTAGTATCTCTCTGTTGGACTCCTTTCAATCTTCTTTTTTTTTTTTTTTTGAAAGCGTGTCCATTGACACGTATTTCATTAAGGGAAAAAAGAGTTTTACACGACGCACGCATTAGCCAAAATAATTGGCCGCAGCGCACGTAGGCACCGCAGACAACAATCGCCCGGCTGAAACGGCGGAGCAACAAAGTTGTACTTAAAGAGTAAACTACTGTACGACGAGAGGAGAGAGAAGCGGCTACGGCGACAGACAAAGATTCCCCCTCGATTCTTGCCCTCGCCCGGGGCCACATCATGGGGAAGAGCTCGCGCAAATGTTGTCGCTTGCCAGGCGACACATCGTCGCCGTGTGGTACTTCGAACCTCGCCACCAGCTCCGGTCCGGGAGTGTCGGACATCGTGTCGACCGGGCGACCCTCGAGCTTGCCGAGCATCACCTTCAACGCCCGCCGCTCCGGGTTTGGATCCGGCCGCGCCCGACCGCAGCGGCAGGCGGGTCTTGCGTCTAAGGGTCCACTCTTCCTCGGTGATTTGGACGAGCGGAGGGGGGCCGGCCGATGAGATGGGCTCCCGTCGAGCGGCAGGTGATCGCCGACGAAGTCCCTGGCCGGCGTCATTAACCACGCCGCTGCGTCCTCCCGAGGAGGCTCCCCCGATGTCCACCACGGTCTGTCGAGGAGTAGAGGTGGGTGGGCAGGCTTGGAGCCGAGTAGGAGACCGGGGCGGGGCGGGTGTGAAGGCCTACCGCCGCCCCGCCGTCGGTAACGGGCATCGGCCTTGACGGGCGGGGATCCGGACGCCGGCTTCGTCTCGCGCCCCGCCCCGACCGTGTCGTGGTGAACTCAGCAGGACCTGGTCCGCCCACCCGGTCGTCCGAGCCCTCGGTGGATGTGGGCGGTGGCGTGACACCCGCCGAGGTAGGCATGGCCCGACGAAGGGGAGGCCCGCGGAGGACCTCCGGCACCTCAACTTGGACGGGAAGAGGCCCCGATGCTGACGCTGCGCGGAAGCAAACTCGGCGCCACAAGCTCGCCCACACCCGGTCTTGAGGCGGGTGGTGGGGGATGCTTGGGGCGCCTCCAGCGCGCCCGACGCGACCTCGGCGCCACCTTCGCCCACCAATCGACCCTAGGCGATTCGATGAGCAGCCAAGAGCTCTACATCGACCGCGACAGTTTGGCGCGTCTCCCAAACTGCGCGTGGGCGTCGAGGGGGCGGACATGGAATTTGCCCGACAAGGATGGCGGCCGCTCGAGGGAAGGGTTCTCGGGGGGGCGCCGGCGTCGGCCTGCGCGCCGCACCGCGGTGGCGATCCACGCCCCAGCGTGAGGCACGCCGAGGCACGCCGAGGTGGGCAGTCTTGGCCGGCTTACAATTCTCGCCCGATGCCTCGTGGCCGAGCGGGAGAGACAGGGCGAGGGAAGTCGCACCGGCAGCGACGTGGTCTCCGGGCGAGACGATTGAAGCAGAGGCCGACGACGGAGGCGCACCGACCACGGCGACGATGGTGAGGCGGTGCGGGGACGCCCTCGCGCCCTCGCCTCGACCAAAGTGAAACCATCGGCATCGACAGAGGGACGCCACGGGCGGCGTTGGGGAGGCGTCCGATGGCGGTGAGGCGGCGGTGCCCGATGGTTGACGTTGAGGCGTTGGTATGCGGGGG
The DNA here is from genome assembly GCA_015847255.1 of Hyparrhenia diplandra. Classification (NCBI taxonomy): domain Eukaryota; kingdom Viridiplantae; phylum Streptophyta; class Magnoliopsida; order Poales; family Poaceae; genus Hyparrhenia; species Hyparrhenia diplandra. Next base: position 307,273 of record JADLZK010006947.1, on the reverse strand, counting down.
CGCGTTGGACCGGTGACGACGAAAGGCCGTAGGGGTGCGGGGACCACCCGAGGCGCCCTGCAACAGGGCGTTGGCTGGCGAGCTTGGCGGCGACCGCCCTACCACGCGACGGCGGTGGCGGCCGCGGCGATGAGCCCGCCCGTGGCGCTTATAAGGCGGCCACGCCGGCGCCCACAACGGCGCTCAACGCAACGCCGCCCGCAGCGGCTCGGAGAGGGTGTGACGACAAGACGAGCCGCCGACGACGGTAGGGGCCTCCCGGCTCGAAGGCGGCATCCTCGTCATCCGAGGAATCGAGTAGACGGCGCCCTCCACGGGGCGAGACTCGGCGGAGCGCCGTCGCCGGTCAGCCCCAACGGCGATGAACGCGTGACAAGGGATGCCGCGACGGGGAAGGGAGCACCGAGGTCGGAGTCGTCTTCCCATCGCAAGCAGCTTGGACTCCGGCCGACCGATGGCCGGGGTGAACGGGGTGGCGTCCGCGCGAGAGCGGCGACGGTGACCTCCATCGCTTGCCGCGCGCGGCCGGTGCCGGTGGCGAAGCAAGGTGGCATCCCGGTCGTGGAGCCTCTGGGGGTGGCCATGGCGCCCCTGACATGGGCCGAGGCGGCGGAGGTGCCAAGCGTCGGGGAGGTGACTTCAACGTGGGCGAGCTCCTCGGGGAGGCAAAGCGGCGGGCGTGCCCCCGCCCCGGAGGCTCGGGCGGGGCACGGGCATGGCGACGGCGCCGGAGAGACGAGCGACGGGCCCGGGGCGGATCGGGCGGCCGGAGATGGCCAAGTCCACCGGCGGCGGGAGGAGGTCCGCTCCTCCGGGCGTGGCGATGGCGGTGCCACCTCCGGGAGCGGCACGGGCGGCCCCGGGGCTGGGATTCGGCCGGCGAACGGCGGCGACGTGCGGAGAGGGAAGGCCACCTCGATCCCCACCGTGACACCGCGAACCGGCCCCCGTCGAGCCGCAGCCCGCCATGGGCGCGAGGAGGCGTCCGGGGTGGGGGAAGAGGGCGGATCCGCCGGATCATGCGGCCGGGCGCCCGCGACCGAGAAGCTCCGGCGCCGGAGGAGGGCCGGCCGGCGTCGTTCCCAGCCGGCCTCGCCGGTCGCTCCGTCGGGGGCCGGGGCGCGGGAAGGCAAGCGTGGCGGAGGCGTGTGGAGGGGATGAGGGTGGGAAGGGGAGGTGGCGGGGGACGTGGGGGCGGGCGCCGGAGCCGTGGTGGCCGCCGCCGGCGGCGGGCGAGACGCCCAAGCGTCCGCCCCAGAGCAAATCTGGCCGAGTCCGTCCCTCTCGCAGCCTCTAACGTGTGACGCTTCCACTTACCGTCGTAGCCGCCAATCCGATTCTTTTGCCCAAATGAGTTATTTTCATCAATTTTTTCCCCAATGAACCCACATAGGACTAACATCCTCCAACCAGTCTTCCCCAAAATCATGTCAAAGCACTGTAATGGAAGAATTCCCACACTAGTGACAAAGTTATGCCCCTGACAATTCCAGTTTAGACTGTCAATTCTCTTATTGCAAGACATAGGGCTACCATCAGCCAGTAATGAGATTTATAGGATCACAATCGACCACCGAATCGCCAACTTAGCCGCTAACTCCTAACCGATGAAGGATCCTACACTTCCCGAGTCCACCGTAATTAAGACATTCTCGCTTCCCAATTTGAGCGAGACAACCTCATAGTCTTTCTTTTACTTGTAGAGTCTTGAGTCTCGTTGATTAACAGCCATGACCGCTCTTCTACTATTTCACCTTCGAACTATCATCTTCGAGAGAATTCATCTTCCGAGCATCCAACAGTTCCTCCATGACATGTAATGGTACTTGGTTAGGACACTTATGATTTCTGGCCCATTTCTCACCACATTTGAAGCAAAGATTATTCTTCCTTCTGAATTCCTTTAGGGCAGTCAACTTGTTTTCTTGTTCTGATTTTAGAGCTTGGCCTTTACCAGAATCTGACTCCACAGTTCTGCCAAATTTGTGAGCTCCTTTGAGAAACTCTCTGTTGAATCCCTTAGGCTTTGCTCGTGTCAACTCTTCCTCTTGGATAAGGGCTAAGTTGCAAGCAGTATCAACATCCTTAGGCTGATGCAGCACAATCACTCTTCTAATCTCATCCTTCAATCCAGACACAAATCTTGTGACAAAGTAGGTATCATCATATCCATCATTATACAATAGCAACCCATGAGCCAGTTGCCCAAACTCTTCAAGATATTCTGTGACTGACCCTTTTTGCTTGAGTTGCTCAAATTGATTTAGAAGGATCTGATATTGATTAGCATCAAACTTCTTCAGCACCTTGGCACATAACACCTCCCAATCCTTGATTCTTCCTTTGCCTTGGACTGATTGAAGCCAAATAGCTGCCGAGCCTTTGAAATTCAAGGCAGCAAATCTTGTCTTCAGGCTTGCATCCACAGCATACACCTCGAAATATGTTTCACAGTTGTCACGCCATAGCCGAGGATTAGTACCATCAAATTGTGGGAACTCTATTTTTGGAAATGGTGGAGAACGGAATTTGGACTCATGCTCCCTACTACTCCAATCAGCATCATGAGAATGGAATGGGGGTGGATGAGGGAAATGAGACTGCATACCCTGAGAGGAGTACTGCGGTGGGTTCCCCGAACCCACCGCAATGTCGCCATGTCCCATGGACTGCCGTCGCTATCGCAGGTGCGCCGGCGACGGAAGAGGAGCCGCATTCAGATCCAGCCAGCCAAGTGGACGAGGCGGTTGGTGCGCGAAATTCCCGTGCAGCACCGGCCTCTGCTGGAACTGGTTTCCTGGATGCGACGTCGAGGTGTGGGACATCGCCATCGACGGGCCCGAGATGTAGTTGGGCGCCACGAACGGAGGTCGTTGCGTGAACGCCGGCCGGAAGAGCGGAGCGCACGCCGTTGAAGGAGCCGCGGTACGTGAACACCGCCCGCGCCCCCGCTCGGCAGACGCTTGCATGAGCCGGGACATGGTGGACATAGGCGCCGCCCGTAGTCGCCGTCGTCGTCGTCGTCGCCGAAGTCCCCGCATCACCCGTCGATGGCGGAGATGTCTCCAACGCCGGTCCGCACCATCGCCGATCGATCTTGGCGGTGTCGACACCACCGGCCGCCCGCGCAATCCTCGAACGACTCATCCGCGGTCTTACGCCATGTCTCCACGCCATCGAGCTTGTCAAGCGCATTCGCCAGCAGCTTTTGAACTCCATCAAACTTCGAGTTCATGATCTCGAATTGCTTGACGAACTCCTCCATCGCTTTCTTCTCGCTTCTCGCTTGAATTTGGTCGGCTTCCGCCAGCCGCCAGAGCGTGATCCTCGACTCGAGATGGTGCGCCGCAATCGGAGTTGTGGATGGATTTATTGCGACCAAACTCCAACAAATGAGGCGCTGTGAATCCGGCCGACTAATTACCGCAGCCTTTACCCACAATCGAATCGAGCGCACCCGATATCCGCGATGAAACCGTGAATCTCGCAGAGCCGATACCAATTGTCGACACACGGATCAATGTCCCGACGTGAGCCGGGTGGATTACTTGCTAAGTGTAACACCGGGTTTTAAGAACAAAACCAGATGAAACCATATGTGAGCCCCGGAAGTCAAATCCCACATATAGTTTACAAATGAATGGTAATCAATTCACAATGCTTAAAATATAACGAGCATAGAATAAAAGTATAAACCTTAGCTAGCAAACAAATGAAAGACTCTTCAATCTTCGGTGTAGGCTCCACAGGGACAACTGACCGGTTTGATCACAAGCCTAACTTCCTCCCGAGGTGGGGTGAAATAGCAAGGGTGAGTCCATGTCGAACTCCGCAAGCATAGTCGTGGGGGTTATGAGGCTTAGAAGTCGACACCGCCTTAAATCGCGGTTGCTTTTAGTGTTGATCAAGTTTTAAGCTTAAGCGTAAAGGAATCCCATTAACCCATTAATCACAAGTGTGAACAGATATCAACATCAATTTAATAGCAACATCATAATAAGCATGCAATTCTATTCATTAATGTCTCCAAGGTCGCTCATGACCGCTAACACCTACCGACATGTCGGTTTAATTAACTCTGCTTGCAGGGTGTACACTTTCACTACGGGTCATGGTTTCCACCCGTAGTAGGTCCGCGACTCCCCTAACCAAATGAAAACCACATAAAGCCTTTCAAAAGGGTTATCTAAACATGCCTGATAGCGATAGGGCTACAACCCATTCTCTTCCGTTCGGTAACCACCGACACGAGTAAACACTATCCCCCGAACGACTAGAGCGAGCCATGTGACCCCCATAGCTGTACATCAGATATCCCGGATGATCACGAATGAATAAGTCCTTATGGAGAGCTAAGAGCTTCATAAATAAACAACACAAGCTCTTTCGCCCTATGTACCATGGCATCAACAACTACTCATCATGATTTAATCCATAAAGCAATAAATAATGTTTGTTGGTTGAGCGCTAGCAATTTACTATCCAAATGCATAACCCATAGGAGACAAGGTTCAAGTATTCAAGACTAGGTTAATCCTTAATGGCAATCAAGGAGGACACATGCATCATGAATTAATGTTTAAGGTGAATAGGACATCAAGGATGATCCCAAGCTATACTTGCCTTGATTGAAACCTTGAGCTTGCTGGTCTTCTTCAAAGTAATACTCCTGACCGTTCCCGAACTGATCACCGTCTACTCAATCGATCACGCAGCAACACACAATCGAGCATGCAATCAAACACGAAGCAAACATAGACAAAATGAGATAACAGTACACCATACAGTAAGATAACAGTTTGAAAAGCTCTTAAAACTATTCTACTCGTCGCTACGATCACATCAATATAAAGATCACAAAAATCGGAGCTAAAACGGTGTAGATATGAATTTTACAAAATTAATATTAATAAAATAATAAGCTTATTATAAAGTCGAAATTTAAAAGGTTGGAAACCTGACTAATAATAATATTAACATGTAGATTACGGAATTATGAATCTAACGCAACTTGAACGGATCGATTTGGATTTAAAACGAAGAAGTTATAAAGATTTAAATCTGGATGGCAGTTCTGTAAATAAACCGAAACTGATTTCGAAATAAAATAAATAAAATTCGGATTTAAATCAGATGTGAGGATCTCGGGTGAAATATAAGGAAAGGCAGGGTCTCTTTAACAAAAAAGAACCGCGAAGAGGTATCTTCTAATCTGGATCGTAGATCACGATCTGGACGGCTGAGAATCAAAAGAGAGATTAAAAGAGAAGGGACACCATGGCTGCTCACGTACAGCACGGTGGTTCCATTGCCGACATTCATGGAGCTCGCCGGAGTTCATGAAACTGACCCTATAGGCCACGGTTTTCAACGAAATCGGTACCAATCGAAAGAGGAGCTCAACGCGGACTCACCAAGAACGAGATCGAGAGCCGGAACGCGACGAGGACGGCACACGGTCGACCGAGGTGTACAGCGGCTGTAGGCGAAGCTTAGGGCGGCGAAATTGCGGACCCGAACTTAGCAGCGACAAAGTTAGGGTTGGAGCGCTTCGGTGTTTGCTCAAGGCGGTAGCTGCGAAGCAAGATTAAATCGGAGGGGGTGCGGGCGTCGGCTTAAATAGCCCCAAGGGCGGCAGCAAAGATGGAAAGCTCGAGCTCAAACTCCGGTTCATCGAAGGAAAGTGACGACGCAAGGAAATTGTTCATCGGGAATAATAATAAGAAAGGTAAAGAGAGGAAGTTGACGTGCGGCCAACCTTGTCAACGAACGAGAACAGGAAGGCAGCGACGCTGCTGTGTGTGCGGCCTGGTCAAATTGGGCCATTGGCCTTGGTGGGGATCAATCAAGAGAAAGGAACAAGCAGGCCAAGCAAATGACAAATGCCGATTGGGCCAAAAGAAAGAAAATGACCATCGGTCACGTTGAACTGAGAGAAAAGAAATAGCTTTTCTTTTTATTTTAAATTCCTTTTCAAGTGGCTTTCAAAACAATTTGATTTCTTTTGCAAATTTGATCAAATCCAAGCAATACAAAAATAACAATGCAGCAGCATGAGTGCACAAACATGTATCTAGCCTTATGATGGATTTTAATTTTCATAAAAATTACTATTCCTAAATTCAATGCTTCACATAAAATGCAAAAATAAATCAAATTAACTATTTTAAAAATCATGCAAAAATTTCGGGTGTTACACTAAGAATCGAAGAACAACGAAGAATAATAGCAGAAACGAAAGGAAACTTGCTGGTAAAGTAAGAACAGGAAGATAAAGTTCTGAAGAACGATAACAAGAAAACTGAATGAATGAAACTGAATGTTCTGTTCGTTGTCCTCCCAACCTCCCACTCCACCGTATAAGGTGGCCGATTACAAGGCCAAAGGCCCAACGCATACAACCGACGTATGTAAAGAATACGGCCCAAGCCCAGCATCGAGTACTTAGCCGCCTTGACGCCTTGTGCCGGATGCTCTACAGTGATGCCTTGTACTCTTTTTTCAGTTACATTCTTTTCCAACCAGTCTCAGTGAGAGTGTCATGGGAATTTCATTTGCATCAGTTAGGTTGCCATGTAGACATTTCTGATGACATGACAAAGTGTATTTAAAAAAGAGAGAAGAAATGAGTTTAAATTGTGTCTATTCCGCGAGGACGAGTAACTAATGCAAATTAGCAACTCTCTCTCGAAGTTATGAAATTAAATGTTTAAACAAAAACTTTTCATTGAGAGTAGATGTTTCATCTAAATTTTGTTTCATTTCATATGACGTAGCAGTTTAGAAAAAGCAGCATCCACACCATTGAAGTCCACTACGAGCTATGCTTTATGCCCGTCAGTGATACCAGCCTATTACAATTTTGATCCGTGTTGAAAGCAGCAGTCCACTCCATTCCGGCGGTCGGCCACCGCGCTGTGCACGGTCGCCAGGTCCTTCCGACTTGCACCCAACATGGTGGTGGTGTTCTTCCTGCTGGCGGCCGCGCTACTGGCGACCCCGACGCGTTCGTCGTCCAACAGCGCCGGTCTTCAGCAGCCCACCGCGACCTTCTGCTCCGGCCACTCCGTCACGAGCAGCGATGTCACCAGGTTCCTTGCCGCCGTGTGCGCCGGCGCCTACGGCGTCGCGCACATGTCCTACAACATGTCCTCGTTCGTCGTCGCCGAGAACCGGACCATGTACGGGGTCGCGCAGTGCCGCCACGACGTCTCGGTCACCGACTGCGCCGCCTGCCTCGATGCAGCCTCCAAGCTCGCGACGCGGTGCGCGGCGTCGGCGGTCTGGCACGACGCCTGCTTCCTCCGCTACTCGGACCACGACGACCCGGGTATATTCCGCGAGGACGAGTACACGGCGACCGTGTTCAACGCGAGCCGCGCCCTGTCGTCGTAGGCGCTACACGAACACGAGGACGGCAAAGGCAAAGCCGTGGTGAGACGCCTCCTCGCCGCCGTGGCGAAGAACACGACGAGCAGCCACATGTGCCGCAGCGTCGGTGCTGGGACTGCGGCAGGCGGCCTGGTCTACGGGCTCACGCGGTGCGCCGCCGGGATCTCGTGCGCCGACTGCCGCCGCGGCTCCCTCGAGTTGGTGGACAGGGCGTACAACGGCAGCGCGGGGATGCAGGTGCTGCGGCTCAGCTGCATGGCCAGGTACGAGAGCTACCCCTTGTACAACACCAAGTCCCTGGCCCGGCGATTGCTCGCGGTGGACATGAGCGGCAGCGGGATGGAGGCCGGCGTAATACTAATTAACAGACCACCTACCGGGAGCGGGCCTCCGCTGCCACATGATGGCGGTCGTAACCCACCGCCTGCACAAGCAGGAGCAGGAGCACCACCTCCAGCAGCATCCACGGTTCCTGTGTGAGTGGGAATGGGACTGGGGCTCCCATTTCGCACAACCCACCCCAGCGCCGCCCCCTGGCGGTCATACTCATACCCCACTGCCTGCTGCTGCCGCACCGAATGGTAAAATAATATTCTCATTCCAGTCTTCCTCTATGAATCGACCCGTCACTCTTCAATAGCTTTCCCTTTTGGTTTGTTTGTTGTTAGATCAAACCAGGACGCTCACCAGATCATCAGGGAAGGAGACGTCGAATACATCCAAAAGGCTCATCGTTTCTATTGCAACCGGGTTGGCGTCGATTGCCGCCATCATCCTCGCACTCACCATATGGTACTGTCGAAAACGGCGACCGGTTCAGAGAGGACATGTCATAGGTGATTCACGCCGGCAGTCTTTTTTTCTTGATTGACTGATTTCATCTGTCTTTTACTTTCTGCTGTTCTCTTATATATGTCGACATATCACTATTAATTTCTAGATACCCTTGTTGTTTTGAATCGTCAAGCAGATGTCATGCCTGAGGAGACTACGCACGGCCAAGAAAACGGGCATTTGAGCAGGGAAGAAGACGAGGAGGACGGCAGAGGAAGAACGAGCTGCCAACTCTACAGCTATCAGGTTCTTGAGGCTGCTACATGTCGCTTCTCAAGTAGAAACAAGCTAGGGAGTGGTGGATTTGGAATAGTATACAAGGTAATAGTAACCAAGAATTAACTTGTTTGTCATTAATTCTAGTTTTGTTAGCTTGGAACATAAATAGTGGAAGAGAGAAGTGCAGGGCACGCTTGAGAATGGCAAGGAAGTAGCAGTGAAAAGGCTCAGGGATTCCAAGAGAACTGTACAATAACTTGAGAAGGATATTTTCATTGTGGTTAACTTGTGCCACAAGAACCTTGTGAGGTTTTTAGGGTACTGCTTTCAAGAGGAAGGGATGTTTCTCGTCTACGAGTACGTACCCAATAACAGCCTGGATAAGTTTTGGTACAAAGGTAAGTTCATTTCTTCCACTAGCCATTATTGATTATATTTATTAATAGGGTAGTAAACAGATAACCATTGAGAAAAACACCAAAAAGTTGCCTTGCAATTGCAGCATCTCTTCAGGGTGAGAAGCTAGAGTGGGCTACATGGTTCAACATCATCTTAGGGGTTGCTCGTGGCCTTCGGTTTCTTCACGACAAAGGGATCATTCACCGTGACCTCAAGCCACACAATGTACTTCTCGACGATAACTTCAACCCAAAGATCGCTGATTTTGATCTTATGAGGATGTACGACAAACAGAAAAACTCACGAGAGCACCGAGAAGGTTGCTTTGGAACATTGTAAGTACATGAGCAATCATCGCCACACAACTACACACTTTGTTCATGCTTTTAGAGAACAAGGCCAATCGATCAACTGATAACACTTGAATGATGGTTCAAATAACCTTCTACATTGCATAGTTTCATTCTTTGGGTTTCATATGCACTTAACTCATTGCATCTAGTTCTATGAAAAATTAAGACAGGAAAACAATTGCCATGAGGTTTCATCTAAATGATATCTATGCCGTCTCTCTTCCTTAATATTTTGCCATGTTATCAAAATTGTTTATGTAGCTCCCTTTTAAATGAGAATTGAATAGAGGCTGGAACTTTTGTCCCCTTATCTGAAAAAAAAGAGAATTAAACTCCATTAAGAGTGGCGTAATGTGGAGGTTGCATTGAGGGCCTCACATTAGTAACATTAGGCCATGTGTTGCATATTTTTCATTGCACCTCTATAGGTCTTGAATAAGAATTTAGTTGAAACATTAGGTTAAGCTATGTAAGCTTTGGTTGCATCGCTTTCTATGACAATATGCATCTATAATTTTAGAATCAGATAACATAAACACCGTAACTTTAAGAATCAGACAAAAATACCCCTCCCCCTAGCTAACCATTTCAAACCGGTTTGTTGGGTGATTTTGCTGATATGGTTAGTCAAAACCGCCTATAATGCGCTCTCTCTTTCTCTCTCTCTCTTAAACAAACGTAAGTTTTTTTATACGAAGTCAATCTACTACTCATATAAGGACAGACTCACTAAGCTATTTCTCTCAACATGTAAGTTATCCACTTAGATAATGCGCTATCACATATAATTAATATCCACTTAGCAAAGTCTCACAAACTAATATCTCAACATGCAAGTTGTCCAACTAAGCAATACACTATATTATATTATGTTTTTGTGTACATATACATCTCCTAATTCTTAGAGCAACTCCAGCGGTGACCCTTAAATTAAGCCCCTAAAATTTTATTTGCATGCCAAACTATAAAAAGTAGGGGCCTAAATAGAGTCCAAACTCCGAGTGGGAGAAACAAGCAGGGGCCCTATATCCGGTGGGACCCGCTTTGTCGCCATTAAAAAAAAAAAGCCCCGATGCTCGCTTCGACGCCCACCTGCTCGCGGTTCTTGGTGGCGTCGCATGCCGCTTCGCCGTCCCGAGCCACCGGCCGCCCATGCTTGCTCCTCCCCTCGCTACGCCGCCGCCGCGTTGCACCGCCATTCTCCCCGCCCCGCCGCCGCCGCTGCGGCAACCACTTGAGAAGACGAGATGCAGATCGGAAGGTAGCCCCGCTGCAGCAACCGCGCGCCAGGAGATGCACAGTTCGCACGCGAGATCCGGTGGGGCAGCACGCCCTTGCGGCGGTGGGAGGCGATGGCCACGGGGAGATGGAAGACGGCGAGATGCGGAGGTCTTACACGCTAGCGCAAGTTACGGCGCGGCCGTCGCCGACGTTCATCACGTGACGTCGGCTCCTTTCACCGCCCACCAGCACGCACGAATCCATCATCGCAGCCCGACACTCCGCCGCCCTCCACGGCCCGAACGCCGCCCTGACACCCTCGAAGCACCTCGGTGGATCTGACGCTACAAGCACCTCGAGGCGAGCCGGGCGTAGCTCCTTCGGGACGCGTTCCACAGGGGGAGCCGGCGCGTTCCACGGGCGCCACCACCACAGGCGCGTGCCGACGGCGAGCATCCCGCAGCCCCGCACGCATCCTCTCGGTCAGGGAAAACCTTGAGAGCAAGAATCGACTCCACACTTCCAATCGCCGGATCAATCAAGACTAGCGTGATCAATCAATCAAGAACACGGAGGTGAGCTTCATTCCGCGGCCGGGCGTCCGGCGCCGCACACACCCGCGCCGGCCGAGCTCGTCCAAGAACACGGAGCCGCCGGGCGCCCTCCGTGAGCCCTAAAGGCGTGGCCGATGTCGTGGTGGGGGGAGGTTGCGGCGGCATTCTCCGCGCACAAGAACAGGCCGCCAAGGCACCTCCGCCCGCCGCGCTCCTCCGCCATCGCCAACGAGAAGCGCTCCCGCCCGCGCCGCTCCCTTTCCCAGCCGGTCCCGCGCGCGCGCACGCCCCTCCCCAGCTCGGCGCCCGGCCGGCCTCCCTGCGCGGCGGCCGCGGCACGGCCGACGACGGAGGCGCGAGAGGCGCGCGGTGACGAGGAGGACCCTTAAGTCGTGCTCCTCGAGCGAGCGACGACCTAGCGCCGGCGAAGGAGAAGGGCCGCCGGCGGCGCGCGCGCAGGCGGGCGTGACGGTCCCGTCGGCGCAGAGAGTCGGCGGGGGTGGTTCCGCGCGGCGCGGGCGGGCGGGCGAATGGATGCGCTGGCGGCGGAGGCGCGACGGCGGGCTGGCGGTGGCACGCAGCCGGCGAACGCGTCGGGCCGGACGGGAGGGGAAGGGGGGAAAGTGGGTGGGACCCATGAGATGGGGCCTTTCCAGATCCGAGGGGTTGAGATTAAAATTTGAGGGGGACATGTAAAATGGGGCTTGAGTAGGGGCTCCATTGGAAATGGATTTTTATCTAAAATTCTAAAATTTGGGGTAGGGGCCCAAGTAGGGACCCCCACCGGAGTTGCTCTTAGTGATTAACATCCCAACCTATTTATATTCCTTCCTCATACCCACGCAACGTGCAAGTTATAGTGCTTGAGACGATCTACAATTTTGTAGTCGATAACTTTTTGTATAATATATTTTAGAGGATCAAATATTCATTTTAAGCTATCAGATTTTAAAGTTCAAAAGTTATTTTTGCAAAGGATCTTGAATGTTGACATAGTGTATACCAAAGTTTTTCTTGTAATATATATAACTTTAGTTGATATTTTTTATCTAAAGAATCATTTATATCTCCAAATATTTGTTTAAGTTTTCTAATTCTGTTTTTTTTAAAAAAAAGACCAAACGACCTTTTGATGTTGCTGTGGTCTAGACCAAAGTTGTGCTTTCAACTTGCATGTAGTTTCTAGTTGATGTGTTTTTAATCTAAGATCGGTTAAAGAATCGAAGCATTTCTTTGGCCTGCTTCTCTGTTTTTTTGTGTATTGTTTTTTTTTTTTTTTTTTTTGACAAAGGTGTTGTGTATTGTTTGTTGTGAAGCGGGTACATGGCACCAGAGTGCACGTCCGGCCGAAAGTTCCAGCTGTCGATCAAGTCTGACGTGTACAGCTACGGGGTGTTGGTGCTGGAGATCATCACCGGCCACAAGATCTACACGTTCGAAGGCCAAGACTCTGAAGGCCTCGTCGAATACGTGAGTAGTGCAGAAATCATCGTCCCTTTCTAGCTTGGTTTGGTTCATAAGCAAAGGTTAGTAGTAACCGTGGTCATGCGCGTGCAGGTATGGAAGCACTGGACGGAGAAGAGAGCCAGCGACGTGGTGGACGGCGCGACTTGGGCGTGGACGGGCAGGAGCACGCGGCACGGCAAGCGCTGCGGTGCGTGCACATCGCGCTCCTCTGCGTGCAGTCGGACCGAGCAAGGCGGCCAACCATGGGGCAGGTCATGGCCATGCTTAGCAGCAGTGGTGGCGACGACGAGACGGCGGCGGAACTGCCGGAGCCGTCTTTGCCGGGGTACATCGTCGTCTGTCCAACGGCGGCGTCAGGTGTCCAGCTGTGCTTGGGGTGCAGGTAGCGCCGCCGGCCGGGTGACTTACGAGCCATGACCCATTATTACAAGAGGGAGGTGATCTGACTGGTGGTATTTGGCTGGTCAAAATTCTGAAAACCAGAATTTCAATGACACAAACAAAATTAAATCCGGAAATGATCAAATACTACGGGGAAAGAGTCTGCTGAATGCTGATTTCAGTCATGAAATGCAAACTACGTACGTACGCCCCTTCTAATTCACCATATCATGTACTGTACAGGAGAAATTATATTAAAAACTAGAGATAGCGATTCAGTTCTTCAAAGTGAGGTAGCAGCAAGTCCATGGGCAATGCTAAGGTACATACTTTACTTGCTAGGAGGTAATACTTCTAATAAATCTGAGCTATTGATTTTTTCAATCTTTTAGATTTAGAATTAATTAAATAATTCACTAAAATAAAATAAAATCCTCATATCCCCTTATCTCCGGAGAGAGATAAGCGGTCGTGTGGCCCTGCCTTGTTAGTACACCTACCTTTCCATTCACGGATAAAGTAATTATATATTTTTTAATTTATTTTGATAAATAATTATATAAACTGGAAATTTCATGTATAGTTTTTTTTAAAAGCAATTTCATGTATAGTTTATTTGTATCATATATATATTAAGCACTAAAATATTTCATGTACACAGTCGTGTTGTACTCAAATAAAACTATACAGAGTTGTCAAAAAAAAAAAAAAAATACAAAAAAAAACTATACATGTATGAAAAAAGATCAATAGCTAATTGATTGAGCTATGAACTTAATTGACATAGATAACCAAAACAGGTTACAAATCAGATGTGCGATTCATAGTTAACACGTTAAATAAAACTACACAATCACATCAAAGGATTGAGGAAATGACACGTTATAAATCTTACATGTGGATTCATAAAAGGTACACGTTAGACATTAATTACGTACATGCATCAAAATATGTAACATCCAAAATTCCAAAATAAGAAGATTTGCCACATCCAACAAATATATGCATCAACCAAATCTAGAGCAAAGATTTTTAAATCCCGGAACTTTCTTTCTTTATTCTATTTTACCAACGGTTTGTCTACCTCCCACCCGGGTGATTTAGAGGGGATGGTCACCCGGGTGACAACACCCTCTATTTCACCCAAATTTTGAACAAAGTGAAAATCAGGTGAAACAAAGCCATATTTCACCTAGATTTGATAACCATAGGATCAACATCAAAGGGTGCAAATTAAATCAGATGGTACAAATAATAATAAAATGAGGAAAAATAAAGATAAAAGCATGATAGAGAATCATACAGAGCACTTCAGTTTTTAAAAATTTACAAAAACATAAATTAAGAATTTACACCACTATATGAATACATTTACATCAGAATTATATTAAATTTACACCATTATATTCGGTGTAAAAAATTCAGTCATCTAGTGTAAATTAGGACCTGATACATGATTTTAACATGCTTAACACCAGATTATAAACTGATAAACTATATTAGAACTAGGACAAGCGGTTTCACCAAATGCAATGAACCATTTGGATCTAAAGAAAGGACAATGAAAAAGATTTTAGGACAACAGTCAATATATATGCACACAACACAAATGACAGATTATGACCCAGGAACTATATATGAAATAACTAGTTGATTTCAATGAACAATCATGAAGGTGAATAGAAACATACAGGGGAATAGATGTTGAGGTAAGCTGTCATGCGGCATGAACAATGCAACCAATCAAATTAGCCATCCAACCACTGGGCAACTGGGCAACTACCCATAGCCCTGGTCTCATCCTGCAAACCAAAACAAACAGGGGAACTACCCTTACTTTAAAGCCTAATGGTGATTTTACTCTCATTTTTTTAACTTTTGCATTTTTACCCTCACTTTTTTCAAAAAAAACCTCCGTCTACCCCTCTTATTTAACACCGTTGGTACATGTCATATTAAATAACAAAAAAAGAAAGGGAATTTGGTGATTTTACCCTCGCTTTTAAGAAAAATGGTGATTTTACCCTTTTTTTTCCCTTTTAACACCGTTAGAGAGAATTAACGGAGCAGGGATAGACTCTCCCTTCGTTTTTTGAAATAACAGGGGTAAAATCACAAAGTTAAAAAAACGAGGGTAAAATCACCATTTCATTTAAAAGCGAGGGTAAAAACGCCAAAGCCCCCACCAAACAGCCATTGAGACAAATAAAAAATTATGCAAAGACAAATAACAAAAGACATATATTTGTTATGGAAGGCAAAAGTTAAACAATATGAAAATACAAACTAATGAAACATACATAAAGACAAATGTCATATTTTGCAAAGACAAATTAACAAATTTTTATTATGGAAGGCAAAGTGAAATAATAGGGAAATGCAAACTAATAAGACATACAAACATACAAATTGAAGATGCTTTTTGATTAATATCTATTTCTCGCAGATATGCCTTAACAAACTGACTCGCCTTAAACTAATTTTACCATATCAAATAAACATTCAAGTATGACAAAACATAGAAGAAATACAAATTTTACGATATCAAATAGTTATTCAAGTAATTCAATCAAATGTTACGAATAATCAATTTACATAGGTTGAATACAGAACTTACACCTAAACTGGAGTAGTAAAATATGGTTTAATGAAATGTAACCTGCTCTTACTAAAGAAATGAATATACATACGAGTACGTGGATAGGGGATAAATTTGACGCTACCGGCCATGCCCCAATGCAAAAAGGAGAGGGGAGCGTGTCAGAGAGAGTGTTTCAGAGGGGAGAGCGCGCAGCGCGCAGGCGAGGTGAGAGCGATGCTCGCAGGCGCTCGGTCGCCGCATGCGCATGCGGCAGCAGAAGGAGCGCGCATCTCATTCTCCACCGGACCACCCGTCAACTTGGGCGCTGTGACGCTCGCCACATGCATCTCCTCCAGCGAGTCAGCGACAGGATGGACGGCCACCAAATCGGGTGATAGGAGCGCAAGAATCACCCGGGTGACATATAGATTTACCGTTTACCAAACAAGAAACTATTAAGAGATAATAGTTAACTATAGCCACCCGATCTAATTAAATGAACGGCTCAATTGAATGAACCGCTCACAATACAATTATTCGAAGGTACCACAGAGCAAAGCCCCAAGTTCATAAACAGAAAGAATGTAAACTTGCACCCCTTCAGCCCATCAATCGAAAACGACGAGCTTCTCGTACTCCGGCCAAGAGATGGCCTTATCCATCTGTTCCCTGGGTGTGAGCTTGTCTGGCACGACCTCCTCGCCATCAAGGAACAGCTTAATCATGTTCTTGGAGTAGCCGCTCACCAGCGCCACCCCCTTCTGGTCTAAGGTCACAGGCACGGACCTTGAGCTGCGCAGGTTCCAGAACACTATCTGCGGGATCGCTGCGCCGTATCCGGCCTCCGTGAACTTCCTCTGGATCGCCTCGTAGTCTGTCTCCCAATTCTTGGCTTTGTAGTCTGTTTCTTCATCTGTTTCTTCATCTGTTTCCCATGACATATACCTCGACTGATGCGGCGAATATGGCGACGACGCTTCATCGAACTCCATGTCACTGAACACGAATACCTTCTTCACGATCTTCTCCGGAGGCAGCTTGCCGTCGACCGCAACCCTGAGGATTTGGTCGAACACTGCCTGAAAGTTGGTGTTCATGTCCCAGTCCATGGACCGGATAAACTCTGTCTTCTCCCAGAGGGTCTTGCCTGTGATCTGGTGCAGCTCAGGACGCTGGCTGAATGTGATGAGCCGATGGTGCCAGGGCTCGTCGCTTAGCTCGGAGATGAGGAGGCCGAGCGCGACGAGACGTCCATGGGGCGGCCGTCCATGCTGCCCGACACGTCGCAGATGGCTATGCAGTTGTTGAGCTTGCCGAGTTCCCGCATGTCAGACACCATGCGATCCCACTGCAGGTCGGCGACCTCGGCGTCGTCGTCAATGGACGCCAGGATCTCGTGGGGAGCAGGGCGCCAGCCGCGATCTTCACTTTGCCGGTCTTAACGTCGTTGAGGTAGAGGTTGAAGCGGCCGGCGTCGTGCTTCCGGAACAACTCCGTGTAATTCTTCATGGCCACGGACGCCACGCGCGTGTAAACCAAGTCCCCCAGGCCTTGGCCGAGATGAACGTCTCCGGGAGCCTGAGGGCGCGATGCAGGGGCACGAGCGCCTTCTGGCGGAGAAGTTCGCGCACGCGGTAGGCGTAGTGCTCGTCCTCCAAGTCCTCCGGCAGCTCCGGCGACGAGCCCTTGGGGAAGAGGCGTCGTCCGATGGCCTCGCAGAGGAGCGTGGAGCGGTCGTAGCAGGTGTCAATCGACGGGCACCATTTCGCGGCGATGGAGAGCTCGTTCACCTTCCCTTGGGCGAGTTTCTTCATGTCCTTAGCGAGGAGGTCGGCGAACAGAGCCGCCGTGGAGTCGTGCAGGAGCCGGTAGGTTGGGTCACGGGCGTACCTGTCGACGGCTCGCTGCCGCCCTCCCGCCTCTTCCTCCGCTCTAGGGCTGCCTCAGCGGCGGCCTTTCCGGTCGCGCTCGTTGGCGGCATCGATCTCGCGCGCCCCCGCCGTCCAGGGGCGAGGTGACTCCTTCCACCACGAGCGATCGCCGCCCCCGCCAGCCCGGCTGCGTCATGCGGCTCGCGGCGGCGAGCGACGGCCTCCCCGGGCGGCGGGCGGGCCTGCTTGTCCGGGGTCCTCGCCGATTGGCCACCGTGGATGATACGGTGGAGGATCTCGGAAGGTCCTTGAGGTAGCCGAAGTCGGGCGACGTGGCCCGCGTTGAGGGCGAGCGTGAGTGGGGTGCACCCGGTGCATCCAGAGCGGTGGTGGCGTAAAACCCCCTCGCGGGTCGGACTTGCCCGCTCCCGCCGCACGCCGAGGAGGTTGCACGCGAGGCGAAGCGCCGTGTTGGGCTCGGCGGCCCACGCGTCGGGCGGCGGAGGGGAGGTGACGGTCGACGACGGGTCCGGGAACGACGTGGAAGAAGAAGTCGAGGCAGGGGTCCCCCGAGGACGCGAACGTTGGCGACGCGTTCTCCGTCAAGCGTCTTCGCCGGGCGGCGCCTTAGCCGGTTTGTTGAAGTTGGCGTCGAGCAGATCCACGAACATGTCACCGTCGCGGGCCGCCGCCGCCGCGCGGCAAGGAGGCTCTCCGCTGGTGGGCCGAGGAGGGTGTAGGACACTGCCGCCGGGCAAGCCGCCCGCTGCTGCCGCCGCCATTGGTAGGGTTTATGCTTGGGTTTCGGGGTTTCTGGTTTCGTTGATCTGGCCGCCGCCAAGGCTGATGATCGAAAAGCGTCCGCTTATCAAGTGGAGGGTGAGGCAGTTGCTTGCGTGAGAGAGAAGTCAGCGCACTGAACCGAAAAGATCTATCGGCCCCGAATGCTAGGAACCAAATTTTATTTAGTTTACAAAAAATACTCTTTTCGTTCCAAATACTCTGACTGACATTTACAGCATGCTATTCGCAAGAAATAAAGAGGTGTGATGTTGCCATCTATTTAGCAATAGCACTACAATTTGCCGTCGCTCACGAACGCCCCGGCATTGTCAATTTCCTATGCAGTGACTGATCTGGTGTCAAAGCGGGAGGGAGCGGCAAAATTTTTGGTAGGTACTACCTCCGTCTAAAAAAAGCCGTTTTTAATACGGAGTTTTTTTTTACTTCTTTTTGACCGTCCATCTTATTTAATTTTTTTTAAATAAATATTATTTATTTTGTTATGACTTATTCGATCACTAGAGATATTTTAATAACGGTTTATTTATTTTATATTTTGTATAAATTTTTAAATAAGACAAACGGTTAAACATGAGTTCTATAAAACCTAAAACGACACTCTTTTTAGGCGGAGGGAGCAAGAGTTATTCTAGCATGCACACTTGACATGGTCAAGTACTTTTTCTTTTGTACTCTTGTACTTAGCGTATTCATACGGTATATTGTAGTTATATACTACCTCTACACCATATATAATGCCATGGTCTCTCCTTCTCCTTCGCTCTTCTCCGCAACAGCTAATCGGTGGATAGAGGAAAAAAAATGAAAGTACCGTAGCACTTTTTTATTGGTTTGTGGTAAATATTATCCTACCTAACTACGCTCTATAGAATCATCTCGCAATGTACCACAAACGAAAAGTGCTATAATACCAAATTCAGTAGTACAGCAAAACTTTCAGGCTAACACATACAAATGGAATGTAAAAGAGAGTATGGCATGACACAAATCTTAAGACATTTATGGGCGATGGAGATAGACCACTACTCTCTTTGTCCTAAAATATTTGTCGCTTGCGCTTGCCGAGAACCAGCTTTGACTTGAAAAATATTATTATTTCTCATACATAATTAATATCATTGAAAAATCTTTAAATCTAGCTTTTTAATAAATTTATTTAAAAATACAAATATTGCACGTATTTTGTATAAATTCAGTCAAACTTATGACACGAAAACCGAAAATAACCGACATTTTTGGATGGAGTGAGTATATACCACTTCGCATTTTTCGGTCGTTGAAGGCGGGAGAGCGGGTCCGGCGGCGCCAACAGTATTCATCCCCTTGCCGCGGTGTCCTATTAGAACCAAACTGCAGCGGTCGCCATCGTCGTTGTCTCTGTTAAGAATTCCTTAATTAGAGGAATGATGGGTGTCGGGGACCTAAATATTGGGCCTCGAGACATTCTCAAACTATGAGAAATTGCCGGGCCCGCCAAGGTCCAAGAAAACCTAGCCCGCTATCATCCCGCATGGAGGGGGACGCCCGACGAACGATGGACCAGGCCATTGAGCCACGACGCTTACATGACGACGAGCAGCCCACCGAACGGCCCACGAGCGGCCCGAATGGAGTCACCATGACGCATGCAGCTTATTACGCCACGGCGGACAAGGTCAAGGACCTCTACCGAGCAATAACCACGACGCTTCACGCCGACCCGATCCAAACCATGGCTCGGGCTCGACCACACGTCTCCGATTCGCCCGAGGCTGGCCTAGCTCACCGGCCTCGGGAAATCTCCGATTCGTCCGAGGGGGCCTAGCTCACCACCCTCGGCGCAAAAAAACTCCGCCCCTCGCCCGAGGGAGACAGCTCTCTCCATCCTTGGGTGAGGCAGCCCAACTAGCCCGTCGTCTAGGGTCGCCGACCCTCGGGCGTGGGAGGTTCCGTCCGGGAGGAAGGGAAACCGCCGCATTCAATCGCGGTCGCACGGCAGCGAGGCGCCGGTGCCATCGACACGCCCGGTCAAATCGACCCGCCGAATCGCCTCCCCAATCTGACCGATGGGACACAATGCCGAGAACCGGTGGCGTGTTACGCCACCCCAAGACGGAACCAAGATGACACTGTTCACTTCCCGGAACACCGTCAAAGCGCCACGTTGGGCCAGACCCTCGGGCACCCGACACGCATGGCAGCAACCACTGGGACCGGCCCTCGCCATGCGGATGTGAGGGGGACGCCACAGACCCTCGGGGCGCGCGAACGCATCGCCCGCCATTGGATCCGGACGCGTGTCTTCGCCGAGCAACGCTCAAACCCAGCCCAGCGCCCTCGGCAATGCACATGCAACCAAAGTGCAGCCTGGGGAATTAGCCACCTAGGCAACCACCAATGTAAACATTATCTCTCTCCTTCTCCTATAAAAGGGGGAGTAATGTCTCATTAGGAAGAGAGGTTGGATTCGGTTGGACCCCATTCTCAACCCGGGTTCACACGAAGAAAACGCCCACCACTACCACCGTAACCACGATCGTGGGGCTTGAGACCGCTTCTCTCCCACACGACCGCCAGTAAACCCCCTGCCGGGCTCACCTTTGAGCACGAGATAACACGCGTGACACACCCCCATCGGGCGTAGGCCCCGCTGGCTGAACCAGGGATAAACCGCCGTGTCCCGCGTGTCCATCTTGTGCTACGCCATCGAGGGAGGAAGCACGCAGCCTACAAATTTTTTATTGCCGGCACCCGAGGCGCCCGCCGCTCCTCGAAATCGCCCGGCGCTTGGCGCGCCGTAGGGGCACGCCGTGCAATCCGCATCTCCACCAACCCTCATGGCGGCTCCGCCCCTCGTTTCCACCCCCCCGCGGAGCATGTGCTCCCGCGCGAACTCCACTGTTCTTCGGAACGCCGGCATTCGTGACGCCGCCACGACTACGAGATGATCCTTCGCCGGATCTACCGGCCAGAGGGAGAGCAGCACGCCACCACGGCGTGCCCACCATCATGGTCGCCGCCGAGGCGGGCAAGGCGAAACCACCACCCGCGCAAGGCGCTTCAGGCAACGGATTCGAATCCGTCGACATCTCCCCGGCGCCGACTCGCGAGAAGGGCTCCCAGAACCCTAGGCCTCGGAAGATCCGTGCCGGCGTCCACTGCGGGAAGGATGCCCAAACCCTAATCATCGGAAAAACGCCTCCCGCTCCGGTCATACCGAGGGAGTCCCGTGAATCCACGCAGCGCCGAAAACCTCGCCGAAGCTCGCCAGAGAGCACGGGCCAGCCTCCCGCCGTTCCACGGAACGCTACCCCATGGACATGCACTTCAGGAGCGCATCCTTCGGAGGATGCGGGACGACCCCCCCATGCCGCCTCCTCCGGGTTCGATTGGGGCCCGACCCGGGAGCCGAGGGACTCGCTCTACCGCCCGAGAACAGAACTTCATCCAAGCATTCGGGCGCTCCATGCACCCGACGATGAAGACGAATACTATGACCCCACGAGGGAATGCTTCAACGCCGAGGTTCCGCCGCAAGATGGCCGCTTCATCGACGTGTCCGGCCGAGGACGACGTGGACGCAGCCGCCACGGCGAGCCCCGGCACTGGCGGCTCGCTCCCGCCCCAGCGTAGAAGGGCGCCACGGCCGCCGGCGGAAACGCACAACCGCAGGACTTGCGTAACCGATTCGCGCGGAATCCGCGCGACTTCGACGACCGAGCGAACATTCAACGGGAACAGCCCGGCCGTGGGCCGGCCCCGAGAGCACCTCAAGCCCCTCGAGGCGGCGATCGCAACACCAATGGAGCGCCACACCTTCCCGACATAGCAGCCCTCGCTCAACCGAAAGCAAGCTCAACGTAGCGGCAAAGAAGCCATGTTGGTACGCGAGATGCCCGAGCCCTCTACCGCCGAGGGAAGACACATTCGGGAAGGCTCCTCATCTTTCTTGATAGGGCAGCCGCATTAACAAAGGAGAGCTCGGCCTCCCGGGATCGGGCCGTGACATCGCGGCGACGAGGAGAGTCCCGGACAAAGCCGACAAGGCTCACCCCAGCCCGAGCAAAGCCGGGCCCTCGGCAAGGCCACTCCGGGAACGCCTCAACGACAACCGCAGCGAACCGCCCGTCGTTCGACCGTGTGGAAGACCCCCGCCAAGACCGTCACCGAGGTGCACCCGACCTCGTGGACGAGATCGAAGCGGCAACGAGCACGCGGCGAGGCAGCCCACCTCGGGCTTACCAGCGGGACGAGACGCCCATGCACGTCGGGAAGACCGAGGGTACTCCCCGAACCTCCCCCGGCCACAGCCTTCACAAGGGACATCGAGAGCACTACTCCCCACGCTGTTTTCAGGCCACCTAGCCACCTCGAGAAATATACGGGAGAAACTTCGTCCCGAGGTATGGTCGGATGATTATCGGCTAGCCCGCCAGCTTGCGGGGGGCACATGATGACAAGGTGATAATCGTGAATCCGCCCCTCGTACCTCTCCGAGTCCGCGAGCTTGGTTGGAACACCTTCCGCCCAACCTCATATCCAACCGGACCAGATTTGGTAAGGACCTTCAAAGGCAACTTCCAAGGCACGATTCAAGGCCCATTCTTCACAGGACCTTCGGAATCGCCGATAAAAGTCCGACGAATCCTGCGCGACTACATCCGGTGTTTCTCCAAGCGGCGGACCGAAGCTCCCCAATGTGACGGATTCGACGTCATAGGGGCCTTCTTGGCCGCACCTCATGCCGAGACCTCGTGAAGAAGCTAGGGCGCCGGACTCCAACCGAGGCAAACGAACCGATGGACATCGCCACCAAGTTCGCCCGGGTGAGGAGGCCGGGTCTCGGCTCTGCTCGGGTGGGGCCCGGCAAGGGGAAGCGCAAGGAAGAGGAGCCCGAGGGATCTCAACCTCGAGAACAAGAAGAAGAAGAAGAAGGATAAGAGCCGCAAGGGCAAGGGCCATGCCGCCCAATCGGACGATGAAGACATGGTAGCCGCGGTCGACCGCAAGGGCCCCGGCCCCGCCACGAGAAACCTTCGACGACATGCTCAAGAAGCCGTGCGTAACCATAGCTACCCGGCCAAGCATACCCTGGGAGTGCAAGAAGGTACGCCAACATTTCGCCAAGCTCAAAGCCATCCCCGAGGGTGATGAGGAAGAGACTCCCGAGGGTGGCGCCAAGGGCAACGAGGAGTTCCCGAAGGTGAACAATCGCTTCATGATCTTCGGCGCAAAGCACCAAAGAACATGTCCCCGTGGCGGCGCAAGAAGGAGCGTCGGGAGGTCTACGCCACGGAGCCAAAGAACCCCGAAGCTACGCAAGTGGTCGGACCAGCCATCACCTTCGACCGCCTGATCACCCCCAAAGACATCCCGAACCCGGGGCTTATCCACCGGTGGTGGATCCCATCATCGCCAACACTCGGCTCACCAAGGTCCTTATGGACGGAGGGAGCAGCCTCAACCTCATCTACGAAGAAACCCTCGACCTCCTCCTCGGGTGGACAAGTCCAAGATCCGCCCGGAGGGCCGGCATTCAATGGCGCCGCCCCCGGCAAGCAACTTAAGCCCCTCGGGCATTGACTTGCCGGTGTGCTTTGGAGACCCTCGAACTTCAGGCAAGAGACTCTCACATTTGAGATTCTTGGGGTGCGCGGTACTTACCACGCACTCCCCGGACGGCCTTGTTACGCCAAGTTCATGGTCTGTCCCGAACTACACGCACCTCAAGCTCAAGATGCCGGGGCCAAAGGGTGTCATCACCACCGCCCTCACACCATCACGCATATGATTGCGACGTGGAGAGCTGCAGTACGACGAGGCACTCGCCATTGCCGAGGCACTCATTGCCGACGCGAAAAGAAGCTTTGACGAAATCGCAACCGAGCACGAGGCCAAGCGCCGCTGGGCCGAACTTCGAGCTTCCTCGCACAAAAGAAGATCCCACTCGATCCCAAGAACCCGAAGGAGAAGCCGCCACCATCAGCTCGGACTGATCCAAAATAGGAAGCGCGTGCTCGCCGACTTCCTCCGCGGCGAACGCCCGGACGCTTAGATGGGGACCCTGGACATGCCGGCATACCGAGGGATGTCGCCGAAAGCACTCCCCTAGACATCCGGCCGGGCTCAAAGCCCGGTCATGCAACGCTTTGCGCCCGTTCGATGACGCCAAGCCGGAAGATCATCGGCGAGGAGATCCACAAGCTGCCGGAGGCCGGATTTATAAAAGAAGTATTCCACCCCGAAAGTGGTTAGCTAATCCTGTATTAGTAGAGAAAAAGAATGGGAAATGGCGGATGTGTGTGGACTACACTAGTCTCAACAAAGCATGTCCGAAAGTTCCTTTTCCTTTGCCTCGAATCGACCAAATTGTCGACTCCACCGCGGGATGTGAAACGTTGTCTTTTCTTGACGCGTATTCCGGTTATCACCGATCAAAATGAAAGAGTCCGACCAGCTCGCGACCTGCTCATAACACCCTTCGGGATGTATTGCTACCTCACCATGCCCTTCGGCCGAGGAACGCCGGGCGCAACATACCAGCGATGCATGCAAATCATCTTCGAGAACTCATCGGGCGGATAGTGGAGGCCTACGCCGATGACATTGTGGTCAAATCCAAGAAAACGCCGGACCTCGTGGGAGACCTCGGGAAACCTTCGAAAGTGCCTAAACAAGAAGGGAGTCAAGCTCAACCCCGAAAGTGCGTATTCGGGGTTCCCGAGGGATGTTGCCGGGCTTTATTGTCTCTCAATGAGGCATCGAAGCAAACCCGCCAAGGTGGACGCAATCTCCAAGATGGGTCCGATCCAAGACCTCAAGGGAGTACGAAGGTCATGGGCTGCCCGGCTTCATTAAGGTGTTCATCTCACGCCGGGGAGAAGGGCCTGCCCCTCTACCGACTCCTTCGCAAGTCCGAGCGCTTGCCTTGACCCCCGAGGCCGAAGAGGCCCCTCGGCAACCTCAAGAAGCTCCCGACAAACCCACCGGTCCCCGGTACCGCCAAATCCAGAGAAACCTTGCTCTTATACGCCACCGCCACTACCCGTGGTCAGCGGGTGATCGTAGTAGAGCCGCCGAAGAGGGGCACACGCTGCCGCATTACGCCGCTTTTACTTCATCGCGAAGTGCTTTCCGACACCAAGACGAGGTATTCGCAGATGCGTAAACCATCATGCTATTGTACTAACGCCAAGGAAACTTCGTCACTACTTCCTCGCGCACCCTCGCTGTCGTGGTGTCCCTCGCTCCCCTGGAGATTCTCCAAAACCGAGAGGCCACGGAAGAGTGGCGGAAGCGGGCGGGGAGCTCATGGGCGAAACCATATCGCTCCTACCCCGCAGGCGATCAAGTCCCGTGTCCTAGCCGACTTTGTGGCTGAATGGACCGACATACACGCCTACCCCCCGCACCCATCCGTGCCGAGTCTTTGGACCATGTTCTTCGATGGATCCATGATGAAGGCAGCGCTGGGCTGGTTTGCTCTTCATCTCACCTCTCGGGTTCACACGAGGTATGCCATCCGGCTGCATTTTCCTCGCCTCCAACAACGCCGCCACGAGGCGCCGGTCAATGGTCTCCTGGATCGCGGGCGAACCTCGAATCCGACGGTTGGAAACCGGGGGGATTCGCGGTTGGTCATCGACCAAGTCATGAAGGCCTCGGCGTGTCACAACCCGAAGATGGAGGCATATTGCCGAGAAGTGCGCAAGCTGGAGGAAAAATTCCATTTACTCGAGCACAAACACACACCCAAAGCGTTACAATGAGGCCGCGGATGAGCTCGCCAAGGTCGCAATACCCAAGATACTGTTCCCGAACGTACTTACCTCCCGATCTCAACGAACCCTCGGTCAAGTACGCACCCTTGGGAATAACCTCGGGGGCTCAAGAAGGCGCCCTGACCAGGCCACGCCCGGCAATGGCGGTCGACCCGCCCCCCGACCGGAGGAAGCCGGGCGTTGGAGTACCTCACCCGAGGTGAGCTGCCCGAGGACAAGACCGGAAGCCGCGCCGCTTGGCCCGAAGGGCCAAGTCCTTTGCGCTAATTGGAGAAAAAGGGAACTCTACAAGAGAGGGGCCTCGGGTGTACATGCGATGCATACCCTACCGAAGGCAAAGAATTGCTCGAAGACACACACCGAGGGAATGCGGTCACCACGCGGCCCGAGGACTCTAGTCGGTAAAGTCTTCGAGCAAGGCTTCTACCCGGCCCTCGCGATGCGGGGACGCGAATCTAGTCGTGCGTACCTGCAAGGAATGCCAATTCTACGCGCGAGGACTCATCTCCCAGCTCAAACATCGCAAACCATACCACTTACGTGGCCATTTGCGGTGTGGGGACTCGACATGATTGGTCCCCCTGAAAGGGCGCGGAGGAGGACACACTTCACACGTCCTAGTCGCCATCGACAAGTTCTCCAAATGGATTGAAGCCCGACCGTGGTGAACCCTCACCGCGGGGGAAACGGTGAAATTCTTTACGGATATCATCTCCCGTTTGAGTCCCGAACTCCATCATCACGGACAACGGAACCAACCGTGGGGAAAGAAATTCCTTGACTTTTGTGACGACTATGGCATCCGGTCGATACCTCGGCCGTGGCACACCCGAAGACCAACGGTCAAGTGGAGCGAGCCAACGGCATGATCCTACAAGGGCTCAAGCCAAGAATTTTCAATCACCGAACCAAGTCGCAAAAGGTGGTACCGGGGGCTGCCATCGGTTCTATGGAGCCTTCGAGCGACGAAAAGCCGAGCCACGGGATTCAGCCCGTTCTTTCTAGTCTATGGGGTCGAGGCGATCCCCGCCCGGACATAGAATACGGGTCCCCGAGGCCGCGAGCCTACACCGAGCAAGGCAACCAGCGGGCGAGGCAAGACTCCATAGACCAAGTTGACGAAGCCCGAGACGTTGCGCTCACGCACTCGGCAAGATATCGCAAGGCTCTGCGCAAAAATATCATGCCAAGCGGTTGAAACCTCGGGAGCTCCAAGTCAACGACCTCGTGCTCGGTGCCGAAATGGACAACAAAGGACGTCACAAACTCACGCCACCACGAAAGGGCCTTATTTCATCGCCGAAATACTAAGGCCCGGGACCTACAAACCGAAGAACGAGAAGGGCGAAATCTACTCCAACGCCTCGAACATAGAACGCTACGCCGCTTCTACCCTTAAATTCCGCACTAGAAGTCAAACACCTGTGTTCTTTTTCGCTCAATAAAAGATCCGCATCTTTTACGAAAAAAAAAAAAAGTACTTCTCGTGCAAACCTTAAGGGAGTCTTAGCCTCGTCGAAAGACAAGACTAAAACTCCCTCGGGGGGCTACATGGGGCCCCCTCGGGGGCCCTTCCCCTGGAGGACCCTCCTTTTCCTTTTTTTCAAAACTTTTTTTCAAGAAAAAAGTTTTCTCGCGCATACTCGAATTAATCGTTTAAGTTGCGAAGGTCGCGCACGCACAAATCCAAAAGCAAGATAACCGAGGCTAACGGATGGCCCCTAGTGGCACCGTATGGATCGCCCGATGGCGTCCACGGTTACTATCTCGCGAGCGGAGAAAGCAAGCAACCCGGCCACACAATAAACGAAAAGATTCGGGGAACGCAACCTTAAAACATAAGTGCACCCGTCAAGGCCACAGGCCTCGGGCGGCGCCATTGTTTATACATATCCATCTCACAAGCTCCAATCTTTTCATGCAAGGAGGGATCAGGGGGCGAGGGAGGCCTCATCTACTTGCGCCCTCACCGGGGCCGCCGAGGAAGCCGGCATGCGCAGCGCCCCGCGGGCGGCCGCTCCCGAGGGTGGCGTCGGGCCCGTCGGCGCATCCTCGGACGTGGCGTCCACCATCTCCGTGTCCGCCTCATAGGTGGACTCTATGGGGAGTACGGGGACACACTCGCCCTCAAAACGCGAGAGGACAGCAGAGTCGCGGCGCCATCCACAAAGTCATATAGACTTTGGTCTTGGCGGCGTCGGCGGCATCCTCTCGGCGGGATCAACTTCCTCCCTCGTCATAGGAGCCGAGGAAGAAGCCCGTCGCGACACCGGGCCAGCGGCGTCTTGGACTCCATCGGGAAGTGGGAGCGAGACCACCGCTGGGCATGTGCGAATGCCATTCCGGAAGGCGTTCCGGAGCTCGGACCGAAGGAATCCACCGACGACGCCAGCGAGGCAAGGAGCCGAGGGGCCCAACCTCCGGTTGTCCGCCCCCGGCGACGGCGGCAGGAGACCGAGGCCTCCTCCAGGTCCCGGCGCGACTTCGGCCTCCCGCTCCGCCTTTGGGCGAGGGTGGCGCGGTATTCACGGGCCGGTCGGACATTCTCCGCCTCGGCAACAACCACAAGACAATATCAGAGACGACGAAATCGAAGGTGACAAAGCCTACCAGGGGATAAGACGTACCTTGGCACCGGTTGCCGGCCCAGCATGACGCCATGCTCGCGCCTAATCTTTTTGGAGCTGGTCCTTCTCCCTTCCCGAGGTTTCCCCCTGACGCCGCCCTCGATGCGGGTGCTTAGGGCGTTGCACATTTTCGCTGCTTCTTCGCCTCCCGGGACCTGTCCCCGCTCGTCATGGCCTCCCCAAGGGCCTGGAGGACTGCTTCCGGGCGTCCTCGAAGTCTTGGCTCATCCGAGCCATCTCGCCCGACCCAAACAATCGGCCTCGGACCGGGCCTTGACAAGCTCCGCCCGCTAGGGCCCGTCGGCCGAGACTCCTCTCCTCGGCAAGAGCAGCAAGCCGCGAGGTCCGCTCTGGGCCTCGGTCAACTTCACCCGAGTTTGACCAAGGGCATTCCAGTTCGGGGACGTTCGGCGAAGGAGCTCGGACTTCTCCCGGCGAAGGACGAGAGTCCGCAACGACAATACTACTCGTCAAGACGCGAAGCACAAAGGACATGCAGCGGGGATGGCCATCAAGATACTTACCGCGTCGACTTCCGCGAGACGGCCGGTGATGGTCTTCCCGATCCTCGCTAAGCCCTCGGCGGCCCATTGACGGATCTGCTCATGGGTCCTCCACTCCAAGACCTCGGGCGATCATCAACAACCACGCGTGCGGGACCCCGGGCATTTCGCCCGGGTCGAGGCGGACCGCCCAGCGAGTTGGCTCGGAGGGATACATCTCCCCACCGGCAGCTCCCGCGGCTCACGGGAACCTGCACCGATAGAAGTCCAGGGGGCCCCTCGGAGCCGACCACGGGCACCGGCCCTCGTCATGGCCGAAAGACGACGCTCCGCCAAGGGCCGCCTCGAACCCTGGACACGTGGAGCGGCGGGAAGTCGGGGTTGTACGGCTTGTGTGCCCCTCGGGTCGGCAAGCGCCAGCAAGCGGAGACTTGCGCGTCTCCGCCCGCTGTCAAAGAGCTCCTCTTGCGAACTCCCTAACAAAGGGGACCGCCTCCTCGGGGTGGCGGCGACGACCTCCCTCGGGCGGCGCCACTTGCTCTAGCACCGAGCCGGTGTCCGTGGCGCGACCGAGCTCTCCGTGTCGATCACCATCGGCCGGGCAGCCAACCCACCATCGCCACCATGGGCTGTCACCGCCTCGGCGCGGCCTCGGCGACATCGGATGCGGGGCGACCCCTCCCGGGGCTCGGGGCCGGCGCCACAGAGGACTCGACGCAGCCGTGAGGCATCTTGACGGATGACCCCCGGCTCTCGCTGCCGGCGAAAGACTGTGCACTAGCCTTTAGGGCCTTCTTGGGGTGCGAAGCAACGGCCGGCCCCGTTTCCTAAAGTCAAGTGCACGTCAAAACAAGGCAACCATACGCCCGAAGAAAATCAAGATTGCAAAGGCAAAAGGAAACTCACGAAGCCCGAGGGATCGCCCTCGCCGACGAGGCTCGGGATGGCTGCGACCTCGGCGTCGCACTTGACGCGCGCCGCCTCCCCCGGACGCCGTATGCACGGGGCTGGATCGGGACGGGGTCGCCGGCCCGTCCCCGAACCGCCCGCGACGCCGAGGGTACTTTCGTGGCGGGAGGCGCCGGTTCTTCCCTTCGGCCTCACCGCGACGCCGAGGTGCCGACGTGGCCAACACCAATGGTCCTGAGGACTCGGCGGAAGAACCCTCGGCGCACGGATGCCGGTTGTTCCCGACGTCTCGGGCTCGGGCTCGGGCTCACCGGAGCCCCGACCGGTCTGAGAGCCCCATGGCTCTGGTCCAGC
This sequence comes from Hyparrhenia diplandra, assembly GCA_015847255.1. Lineage (NCBI taxonomy): Eukaryota > Viridiplantae > Streptophyta > Magnoliopsida > Poales > Poaceae > Hyparrhenia > Hyparrhenia diplandra. Next base: position 277,044 of record JADLZK010006947.1, on the reverse strand, counting down.
CGAGCTGCCATGTCGCCATCGACGCGAGTTCACACGAGAACTCATCCTCCGGGTTGTCATCCTCCCCGGTGGTCGAGGTATCGGCGACTTCGCCCGCTTCGTTGCTCGACCCGGCGCTTCTCGCGAGCCACGTTCCTCTTCTTCCTCTCCCTCCTTCTTCGATTGCGGGGTCCTCTGCGCAGCTCGTTCGAGCACGGTTCGCGGCCCGACGGTCGGCGTCCAAATGCATGCGGGAGGAGGGAGTCATGGTAGTTGATACGACCCCGCGAGGAGGAAAAAGTGAGAACCGCCATGGTAACAATGCACCCGAAACAATGCAAGAACACCGAAGCCAAGAAGTACTTACGGGGAGATATACCCTCGGTCGGGGCACATGGGGATCTCGGGGATATGCGACGGGGTATTGGACCCCAACGCATCCCTCACCCTCTTGGCCCAAAGCCATCGGTGGAAGCGAGAAGGCGACATCCGCACGCAGCGTCAAGACCGTCGGCGTCGAGCGCCATCTTGCACATGAGCAAGGGCGTTCCATCGGGCGGCAAAGAATCGACGCCGTTGAAAGGCGGCGACCACGGCGGCAAAGATTCACATCCTTCCCGAGCCGCGGGACCGCGCTTCGTGCCTTCCAACCGACGGTGATCCTCCGAGGGGGGGACCCTAAGTTCCACTTCGCGGGCGATGCTTGAGGACCCGCCCCGGTGTCGCGGGGGAGCGTTCCCATCGTTGCGGAGGTAGAACCACCGATCCTGCCACCCCTTGTTCGAGGAGGTGAGCTTGGATACGATGTACCCATCGCCGGTTCGGCTTCAGCGCTCCGCGCGGACTTGGGCGCACAACCACCAACGCGCAATGCCCTCCGTGGGCGGCCCCGCGCCATCGACGCAGGTGTAAGGTCCGCCTTGAAGAACCACAACCGAGGTCCCAATGCGGCTCGATCCCCGTGAATCCTCACGGAGGGTGACGAAGATGGCGGCTTGGGAGATCGACCGGGCGGGTGGTGAAGCTCGACTTCATAGTAGTGGAGGATCGCCCGGATGAACCGACCCGCCGGCATCCCGAAGCCACGCCGATGAAGATCCATCAGGCTCACCACGTAGCCGTCACGAGGGTTAGGCTCCTCCTCAGTCCAATCTGGAGCAATCCACTCCGGCCGCTCTTCGGCGACGGGGACGGAGGAGCCCTTCCTCGACCAGCGCTGAAGTTTCTCCTCCGTCGCCGTCGACCTCGGCCACGGCTCGGCGTCGAGCACCTCCCCGCACCGTCACCACTACCCGATCGCGCAATGGATGAAAGGGAGATAAAGGGTGGCAACCGCCAAAGAACCCCGATCACACGAGCGCAAGGCAAGTGAATCTCTCCCCAATCTCTCCCACACTATCTCTCAGATCTCCCGATTGCCGCAGCAAAGAAGGCAAGAAGGCGTGGCGAAGAGCAAGGGAGCAACTATCCATCACGCCGCGGCGACCCCATATTTATAGGGAAGGGAAGGCAAACCGCCGGCCGGGCAATCGAACCGACTCTCGGAATGGGCGGCCCACGATGGGACGGGGAACCGCTCATCCAACGGCTTTCAGGCCGTGCGGTGGAACCGTCAAGGGCATTAATGCACCTTTGACGGTGCCCTCCTCAATCTCCGCCCCCGACGAGAAGCCCGCGAGCCCGCCCCATCGGATGGAACAGGCACGCCGCCTCAAGCACTGCGAGGAGACGCTTCTCTCGGTCGAGTAAAACCGTCCGCCATCCATAACCGGCCGCCAGCGCCCGACCTAAGGGGCAAAAAAAGTCGATCCGATGACGGTTCCCGCCCCGGTGGAAACCAAACGAGCCTCGGGCCGACACACCCCTACGTTCGAGAGGTTGCCAGGCTGGGCCCATGAGGGTTTCTATAGTCGCCTCGGGGATAACCCGAGCCGGGGGCGGGATGGAAATGCACAACCGCCTATACCGGCCCCCCGGGGCTGGGATTTCTGAACGTGTTGAAGGCCGCGGCGGTCGCTTATAGAGATGTCCCATCCGTGGGAGGCCTACGTGCCCTCGGGGTTGGTCCGCCCAAACCCCGGATCTCGCTAAGCGGTCCGCAGTTCTCATGGGGTGAATCCCGGATCACATAGCCGACCCTTGCTGCTCCGCAAGGGCACCGGGCACCCCGCTAAAACGGACCGCCATAACGCTCACCGGAGCACGGCACATTCGGCTTATTGGGCATTGTGACGTGTCTCCCTCCTCCCCCCTCGGGAGGGCGACAGAGGAGCGTATAATCAAAGTCGAGGAGGCCTAGGTCGACCTTTGCGCACATAAGCGGCCTGCCCTCGGGCTGCCCACAAAAACAAACACGCCTCCGCACAAACAAGCGCAATTTAAGAGCTGTTTCGGTCTTGCTAGCGTCGCGAGACATAAAAAGACCTCGAAGGAATCCGCCATTCCATTCGAGGCCTCCTGGGCTACACCCAACAATGCGCCGCAAGCACCCCTTGTAGACGAACCACCCCGAGAAACAACAAGGCGATCGGAACGGCCAACCCCCCGGGCGAGTCCTCACTCGCCTCGGGGCTCGGGGGCTACTGTCGGGGACCTAAATATTGGGCCTCGAGACGTTCTCAAACTATGAGAAATTGCCGGCCCGCCAAGGCCCGGTAAAACCCCAGCCTTGCTATCATCCCGCATGGAGGGACGGCCCGGCGAACGATGGACCGTACCATTGAGCCACGACGTTTACATGACGACGGAGCAGCGACACGAACGGCCCACCTGCGCCCGAATGGAGTCACCATGACGTCATGAGCTTATTACGCTCACGAAGGACAAGGTCAAGGACCTCTACCGAACAAATAACCACGGCGTTCCACGTCGACCGCTTGATCAAACCATGGCTCGGGCTCGACCACACGCCTCCGATTCGCCCCGAGGCCGGCCTAGCTCACCGACCTCGGGGAAATCTCCGATTAGGCCCGAGGGGGCCTAGCTCACCACCCTCGGCGCAAAAAACTCCGCCTCACCCGAGGGAGACAGCTCTCCCATCCTGGGTGAGGCAGCCCAACTAGCCCGTCTAGGGTCGCCGACCCTCGGGCGTGGAGGTTCCGTCCCGGAGGAAGGGGAAACCGCGCATTCAATGCGGGCCGCATCACGGCAGCGAGGCGCCCGGTGCCATCGATTACGCCCCAAAATCGACCGAATCGCCTCCCCAATTTGACCGATGGGACACAATGCCGAGAACCGCTGACGTGTTACGCCACCCAAGACGGAACCAAGATGACACTGTTCACTTCCCGAACACCGCCAAAGCGCCACGTTGGGCTGACACTGGGCACCCGACACGCATGGCAGCAACCACCGACCGCCCTCGCCATGCGGGACGTGAGGGACGCCTCACGGGACCCCGGGTCGCGCCTGGGAACGGCACGCCCGCCATTGGATCCGGACGCGTGTCTTCGTCAGCAACGCTCAAACCCAGCCCGCGCCCAACAACGCACATGCAACCGCATGCCTCGAATTAGCCACCTAGGCAACCACCAATGTAAACATTATCTCTCTCCTTCTCCTATAAAAGGGGGAGTAATGTCTCATTAGGAAGAGAGGTTGGATTCGGTTGGACCCCATTCTCAACCCGGGTTCACACGAAGAAAACCGCCCACCACTACCACCGTAACCACGATCGCGGGGCTTGAGACCGCTTCTCTCCCACACGACCGCTGTAAACCCCTACCGCAGGCTCACCTTTGAGCACGAGATAACACGAGCGTGACACACCCCCGCTGGACGTAGGGCCCCGTTGGCTGAACCAGGATAAACCGCCGTGTCCCGTGTCCATCTTGTGCTACGCCATCGAGGGAGGAGGCACGCAGCCTACAAATTTTTTATTGCCGGCACCCGAGGCGCCCGCCGCTCCTCGAACCGCCGACAATGGGGCTCATACCATATGGGCCCCGGAGGCTACCATATATGCCCTGATGGCTACATCTATATAAAGGGACTATGTGTGTACCTATAATGACTAATGAAGAGATGACTCTCCCTCATACATCTGTGTCTCTCGTGTGTTATTCTTGGGATTGGGTAAGGTAAACGAGATCTATCTCCAACTTCTACACGTCTCTTTCTTGGATCAGAAACGGGAAAACGGATCTGGTAATCCGTGAACAGGTCAATTCTCAACACGTTATCGCCAGCCTCCGCCACCGGGTGAGTCGTTCTTGATCATTGAGTTTAGATAAAATTTGTATTTGCCATTGATACTCATGAATCAATCTCTTTCGTTTTCGATCTACGATGCGTCATCGGTTGACGCGATTCGTTGGAGCATCATCCACAATCCGCCTAAGCGAATCAATGCGTGCGTGATGCAAGACGAGATCTCCAACCGCGCGGACATTGCAAGACGAGATCTCCAACCGCGCGGACATTGCAAGACGAGATCTCCAACCACGCGGACATGGCCACGGGCAACGTGTGCGCGTGTCTCGATGCTTCAACGAGTTCGACAACAGCCTTGTCGTGTTACGTCTGCTTCGGATGCCTGACGGTGCTGCAGAACGCTTTGATCCTGCGGCTCTCGAATGGACATGTCTGGCCGGCAGGACCTACGGCGCCGCTTCTGGGCTTGGGTTCGAGCAGGATACAATATGCATGTTGGCATGCAAGAAGAAAGTTCACGATCTCAGCCATCCTGTCGCCCGGCTGCATCGTCGTCCACAAGGGCCACGGTTTGCCTTCGATTTTTTCCATTCAATCGTCTCTACCAGATTAAATCCCGTAGATTAATTTTAGTAGATGGGTTTTTCCTTGGCTAACAAAGGCAAGCAGATATATGTTTCCTTACTGTTTTTGCATCGGATCGATTTGATTTGTGGCTAATCAGATTGATTTTTGGTTTTTTTCAATTACATGACTCGGCATCGTATCGATCTGGCTACACTCCTATCCTTGTCCTCATGGTCATGGGCATGTACCGAACGTTCCACCTCTCGTCGAGCGCGCGGTACCTTGAGGCGAGTCACGGCTGTGGGCGTTGTGTGTGCGCCATGGCGCGCGATGATGGTCCCGGCGCTGGAACGAGGTGGCCTTCGTGTGGGCGGCCTGCGCCACGGGAGCCGCTCCAGGAGGAATTCGAGGAGCTTCGTCCTCAAGATTGAGAGGCCACGCAACAACCTCACACGAGCAGCATCTACGCCTGCTGACCTTGCTTCACGTAGCACCCGGTATGTCTTCACGATTACAGTTTTAATCTACTTGGTATAATCCTGCAGATTAGTCTAGTAGATTGGTTATCTAGTAATTCTTTCTGCTAGCTTGTGCAATCAATAGATTGTTTTATTGCTAGCATACTAGACCTTCGCATGCCACTAGAATGGTCTCTAGTTTTTTTTATTTGTCATGCTCTTTTTTGTCTAATCGTGAAGATGATAAATAATTACATGGTGGCTACTGAGCTGGTCTGAGTGCATGCCTCCGCATCATATTAATGGTGGCCTGAAGCTGCTGTACCGCCACGCCCACAGAGCATAGGCAACAATAAGACTTGATGTTGCAGTCATCATCGTTGTATTCCAAGAGTTCGCCGTTGAACGGTAAAATTGTGGACTCATGCTAAATTTTTGCTTAGGCCTGCAGATCGAGCATCTCCCCTGAAGGAATTTTATACACCAATCTACCTACACGAAAAAAAGTCATAGAAAGATTGAATATGTAAAAGGCTCATCCCGTGTGCAAACTCTATTGCCACTAGATCTTGAAGATCTGTTGCCGCTAGATCTTGAAGATCTTGTAATATGTTTCTCCAAATTGCAATATATGCTTTATATATTGATGCAAGTTCAATAGTATATCTAGAAACTGAATTTTCTAGGTTTTTGAGCTTCCACATATTTATTTTTGACCCATCGTGAGTTTTCATATGGTCTGTTTTTATTATTTTTCCTTGCAATGTGTGTGAATTATTATGTTTTCTATGGGCTATATAATCCCGAAGTATTAGCCTATGACCAATATAAATACCATAGAAAAGCACATATGCTTGGAAAATTCGGGAAATAAAATCAACATGTATGGCCATATCTATGACCATTTTCTCTCTCTCTCTCTAGCGTTCTCTTTAATGCTTTGGTTTATTTACCCGAAGTAACCTGAAGACAAAAAACCATTGCATGGGACTTGTTGATATAGCAGACGCATGAGTTTGGGATTCACTTGTAACTTCCCCTGCGCCGTGGTCGATATATTTTACCAAACATGATAATATAGGCTTACAATATTATATTAGTCGGGATGCAATGCCCTTGTCTCTCTGCTGCAGAACTAGCATGAGGCGTCATCCTAATCGAGGTTTGTTTCAAACCAACGTTTTCTAATAGATAATACATTCCCCTAGGCAACTTGAAGTTGCTACAATAATACTAGAAGCATTAATATTCTGAGTTTATTTTGTGCGAAAACATAATACTTCTTCCTGATGAAGAAAACCATTTGTCCTTTCTTGGACTAATGAAGCCTCGGTGCATATCGGGACTCGCTTTAGAGTTATCCACAGTCGCTGAAATGACAATGGGTATCATCGAGGGAAATCATTGTCTACAAGTAAAGTATGCCAAATGATATGGTAGAGTGACTACTCTATGCAACAATATGCTGGCTAGCAGCCATGTATACGCCACCTAAACAAATGTATTAATATCGGCCTGTCGACTACCGAAGATGGAAAGCAAGCAACAAGTATGAATCCCACATCACAATAAAGCTAGAAGCTAATGATATTAATCAATTATCGGTCATAGTAGTTATCCTAGGCTCTGAAGTGCCATATGGAATTTGACAACTACATATGTTTTCTTGATGTATCTTTTGCCATATAAAATTTTCGCTATCGGTTGAGACTTGAGAGTCTATCCCGAGAAGGATATCGGTTTTGTTGCTCTCGCCAAGCAGCCAAAATAACATTTCCCGATAAATAAAAAAAAAAATTTGGTCTTATCTATTCTATTAAAAGCTTCTCTCTTCATGCTGAAAAATGAATTGATTCAAGCCATGCTTTATATACAATACAAATATGTTGCAATAAATACAATGACTCAATTTTGCTCTATGGTACGAGTAATTGGATCACTTTTTGGGCAATAAAAAGAGCTGGGCTATAAACTAACTCTACATCCAAGGCCTTCTGCTCGCAACCATGGCTAAATGCCAACATTATTGTTATCCTATGCACACCATGCTAACGCTGTCGTGAAAAGCGCAATGCCACCATTAGTTGTATTTTCTCATGCATATGACCTAGAAGGTCAATATACACAATAGACAGATCGACCGTCAATTGTATAACAATTGGTGAGCATTAGACCCTCGATGGATTGTTTTGTGTAAGTTATGGGTTACGTCAGTAACTAAAGGTGTTAAGTCTAGATGACTACATATGTTTTTGTTGAAAGCAAGAACTTGCAGAGCAATAGTTTATACTTCACCAGAAGTTATGGTCTTAACAAGAAGTTGAGGATATATACTCCTCCTGTAGAAGGAATTACATGCAACGCAGTATTCATGCAACTGCATTGATAAAGTCCAAGCTCACTGCATATAAAAATAGTAATATACCTCTGTGCGTAATATTTTTCAGATAAATCACCATAAAGCATACATACACCATTTGAAGTTGGCGATTGAGATTTTAGTATGCTATTAAATATCTCGGCATTAGGGAGAGATGAATGCCCATTTTGTGGAATGCCTTCATATTTATGAATCAAAAACGCACAAATCTAAACTAAACTAGTTGTTTAGTTATACTCCTCTGTTGTATAGCACGGAGTTATACCCGATAACCGTAGTGATGAGGAGCAACCAAATTGGTTAAAAATAAATAAATAAATGCTTCTACCCGAAGTAGATGTGGATATACCCGGGATTAATTTCATGTCCACTTGACATTGGCATATTGATCAAATTATGCGGACGGCGCAAATAAGATCCAAAGGGCCTATGTCACAAGCATATGCTCATGAAGCAAGCTCACATTGTATGTGATAAAACTCCTCTCATACTCCTGTAGAGAAATCACCCCGTTGGTGAGTTACCTCTCGATGAGGTTCATCCCGAGATGAAAATCCTAGCAATGCGCCGCATATTATAATGCCGGGAATACGGAACAACAATTGATCTACCATTTTGGAAAATAATGAAGATCATTATTAAGATGTTTAAAAGTCGAGAATATGTGTCGACACTAGTTTACCTCTATAATTGCTAAATGAGTCTCTTTGTGAGAACTGATCCGAACAAAGTCCATGGCAAGAGTGTTTGAAGCTCTCATATCGAGTCAAATAAAACATGCAATTGAGGTTGAACCAAAAATCGCTAAGTGAATATCTTGAACCCGATGTTCGGATAATTATGGGTCATTACTGAAAAAAATGTGTGGTGAAAAGCTATGGTTCGAATGGTCATAATAGACCAGCTCGACATAAGTTCTATAAAATATGTTCCAATATATAATGAATCGGATAATGGCATGAATTAAATATGCAAGAATGAGATTCTAAAAATCCATGGAAAGCAATATTAAAATCTCGCACCAATATTGTCCTTTATGTGAAGTAACCTCTCCATAAAGACAACTCCCTCGAAGGATTTTTCCCCTCAAGGAATATGATTATAAGTCCAAATGCACCAAAATATGTGAATTCCTTGAAAGAAATAAAGACCCATATATGACCCAAGAGAGATAATAAAAAAGGAGGAACCAAAAGCAACAAAAAGTATACCATATAAGCACATGTGCATTCCATGAGCTTTTTTGCTATGCATGTATATACTTGATAGATAGCATTATCCACCAAGTTTGGAATTGAAATATCCTCTGAAAAGTTATATGATATATTTGGTGGTACTAGCAATATGCCCCATTCGCTAGTTTTGTAGACAATGATGTCTTATTATGTATTACAGATTCTTGAAGAATATGTAGCTAATCCCTGAAGGAGTCACGACTATGATGAATAGAGAAAATTATCAAATAATGATTATTAATCACATCTCAAAGGTGTGTCTTTACAACTTTGTGTTGCACAAATATGCACTCTAATATATGCATGACAATGCTCTTAGCATTATTCTTTATTCTTATTGTTCTTGAAGAGTAGTGAAACAAATGTCATGAAGACTAACTATTGTGAAATCACATCTTATAATCTCGCTTGGACTATTCATGCCTATGTTTATTTGTGAATAACGACTAATGTCAGGCAATGGATGACCTCAATGAATGTTGTCATCGGGGGAGTATTTACATGATATTGATCATAATTCATGAGACTTGAAGATCTCAAATAATACCTAGAAGGTGTTATTCGAAAGGGTGAGTTTGAAAGCTCTATTGAATTGAAGCATCTATCACGATACCATTTAAGTAAGCGGGCTTATTGTTTATGTATAATTTTATCTCATGGGTTCCGTAAGTAACATGATGTGAATGTTATATATCTCTGCTATGCATGCAAATAAACTTGTTAAGTCTGTATGTGGATATTCTTCCTGTAGAAGGTGTTTTTGGCATAGTGGGATAGTTATGCAAGGTTCGGGGTGAATCCCCTAGCCCTTGATCAGAATCCTAGAGAATTCAAAATGATACGATCTAGAAGGTCATAATTTATCCTGAAGATATATGTTGTACTCTTTTCCTTGATGAGTTTTTCTGAAGTTTCTCATGTAAGGTTTTTTATGAGGCAACAATGTGCAAATGCATTTAATGACAATAATGTACTCTTTCTCCATATTTTTTTTTCATTGGGTTTTTGGAGTTTTAACGAGGCATGTATTTGTCATAGTATTCGCCCAAGGGGGAGTGTTAAGAATTCCTCAATTAGAGGAATGATGGGCTCATACCTATGGGCCCCGGAGGCTACCATATATGCCCCGATGGCTACATCTATATAAAGGGACTACTCCCTCCGTGTCGGTATTAGAAGTCGTTTTGGACAAGTTTTGGGTCAAACATCGAATATAAATCATCAATAACTTTTAAGTTGTTGAGTTTGTAAATGTAAAAATTATATGAGTAGATTTGTCTTAAAAAATAATTTGATAAAAGTATACATATATCACATCTCTATAAATATTTTTATAATAATAAGAGGTCAAAGTTGTGTTTTGAAGACCGTGGCCATTGTCCTAAACGACTTCTAATACCATCCCGTAGGGAGTATGTGTGTACCTATAATGACTAATGAAGAGATGACCCTCCCTCATACATCTGTGTCTCTCGTGTGTTATTCTTGGGATTGGGTAAGGTAAACGAGATCTATCTCCAACTTCTACACACCTCTTTCTTAGATCGGGAACGAGAAAACGGATCTAGTAATCCATGAACAGGTCAATTCTCAACAGTCTCGGCCCCGCAGGCAGTACCTCTGAATCTCTGATGCATGTTGCAATGCCATCAAGTCCGCGGCGATGTCCGTCTCCGGCAAGGTGGGCCGGACGACTTCGGTGGTGCACGTGGCCTTGAGCTTAGCCATGTCCGTGCTGTGCGTGCATGGGTATTTTTTTGCCATTTATTATTTACGTCATATAAAAACTGTATGTATCGTTATAAATTCGCTAGTACTACTTTCAGCCGGCTACCAGCGAAATTACATTTTTTTGTGAAGAAACTTGGTATCTTTATGCGACAAAAGAAACATTGTCGTCATAAATTGTCCTGGCTCTCCTGGTTTTACGACGCTACACAATTTTTCGTTATATTGGTACAAATGACAAATATTTACCCCGTCATAACGACTTTTGTCAAAAAAAATAAGGATTTCTTGCAGTATCTGATTGTAGAAATTAGATCATATTGCTCATGAAGGCCGTGGTGATGGCACTTTTTTCTACTCTTATCCAGTTATGCATTCTTTTCCAAAGTATAAGTGGGTGCAATAAGCAATTTGTTTCAGTATAACCACATGTCGCTGCTGCAATATTTGCTCCATGTACTTAACATACATATAATAAGTCAATGTAATTATTGATCCATTTATAGGAGTTTCAGATGACTGGTTGAGGTACACATGGACGCCCACAGCGCACTGCGGTTTGGATGAAATATGAAGCATCGAAACAAATTTGAGTTAATGATCAATTTACAGTTATATAATTGTTAGAAAAACGAAACAACTAAAAAATGGTGCTTAGCTTCTCATGATATAAAAATATTTATTCGGATCGAGTGGCTACTACTATTAGAGGCTTTTGGATCGATTGCGAATGTATCTGATTTTTTGTGAGAATTTATAGGATTTATCTCTTGTTCTATAGCATATCATGAGGGGTAATGTAGACTCTCCATGGGAGCCTCTAATTACCTCTAACTAGTAATAGTAACATTCCCTAGAATAAGATCCTGCCAAGTAAAATTAAATTAATTATGCCAGGTTTTGGGCATCACGTGGCCGCAGGAGAGGCAGGGAATGTCATTCTATCGCAGCAGGATTCCCCCGCGTGGTTGTTGAGACATGCTTTACCTTTTCAATTTTATAATGAGAGGGGTGTGGATGTATGCCTTAAGCCTTAAGGGATCAACTTCGAGTCCTTGCAACCAAATCTAAAGTATGCATTTCACTTAAGAACCATACCCCTTTTCTTAGATAATAGATTTGTTCCAGATTTAAAGCATTCCAAAACAGAGGCATGCATCACACCATGATTAGTATAAGGAGAATGCTGACTACTCAAAATCAAAAGGCAAAGAGTGTTAACATTATTGACCAATGTGAAACCCAAATGACCATCACTATGACCGTATCCATCCATGAGTGCAAAAAGAGTGCGTGTGCGTGTGTGTATATATATTCATCCGGTCATCATCAACGCAATCATCTTCCATGTCCTCCTCCTCAACTCAATAAAACTACTGTTCCGTGCATATACTCCTCTCCCAGAGTTTCCTTGGATTCGTCCATCATCTCCGAAACTCTGAATTGGGAAGCAGACCTGATCGAAGACACAGAGAAGCCGGTGATCACCATGGCTTCCAGGCGTTCCAGCGAGCGCGTGTACGAGGACTTCGTACCACCGCACCAAATGGAACGCGAGCCGACCACCCACACCCTCACCGTCAACCTCTCCGCCCAAGGCAAGCGTACACCCTTCTTCTTGCTTCATTTTCCGCGTGCAAGTAAACTAACATTAACTAGCATGCTTGGGGCATAATGATATGGCGGCAGGGTACAAGAAGGAGCACATAAGGCTGCAGACGGTGCACAGCCACCGGCGCCTGGTCGTGCGCGGGGGAGCGCCCTGTCGTCGACGGCGACGGCAACCGCTGGAGCCGCTTCCGCCTGGAGATCGACATCCCCGACGGGTGCGACGCCAAGGCCATCCACGCCATGTTCGACAACGGCGTCTTCCGCGTCACCATGCCTGTCGCCCCACCGGAGCCCGTTACCGTCGTCGACTACGTCACCAGCAAGCAGCAGCAGCAATATCTGTTGTGCCCGATCCCGAAGCGGCATGCCGCCGCGGCTGGCGACGACGTGCAAGACGACGGTGGTAGTGGTGATCGTGCCGCCGCGCGACGAGGACAAGAGCAAGAGGACGACAATAAGCACGAGATGCCGCGAAAGCAGGAAGCGAGGCAGCGCGTGGTGAGCTCCGCGAAAGACGCCGCTGGCGGCGGCAGTAACGGTAGCGGCGCCGACGACACCGGTGGTGTAAGGGAGGTGATGACGGCCGCTTCTCCGTCGGCACGCCAAGGCTACGGCTTTCTCCATAACCGGAAGATGAGTGTGCTCGGCGTGGTGCTGGCTCTCATCAGCCTCGGCATCTACGTCAGGTACAGCCTCTGGCCGTAGACCGTGCTGCCGTGCATATGTATGGTATATACGGCCATACGGATTGTGGACGTTTGTGGTACGATTCCTGACCATAGTGATGAATGCTCCGTGCGTATGTATGGCAGAATCTGCCTGCCCATCACATAGATGGCCGATTGGAGGATGCGTGTGTGAGTGTTTAATTTGGTTTGTTTCTCCAAAAATGAGTGAATAAAATAATTTCTTCGGTGTTGCCTCTTAATCTTAATAATTTTAAAAATAACGACACATGTTGTAACAGCTTGATCCCGCCTAGGGTTCGGTGGAGTGGTGCGAATAAAATGGCAAGTAGCAGTGGCCGTGGAGGCAGCGGCGACGATCCCCGCTGTTGGCGGCCGGCTATGGCTGGCAGCCGAGAGCAGCTGTGGCGGTGGGCGGCCGACTAGGGTTGGCCGTGAGTGGCAATGGCAGGGGCAGCGGTAGCCGATGAGGCTGTCGGCGGCATGGAGAAGAGAGAGGAAGAGGCGGTGGCGCCGAGAGAAGAGAGGAAGGGAGGTAGATAGGGGGTTAACAGTTAACTTTGCTTGTCCTTATATTGATCGTCCTCTCTTATAATATGATGAAAGAGTTATAAGGACTAATGGGCCTAGCCCATGAGCCTATACTACAATGGAGGCCTTAATCTATTACAACTGGCCTATTGCCCTCATTATGAATCTAGCATATTGCTACTTTCCGAAGACGTCCTCTAGGCATGGTACGATTGTTACACATGTACTTTGCTAAAGGCTGATAATAAGGTTGCTGGAGATAATGCTTTAACATTGCCTTGTTCAGTGGAAAATCCTTCAAATGACATATTTTGGTGAACATGTTTCTTTTATGGCTGTCAAGTTTTCAAGTGTCATCTCAACTTCCATTGTAGTCTTTATTTAACATTGTCACGAACATGCTTGTTATACTAATTAATAGATCGAAAGAGGAAGATCAGTGTGATGGCATTATACCTTATCTGGTGGACGGTGGCCTATCAATTTTATAGTACGTGGATGATACTATTTTATTTCTAGATCATGATTTAGACAAGGAAAAAATCTCAAACTTTTACTATGTGAATTTGAGCGGAGCTCGGTGGACTAAAGATTAACTTTCATAAGAGTGAAATCTTATGTTTCGGATGCTGAAGATGCTAGACTGATTACGTAGATCCTTTTGGTTGCAAATCTGAGAGTTCCCAATTAAATATTTGGGCATCCTGATACATTACAGAACTTTAAACAAATGTCAATTGGAGAATGGTAGAGGAACATTTTGAGAAAAGACTCAGCAGTTGGAAAAAGCAAACATCTAGGGTAGGTTGAAGTTGATTAATTCCGTCTTGAGTAGCCTCCATTATGATGTCCTTTTTTTTGCGATTCCAAAAGGGGGTACCTAAGAAACTAGATTATTTTGGATCCATGTTTTATTGGCAAGGTGATGAACATAAGAGAAAATACAGACTCACGAAGTGGTCTATTCTTTGCCGGCTAAAGGATCGAGGTGGTTTAGAAATAGTTGATTTAAATCCTAAGAACATCACTCGCTGAGTAAATGGCTCTTCAAGCTCCTAACAACATATGGTACTTGGCAATTGCTACGAAATAAATGTCTAGGTTCTAAACCTCTAGTGCAAGTGGACATAAACAAGGTGATTCTCATTTTTGGACTAACTTGCTGAGGGTGAAATATGATTTTCTCCACTTTGGATCTTTTATTATTAATAAAGATGGATCACAAATCAGATTCTGGGAAGATAATGGTTAGGCAATGAGAGTTTGATGAACCGATACCCTAGTTTATACATCATTGTTAGACCAAAGTTTATCACAGTTTGAAAAGCACTGAGTTCCTATCCACCTTTTTTTTTTTCTAGAGACGAGATCTATAGTGGAGTAGAACCATTTGTTAGCACGCCTAGCTAAATTTTGTTGTTACAAGTGCATGATGAATTTTACTTGTCTTTGCATTTAAATAGGCAATTCTCGGTGAAATCGCTTTATAGAGCAATGATAAAGACCCTAGTTCCTAGTATGAAAAATGGTTATGGAAACTAAAAGTGCCTCTTAAGTTTAAGATTTTTCAGTGGTATCTTAGGAGAGGGTAGTGTCAACAAAGGACAATCTAATTAAGCGTAAGGAAACAAAACTTGTTGCTTTTGTTACGAAGAGGAGACAATTCAATACTTATTTTTTTTTTCTCAAGTAGCGTATAACCTAATGAAACCCCAAAGAGTAGAACATTTGTTTAGTGGATGGCTAAATGGAGTTACAAAATATCTAAGATCAATAGTTCTGACTTGTTGGTCTATTTGGTTACACAGGAATAATTCTCTTTTGCAGCTCCCATAGGCTCCTTTCGTGGGCTATCCTTCAGAGTTCAAGGATATAGTTGTGCCGGCATCGTAACGTTTGGAGCGGGTGGGGAAGGATATCTTTACCGAGACATATCGGTGGTAATTTAGTCTTAGGATTCAATGTCACTAGATATGCTCAGTCTTTTTTATTTAGTTTTATGGAGATGCTGGAAATTTTTCGTTCTAAAGTGTATCAACCTCCATGTACTGCTCCTAAAATGTAATAAAATCTGGCGTTTCATATATAAAAAAAAAAGTAGGCCGGTCTTCTCGATTCAAACTTTATATTGGAGTTCCAGATAGGTCGGACCGCATCATGCGACCACTGTGCTTGGGCGTCCGTGGACGGTGCCTGGCCCTGGCCGGGGACACGCAGACGCGATCCTGGGGAAGAACATGACGTGATCCCGTTCGATGGACAAAGTATCGCAGCATTCTTCAACATCGGAGTTGCCCGCAAACTCCACCTGCAAAATTACCCCTCTGTACGTCAAGCGATTCCTACTCCCCGGGTCTACACTACTGCCCACGATGGCCGTCTCCATCCATGCGTGCAAAAAGAGTGCGTGTGCGTGTCTGTGTATATATTCATCTGGTCATCATCAACGCAATCATCGTCCATGTCCTCCTCAACTCAATAAAACTACTGTTCCGTGCATACTCCTCTCCCACACTTTCCTTCCTTGTTCGTCCATCATCTCTGAAACTCTTAAATTGAGAAGCAGCAGACCTGATCGAAGAGACAGAGAAGCGGGTGATCACCATGGCTTCCAGGCGTTCCATCGAGCGCGTGTACGAGGACTTCGTGCCCCCGCATCAAATGGAACGCGAGCCGGCCACCCACACCCTCACCGTCAACCTCTCCGCCCAAGGCAAGCGTACACCCTTCTTCTTGCTTCATTTTCCTCGCGCAAGTAACTAACATTAATTGTCATGACGGCAGGGTACAAGAAGGAGCACATCAAGGTGCAGATGGTGCACAGCCACCGGCGCCTGATCGTGCGCGGGGAGCGCCCCGTCGTCGACGGCGACGACACCCGCTGGAGCCGCTTCCGCCTGGAGCTCCGCGTCCCTGACGGGTGCGACGCCAAGGCCATCCACGCCAGGTTCGACAACGGCGTCGTCCGCGTCACCATGCCTGGCGCCACACCGGAGCCCGTCACGGTCGTCAACTCCGTCACCGGCGGCACCGGCAAGCAGCAGCAGGATCCGCGGCCGTTGTCGTCCCCGACGACGCCGAAGCGGCCTGCTAGTACGGCCGCCGCGGCTGGCGACGACGTGCAAGACGGTGCTAGTGGTGATCGTGCCGCCGCGCGACGAGGACAAGAGGACGGCAATAATCAAGAGACGCCGCGGAAGCAGGAAGCGAGGCAACGCGTGGTGGGCTCCGCGAAAGACGCCGCTGGCGGCGGCAGTGACGGTAGCGGCGACGACACCGGTGGGGTAGGGAGGTGATGACGGCCGCCTCTCCGTCGGCACGGCAAGGCTACGGCTTTCTCCATAACCGGAAGATGACCACCACTGTGCTCGGCGTGGTGCTGGCTCTCATCAGCCTCGGCATCTACATCAGGTACAGCCTCCGGCCGTAGACAGTGCTGGCGCCGTGGCGCGTGCGGCGTGCATATGTATGGTATACGGCCATATGGAAGGTGTTGGCCGTATTGATGAATGCTCCGTGCTTATATGTATAGAAGAATCTGGCCATCACATGGATAGCCGATTGGAGTATGTGTGTGTTCAATTTGATTTGTTTCTCGAATAATGAGTGAAGAAAATGATACCTTCAGTGTTGCCTATTAATAATTAAAAAAAAATAACGACACAAATACTTGCTTAAGGCTGACTCCCAACATCTCATACTCAAGATCATCCATAAGCAACCACTTCGCATATGAAGGCAACAAGATGGTGACTCAACACACAAGGAAAATACCAAATTAAGGGAGCACACCCAGTTTACGTGAAAACCCATTAAGCGGGAAATCCGAGCGACGGCTAGGCACGATTCCACTATGAAATAAAATAAATACAAGAGGTAGAAGTCAACAAGTGTGCCCCCCCAAAAAAAAAAAAACCACCCACCCAATAGTAAATCGATTAACTGTGGAAGTTTTACAAAAGAGCAACCACAGTTAATAGTTGCCCAAATCAGAGCCAAAATAACCTATTCGGATCCATCCCAACCCGATAAAATGTTTTCACCGTGTATATTTGGGATTTAGGGTTTTCTCACACTCACCACACCTCCCTCATTCACGCCACCCCCTCCCTTCCCTCCCCACCCCGCGCGGTGCGCCCACTCCTCCCTTCGCCGTGGCGCCCCAAGAACCTTCCACCGGCACCCACCCCCTCCCCTCCCCTTTCTCATTCCAAGCGGCGCGTGGTGATCGGTGGCGCCCAACTCCCATCTCCAGCGAAACTCGTTGCGGATGTGGCGGCGTGGGAGGCCGGATCCAGCGGTGGACGATGTCGTCCGCGCGAGCCCTCACCAAGCAAGGCACCCCTGCAAAGACATCTAGGCGGAGGCGGCACGACGTGAGCCCTTCTCGAGCAGGCGTGACACGGCGGCGTGAGCGCTCCCCGAGCAAGCCGGAGGTGTGGCGGCGCGAGTCCTCCCCCGAGCAGGCTAGAGGCGCGGGCGCAAGGGCTCCCAATGGCGCATCCGGGCGTCTCGTGAGCACGACGAGGTGGCGGCGTCCCCTCCCTCTTCTCCTGCCAAAGCTATTGCACCTCCACCTCGTCCATGGTTAAGGCGGCGACCCAGATATAGACTCGTTAGGGTTTGGATGGGACTTTCTTT
The DNA here is from genome assembly GCA_015847255.1 of Hyparrhenia diplandra. NCBI lineage: Eukaryota > Viridiplantae > Streptophyta > Magnoliopsida > Poales > Poaceae > Hyparrhenia > Hyparrhenia diplandra. Next base: position 259,076 of record JADLZK010006947.1, on the reverse strand, counting down.
TTTTTTTTTTTTTTTTTTATTAGAGGTTTTTGGTGGTTTTGAAAACTGTCATCGATTAACCGTGGCCTTCCGTTGGTAGCGGTTACAAAAATCACCACGGTAAATCAAAAAAAGTGTCACGGTTAATATTTTGTGTAGTAGTTTTTGTGACAACATGAGTATAATTCTAACACAATTATTTCCTGGGTTTGAAATGTATTATTCATTACTCAGCCTGGATTAAGCGTTGCCAAGCCAACACATCTACATCTTAGAATGTTTTGTTCCAATCTCTCCTTTTTACTCTTTTCATTCTAAAATGTAAGATATTTTTTTCCCTAATGTTTTTAGAAAAACATAGTAATATAGGCAACACAAAATTAGTCTGATTGAATCATGCAATATATTGAGTATATTTTCATATTATATTTGTTCAAGTTTCAAGAGATTGAATTATGACAATCTAAAAACATTGTACATTTAGGAGTTTCTATATCTATCTCTTTATAAACCTAATCTCCACTAGAAGTTCTATCTCAACATTCAAACCATTTATATTATCTTCTATAATTATCAATCATCTTCCACTAACAGCTATGTCGCCCCACTAACTTTTTACGACCTCTTAATGCAAGCTATCAATTTGTAATCTCCACTAAGCACAATTACTACTTTGAATCTATAAGAAATGTAAAAGACATCCATATATGTTGCTGTTTTTTTTTTTCTTAATATTTGCAACAGTTTAATCTCTATAAGAAAATTCCGCGACAGTGTGCGGGTATCCTTCTTATCAGCGATGATATAAAACTGGAAATTATTTCTACGAAGACATGAATATGCATCCCATCGGCTTCCAGGCGAAGCAAAATCCTGGCGCACACCCTAGAGAAGCAATGCATGCGAGCGAGATCCAACAGCCATGCTGCCTGGGTCAGGTATCCTTTACTTTCCTTCATCTCTTCTCTGATAGGCTAGGCAGGATAGCTTGATTTCACGTGTCCCAATTTTTTTACCATCCCAACCCGTCTTATATAACCCGTCATAGTGCAGGCTCGTGAGCACAGGGACAGGGAGATCAAGGCACACAAGAGAAATAGAAATGGAGGCGGCGGCGCGTCGGCCTCGCATCCTCACCGAGATCGACCCGCACAGCGAGTGGGTGCACGCGCGCGACTTCGCCGCGCTCGTCGTGGACGTCACAGGTACTACCTACGGAAGTCCTCGCATCAATTTTCACTATCAGAGATCGATACACATCTCACTATCTCCTCAGGGTTCAGCAAGGACCAGCTGAAGGTGCAGATTGAGCCATCGGGGGGCCTCAAGGTGAGCGGCGAGCGCGCCGTCGACGGCGGCAGGCAGTGGTGCCACTTCACCAAGCGGTTCGACCTCCCCGCAGGCTGTGGCTGTGACGACGACGCCGCCGCGATCACCGTCCAACTCGACAAGGGCATGCTCTACATCCAGGTGCCGCGCCGGCAGAGCGCCAGGGGCACCGATGAGCATGAGCAGCAGCCAGCGGCGGAGGTGTACGAGGACGCGCTGCGAGGAGAGTCGGACGAGACCAGCGACGACGGCCTCGGCCACGGCGGCGGCGGCTGGAACATCGCCCGCGTGGCGCCGCGGCGCGACGGCGGCGAGCATCATCACCCGCTTCAGCGGCTCGCCAGGGGCCTCAGCAGTCACCGGCAGGTCGTCCTGAACGTCGTGCTCGCCGTCGTCCTCATCTGGCTCGTCGCGTTCGCCAAGAACGACTGAGGCGATTCACGGACACGCCTGCGCACTGATAAAAAAATTTCTTTCTCAGTTTCTGTATAGTGACAACTTGGAAGGGAAAATACACGTCCGGGTGAATAAGCAGAGCAAAAAATACTCCACAAAAGATGTACATGGCTCAAGCCTCTCAAGATATCATACAGTCAAAGATAACTAAAAGATGGCACACGGGAAAGCCAAAGCAACCACCAAAGATATGATGTTGGTTGCAGTGCCACGGAAGGAATACCACCTTATTGTATATATTTATCTAATCCTTCTTTTTATGATACGAAAATAAAGACCATGCCACGTTAGATCTATGGCCTAAACAGAGTTAGGAAACATTATTATGGAGCTGAAAAGTTATATCTAAGAGTATTTTTTTTTTTTCTTATGGTCGCTGCTCAGAAGCCGACACTGTCACTACTAGAAACACAACCTATGTCGACAAGGTAGTATAATCGTGCTTTCGGCATGGGTTGCACACAGGAGGAATGTTACCTTTGCGACCAGGCTCCTGAGTCCATCGACGCGCATCGTATGACGCCTGCCCGCTGGCGAGGGAAATCTGGTTCTTCATCTCGCAGCGCCTTTGGGCCAGCCTCCACCACCAGCCAGCTTCGTAGTGGCGACTAAAAAGCTGGTTTCCATGGTAACAAGAGGAAGGGCTTCGACTCTCTTCGCATTGGTGTCCTAACAACTTTGGAAGGAGTGTAACGCCGCGTTGCTTCAGGGAGTCACCATCTCTGGTTGCAAACTCTGTAAGTCATCAAGGCGCAAGAGGAGTTATGGGTGCAAGCCGGGCTAAGCATCTAGGGAGTTTATCGTCGAAGAGGTAATCCTCTACCCATTCAGTTCTTTTGAGAGTTAGATCGCTACAATGTAGCGTCCGGAGTGCCGGTGCGGATGTGGCCGCAACCGATCCTTGTAATCCATGCCGCTTTCTATCTTTATGTAATGATATGCACACTCGTGCATATTTATGTACGAAGTTAAATGAGGATGTGTGGATCTATAAGAAAATAACTATGGGACCGAAAATCAACTTGTAGATTATAGTTGATAGACCTAATCGGAGCGCCACATAAGTTAACAGACCTCTAGAACATTTAACTCTTTATAATTTTTCATCAAATTTATCTTGTGCTATGTTGAATTTGCACATATCACCTAGCTATTCATGATTTAAGGGCCTGTTTGGATCGAACCCCGAGAAATTTGCCTCGCCCTGTAGCTTGCTTGGAAGCCGACCGCACCTTGTTTGGCTGCGCACTGGTAGCTTTGCCTGTCCTGCATCTCCGGCGGAGTCCAGGCGTAGGAAAACGAGCGCCTGGCTCCTGCTCTTGCTTGCCTGGATCGTACTAGTACTACTCCAATGTCCAATCACTAATTGGATTGCTTTTAGCTATTTAATACATATGCATTAGCTATTTAATTAAAGCAAACGTACATTAGCTATTTTATTAGAGGAAACGAGAACCAGTTTCAAACAAAAAGAGATGAAAACCTGTACCATTATTGAATTTAATATGAATAATTATTCATTTTAGTTTTATTAGATTACTAATCTAAAATAAATCTAATTATGTATTAATATATATAGTTAAAGATGTTTCATAAAAACTATTTTCTATTTTATTTACTTGAGAAAGCCAATAGATATTAGGAATCTTTCTCTCATAAATATCTCCGGGCACAAAGCCTCCAACCAAACACATCCTTCTTCGCAGACTTGCCCGGCCAGGCAAGTGTTATCAATTTTCCAGCAACTCTCGCATAACACTTTTACCGCGCAGTTTGTCCGCGCCCAACCAAACACGCCCTAAATAGATGTGTGTGAATTACTTGTTCCATTCTCATTCCTTTCTTGGAGGTGCTCACCGAGTCACCGTGCTCTCTTTATCTAATACTAGCCGTATTCTACATTTCTATGTTTCCGTAATACTACTGTTTTTCATCGCCGATTTCGTTTCTGATTTTGTTTCCATGAAAATTACTAAAACAGACAGCAGATCCTTGTACAAGCTTCTACAGTTTTTTTTTTTTTTTTTTTTTGTTGGAATCAAGCTTCAGTTGTACTACTAGTACGAATTAGAGAGCCGGGCTGCATCCAAACCGAACAAAAAAGTTTGTACACCACCATTACCTAGGCCTGTCACGTCTCCGGTGCCACGGAAACTGAAACCGTCTCGAGACTCGACCCCGTGCCGTGAGGAAACCCGACCGACCGGGTCGGGCTCGGGCGGGGACTCGAGTCGGGACCGACCAGAACACGCTCCACTCCCCCAATAAACCCCCACCCTTTTTTCTTCCTAATCCTCCCACAGGTTCGCCGCGAAACCCCCATTTCCCCAAACAAAATCCATGGCTCCCGGGGCCACCGACGCGGCGGCGGCGGCGACGAAGCAGGAAGAGCAGCACGCGGAGGCGGGAGGGGAAGGCGTGGAGTCCGTCGGCGGCGACGACTTACGTCTGGTGGCGGACTGCGACACGGAGGTGCGGCTGTCGCGCTCCGCGGCGCGGATGTCGGCGATGTTCCTCGGGATGATGGAGGACGGCTGCGTGGAGGGCCCCATCCCCATCGAGGGCGCCGACGTCGGAACCCTCCGCCTGGTGGCGGCCTACTGCGAGAAGCACGCGCCGCACTACGACCCCGTGGCCTCCGCGGCCAGGCTCCGCGACCCGTTCCCGCCCTTCCCCATCGACTTCGAGCCGGCCACGTACGCCGTCAGGCCCGTCACCCACCCCGAACCCGACCCGCATGGACTCGAGGCTTGGGACCGCAAGTTGATCAGCGACCTCCCTGACAACTCGGCACTCTTCAACCTCATCATCGTAAAGTAACCCAACCCACCGCACGCGCTGATCGAATCTGAGCAGCAACTACGCCTGTACAATCTGTGATGGTGATTTGTGTGGTTGTGCGCTGCAGGTTGCCAACCTGATGGCCGTCGAGGACCTGGTCGACCTGGGCTGCACGGCCGTAGCGGACAAGATGAGGGGCAAGACGCCTGAAGAGATCCGCGCTGCCTTGGACATTGAGAACGACTACACGCAGGAGGAGGAGGCCCAGGTCAGGAGGGAGAACGCCTGGGCATTCGAGGATTGAACAGCGCCTCCGACATTACATTGGTTCGTCCTGCTGCCGTTCTGGGTGGCTACAAGCCAGAAGAAATAGGCACATTCAGTTTGATGTCAATTAGGCAGATCAATAGATATAGGAGTATCAGTTTCAAAGCAAACTGGGTCAGTTAAGCTTCTAACTCTGAAAGTTTTGGTGCAAATTGTGGATGGATGGATGTTTGTTCAACTGGTTTTCATCATCAGCAAAGTGGTATGCCTCTTGAGCACTTTGTTCAGTTTAAGGAAGAACTTATATCATTTATAGTTGCAAATCTCGCTCAGTTATTAAATTTGTTGGTTGTTTAGCAATTAGCATGCTGACTTGCCCTTGCATTTGCCTGCCTCTGCCTCAATGTGGGCAATTGTGAAAACGTTTTGTGATTGCAAGTTGGTTGTTTGGATGTTTGATGCAACGTCTTTGTCCTAATCGGTTTGTTCTGCAGTCAATTTTTCAGATTTTATACTTGGTGTGTGCTGTGTGGGTGGGGCGTTTTGTTGGGCATTACACAATTAGTTAAAGCTATAAAAATATTATGATCCTTTTTCCCTGTAGAACAAGTATCATAATCCTTGGACAGAAAATCACACGACCAATGCTGTTGTGGGGTTTCAAACTAGACTCCAAGGATGTCAGTCAAAATGGTTATTAGCTGACTCCAAGGATGTCAGTCAAAATGATTATTAGCTGCAACAATGTCACAGGCTTACAGCGGTTAATAGGTGACCAAACAAGACGAAGTAGAAGATGGTTCTCACAACCAGAAACCAACCACATTGCTCTAAGGATGAAATCACATGGCCCACGACGAGCGCAGAAAAACAGCCGGTGTCATCTTACTCTCCGTCTTGGCATAAACAAGTCCTGGTTGCAACCTTGCGCCCTTACCAAGGTTGAAGTTGAGGAACCCTTCCAGTTCCAGGTGCTGCAGCTGATTCCTCCTCCTCATCTCTTCTGCTGTGCCACCGCTCACCTTCACGCCCCACCCGAGTTCATTATCCGGGATGTCGGACAACGAGAAGCCCCAGCGCACTGGTCCATGGATGGACCTCTCCATCTGAAACCAACCTTCTGTCTTGAGTGTTTCATATAGCTCGCAGTCCACCATCAGCGCCATTGACTGTGGTAGCTGCATAGCGGGAGAGGCGCCATGCACTGCCACTAGGGTGTGTGAAATGGCACTGGCACCAGTCTGATTGTTGAATTTCACACTCAATTCGGTATGTTCTCCAGTACCGCTTGCAGTGGGTTTTTCTGGTATTAGGCTGCCTAGTGGAATAGCAAGGATTCCGAGATTGTTGAACCGGGGCGACAATGAGTGGACCTGCCAAATTCCCGACAAACTGAGCTTGACATCATTGGCTGGTTTGCAGGACACTTGCCCAAATGTTGTCATCCGGTTAGTTCCTCCAGCCCCACTGTCCAGTCCTCCTGAACCAAAGATTAGCTCAGCAAAGGAGATGGTGAATTTGGATCCTTTGATTCTCAAACCAACACCGCAGTTATGATGCTCCAGAAATGAAGGTGGACCGTCGAAAGAGGCTCGACTCTGACAACAATTTCCATGATTTCATCAGTCAAGTTACTACATGGTTCAATTTGGTCCAAGGAAAACAACAGCTGTACCAATGCTTGCAGTGGAAGGGACACATACCTGAATCATGCTTGAACTAAAGTTGTTGCACCAGGCTCCAAACGGGACTAAGGTCATCGACAGCCATTCGTTGATCCTGGCATTGTACTGCAGCCTAGTTAGCTCTACAGGTCTCCCCAAATGGCCACCGGCTCCGAGCTGAGTTGAGAGCTCTGCAGCAATGGTGTCTTTGCCCCTGGTCTCTGACTCAAAGACGAACCTTGAACTGAGACCCGTTCTTCTCCCCACCTTGTCAAGGTTTGCTTTTTGCTTGTTCGAATTCAGTACCATCGACAAGAAACAGCGCCCCAACCGCATCAAGTGCTATTTTCACCTGGATAGGGAGATGTAGTAACTCAAACCCCTTGCCAGTTTTATATAACGTAAGGATGTGTTCAATCTGATCATGTTTCTCCTTGAACTTCATGACATCAGAAAATGTTTCTCTTTGTATGCGCTTCATAATATCACCCTGCGGTATAAAAGAAAAGAAAAGAAAAAGTGAGCCACTTCTGAAGTAGGAACATAGATCAAGGAGGAAAGAATGGCCACTTGGACTAACTAATGATGTTTGATTATTTGTTAAGTGCATGTTATGTAAGAAACAGTCACTTATGTATGTTTCCAATTCACTGAAAAGATGCACTGCAAACATGCAGCTTGCAGTTTGTCAGTTATAATATCTGAAGTAATAGCTCAGTAAAATCCATTTAAGAATTTGCCTACTTCTATGGGAATTTCATAACACAAACTGTTCTGGATTTACAGAAACTGCTATATATTTAGATGTGCACAAACCACATGAAAACAGCAACCATGGAAAAGGTGGAGCATTACATATGACTCATGTCAAAGTTCAGATCCTGATCGATCAGCAAATCCTGTGGCGAGGAGGTGCAAACCATGGATGGTGAAAATGGCAGACAATTTGAAGCAGTTAGGTGGCGGGTGGCGGCATGAACATCATCAGATGGCAAAATGCTAGTCACTGAATCACTAGTAGGATTCAGTTCGACAGGTCATGAATGAATTCTTTCCTAAGAAGGGGGACGGGGAGGTGGAGAGCATACATACAGCCCGGTGGTGCTGTGGGTGCTGCGGGTGCTGCTGGTGAAGGTGATGCTGCTGGTGCTGATGCTTCACGGGAAGGCGCGTCTGGCCGGAGTTACCCCCGAAGACGGCGCGGATGAGCGCCTCGCCGGACCTGAGCAGGCCGCGGACGCCATCGGCGACGGTGGGGGCTTGGCCTGGGCCTGGTCCTGGCCTCTGGCAGCGGCAGCGGATGCCCGGGTGCGGACGCCGGCTCAGGCGGCGGCAGCAGCAGAGGCGGCGGCTGTGGCGACGCGGGGTTGGACGGTGAGGACGAGGACGACGAAGAGGCCATGGAAGAGAAGAATATTACGAGCTCTTGCTAATTGCAGGAAGTAATCCAAGGCGAGAAGCTTTGCGAGTATGTATGTATATGCTGGTCGGAGCATGCAGCTGCTTCAAATCAAATCCAATTCCCCCGCCTTTATTCTCGCCTGTATCTACCTTTCCCTTTTGTTGTGTGTCTTTTGCTTTCGCTTTTGCTTTGGATTTTTGGTTTGTTCCCGGTCATGCCGTGTCGGCAATTTTTTGGCTTGAGGTAGACGATGGTGGACATGGCATGGAGAAAATCCAAGCTTCTTTTCTTCAGGCTGCTTCCTTCCTGTTCCTGGTTTTAATCGGGCACTTGAGCACCGCAACGCCCGAATGTGGTGGTGTCATCGGGTGACGAAAAGTGCTCATGTGCCAAATTCCGGAGTCCAGACCACACGATGGTGATGAAACGGACACAGAGGGGGGTTTCTGGTTCAGATAGGCGAAGCAAGTCTGAAAAATGGAGATGTATGCCTTGAACCTAGTATGACTAACCAGGGTTTCAAACAAGCGCACGAAATGCGCCCGGGGCGGCGGCGGTCTTCCTTGCCTCCGATGGCCCTTTGGGCTGCACGAGGTGGTGGAGACCGCTGCCTCCCCCCGGTCGCTCGTGGTAGTCTTAATAGGTTTAGGTTTTGGTGTCCGACGACGGGCGCCGAGACGGCGACGGCGCGGCGTCTTTACGGAATAAGGTCCTCTCGTGCCGTCCCCGTCTCGGGGGTGCTCTGCTCTAGCACCGCCGACGAGCATGTGGAGGTGGAGTCCGACTTTGTCGGCTCGCTTACAAGAGTCGGTCGGGCGGCGATTTTTGTCTCATGGTGAGAAGGGATCGTCGACCGTGTGTTTTAAGGGTACGGAGGATGTTGTCGGGCGTTGTGGAAGACAAGAGGATGGATCAAGCTCGTAGCGGTCAGCGGTTGTCGCCAACAACGAGCTTGCATCCAAGCTCGACAGAGTTGAGGGCGTGGACCTCGACCTATGAGCGTTCAAGAACAAATTCTGCTTGTCTAAGCGTTTGAGCGTCTCCCGCGTCCACATCAAAAGTCGTTGTGCGGTGGAACTTCTTTCGTCCATGGGTTCGATTGCAATATTTGGAGTCGGCGTTCTTCAGCGTTGAGTTTTGGTTATGCATGTTAGTTTGGGCGGTTGTCCTCCATATCTTTTACGGTGTCCCGTATTTATACCTTTCTATCTTTCTTAATTAATATATATAGGTACACTTTATATTTAAAAAACAAAACACCTACAGTCGTTTCGCGGGTCCCTTCATTTATTTGGCTGGACCCCACGTGCATTACTTTTTTTTAATTTAATGGACGACACCTCGATTGTTTGGCCAACGCATGCACGACCTAGAGCACCGGCCTCCTTTCGTCTTTTCTCTTCACTGCATGCATGCATCGAGTGCGTCCGGCTCTGGTTGTGATATCGTTCCAACTCATTTGGAACCCAAAGCTAACCGGACCAAGTCTCAATGGTGAGATTCATTTTAGTTGTTTTCAATCTTCACATGCCATATAAAATGAAATAAAAACTAGGATGAAACTCCTACTCTTAATGGAGAGTTTCATCTTGTGGTTTCATAGGCATTTAATTTCATGACTTCGAGATATAGTTGGTATTCGTGCCAAGAGAGTTTCACCAAGATGAAACTTTTTCCTTCTCTCTCCTCAGAGTTTCATGCAAAAAATGGACTTTTGCTGATGTGACGTCCTATTTAATGTGCATGAAACGCTTATGAAACCCCATTGAGATCGACCTTATAATAAGATGTTGTAATATCACAACCAGAATTATATATTTTTTTTTTTAAGAAACAACCAGAATTATATATGCTTGCTCTACACTAGGCAAAGGATTATGAAACAATGTACACCATCAAAGGAATTATGGAGATAGAGATACACATTGATAAGGATTACAATCAATCAATGAAAGTGATAATACGCTTCTCCTGTCCTGCGACATCCCGAGTGTCACAGCTGGATATACTATGCATGGCAACATAAATAAAGAGAAACATAGATATGGTATTATTACAAATACTGCACTAAAATCCCATACGCAAATCTATAAATATATGTCGTCGATCATACAGCTGGACGTACGTACGTTCAGACATGCGTGTTGGTCGGACCTTGGTCGAAGGCGTTGTAGGTACCCGTTTTGACAAATTCCATAACGATAGCAGCTACCGTGGCAAGCTCGCCACCGTTGCTGAGCCTCCCGGCATGAGAATTGCCGCTGCAGCGATGCCCTGCGTAGCACAGGATCTCCGCCCACACTTGGGCGACGAGCTTCAAGATGCGGCCACCACCATCAGCAAGAGCATCATGTTGGTGATGCAGTTTGGCGCCAAGCCAACATCCATTTCGCAGCGTAACATCCATCCCCCTGATACTCGACCTCTCCAGGCGATCCCCGTAATCGTGTAGTGTGGCGGCCAGACCTTGGCGTGAGGGTGGGGCGTACTCAACATCTGCGAGGCAGCAGCACATCTCCTCAACGTACCTGATGCGTCTTTCTCCGGAGGCGGGCAGCATGCCGGGACGCGACGCCAGGAGGAAGATCATGTAATGGAGAGCGCCTGGACGGCCTCGGCCAGAGGATCCGGCGGCCGGTCGTCCATGGCGGCGCGGGAGGTAGATGTCGGTCGCAATGTGCCACACGAGGATGGTCTCATCCATGTCGCAGCTACCGACCAAGCTCAGTCTCTGCACGTCGTCGCTCTCGTCCATCAAGCCCAGGCCCTCCAGCAGCGCTCCCCGCCGCACCGAGGAGTCGAAGAAGTGTGCGGCAGCGGCAGCAGCGGCGGAACGGCGGCATTCGTCGTACGCGGCAAGCTGTAGTGCCGTCGGCATGTCCGGCATGGGCTGAGGGCAGAAGCGCGCGACATTGGCAGCGGCAGAGGACAATAGGCCGGCGTTCAGGTGCGCCGCCAGCTCCATCACCAGGTCCTCCACGGGCTCGGTGACGCGAGCGGAGCCCGAGTACACCATCCTGTTCCACCATTCCTCCAGCCGGACCAACTCGGCCGACCAGCTCCAGCAGCTGGATCTGCGGCGAACGCACAGCTCCAGCAGGTTAAGCTGCCCCATGGTGCCCGACCAGTAGTGCCTCCGTTGGAACACGCGGACGACGCGACTGAGGAGACCCGGCGGCATTGCACGCCCCAGCAGTGCTTTCGCACACGAGCTGGAGCACACAGTGGCCACCACCGACAGGCCCTCCAGGACGACGGCCCCGACCAGCAACACGTAGGTGACGGCGACATAAGCCGTGTTGCAGTACTGGCGACGGCCGCAGTAGCCGGGGCGCATCAGCACCTGCGTGAGGCCCTGATGGAACAGCACGAACGCGGCGGCGGTGCCCGCACCGGAAACGATCCGGCCGATGCAGCGGCACTTGTCGATCACTGGCGCCTTGGTGTACAGGATGTCGTGCAGCAGGGAGAGCTGCCTTTCGGCCACTTTGTACAGCTCGTCGGCCTTGACGGCCTTGACCACCACACTTACCTTGAAGTCATAAGGCAACGGCCCCAGGATGAGCATCTTGGGGACGTGCAGCAGCAGGTCAGCGAACAGGAGCAGCTTCTCCTCCGCCTCGGCCTCGCCGCGTACATGGATGGTCTCCAGGTTGCTATTTACAACGTACTCGGTCACCTCACGTCCCTTTGTAAGATGCCCTAGAGACAGGTAGTTGTTCCCCAGCCGGCTGCTGCTGGCCATCCAGAGCGCCGCCACTCTCTCCCCGTACTTGAGAATGCCGACCACGTACAGGACGACTGAGGCTTGCCGGAACCCCGTGGAGGAGGATGGCCACGACAGGTAGAGGACGTAGGCGGCGGCGGCGGCCTGCACGGCCAGCGCCTGCAGGTGGCGCAGCCACAGCCGGTTGTCCTCCAAGGCGTAGGCGGTGATGTTGTCCTGCCCGCCCAGGTGCACCAGCATGAAGGGCGCCCACAGCAGCATCAGGTGGCGCTGGCCGTGGCCCTGGCGCTGGCAGGGACCGTTCGCCGCCACAGAGAGGTGGCCCAGCGCGTAGATGGCCGCCCAGTCCGCCAGCATGTAGGCGGACCAGACCAAGGCCCTCAGCCAGGCCTTGTCCAGGCGACGCCGGAACTCGGCAGTCACCAGGAGCGTCACCTGCATCGTGAAGCTCAGCAGTACCACCAACGCGGGAACCCTGTTGTTCCAAACCTCCACCAGATCTACCGACGATCCGCCCATTCAGTACTCTCGATCGTCTGAAACGGCCAGCCAAATAAATTAGCTCAATGCATGCAAGAAAATAACAAAAAAGATGGTGCTTTGCAAATGATACTAATATATTGATGTTTTACATTGCTTTAGACTTCAATCTTTACAACAATTGAGTGTTAAATATTGTACCAGCTGCTTACATACAAAAAAGAATTTTTTTTCATAAAAAGGTAAGTCTACACATGGGCAATATTATAATGCTATGCTAATATGCTAGGGCTATGCTATAAAAAGCGTCTAGAGGAACCCCGTACCACCCTCGCGACGGAGGTGGGAGACGTTGATGAACCAGAAAAAAAAATCGACCTTTTCCCCTCGAATTTTGAAGCACGGTGAACATGACAAGAAACCAAAAATCTGGTTGAGTTTGTGGAGAAGGCGAGCAAAGACTCCACCTTTCTTGCAGCAGCTCCGATAATCTGGGGAATGCAGCAAGGAACGAGGAATTTCTCTTGGATAATGGCCTGCCGCCTTCTCTTGGATAAGCAATGCAGTAGCCAGTAGGCCAGCAGCAATGAAATCTCCCAGATTAGATGAGGGAATAAGCTTGGCACCTTGATATATGTACAACAGTGAGGACAGAATCTTACTTGGCTTGGCCGGCAAGGAATGAATGAGCCTTTTTAGACGAGAGAACATACTCCAGCTTTAGTAAGGCCGGCTTTGTACGCACATGTCGGCTTTAAATTTTCTTGGCGTCTATCTCAAAAAAGCAAGTCACTCTACACATTCTAGGACAATTTATTTTTTTAAGAAATGACGGCAAAAGCTTTACCGTGATTTCAAAGGCAAGTGCCCAAGTTTTTTATCTGAAAACCAGGCCAGAAAAACCATACAAATGTGGAGGGTACCCTACTCCACCGGCGGCCCGGCGCGCCTAGGGTACCGTGGGATACAGGATCACCAAAGAACTCTACCGAAGTTGTTCGCGAGGGTTCTATCCAAGCCCGCGGCCACAAACAACTCCCCGTAAGGCAATGGAAGCATAGCTACGGTGACTTCGTTGTAACTAGGATAGAACACTAGTCGTTACCTTGTTTAGAGTTCGGTGTTCGGTTCCTCTACGGACAACCCTCTCTCAGATCCGACTAGGATCGTAGCGAAGTTCCTTGGCCCCTTGACTATAAAAGGCGGCCAAGGAACACCTCGTAGAGGAGAGCACGTAACATACAGAACACAAGCTTGGCTACGACCAAGTGCAGAAAGCTTCCACGGCCGATTCTCGGCTGACCCCATCAATCAAAAAACACAGCTCACGCCGACCGGACGAAAGGTCTTTACTGATCCTTGATCGAGGGCCCGAACCAAATATAAAAACCCCGCTCTCCATGTCACCGCGGCAAGAACAAACCGCCGGGCTCCAGGTTCGCCGAGGCCCGAATAAACCGCCCGGTTCACCCCGCGGGCGTGCTCTCGGCCGTGAACATCGACACCGGCGCGCCCTGTAGGGGCTCTCGGCGAATTTCAGCACGAGAGTCCGGCGGACCACAACACTATGAGTACATCGGCGAGGAAGACGATCATCTTCGGATCATGGGCTTATGATAGATCGACGACCACGGCGAGACCTCGAAGCTGCACCATCATGGAACCCCGTGCCGAAGAACCAGAACTGCCGAGAAGCTCCAAAGAATCGACGATTGCCGGCCGCCGAAGAAGGAGAACGACCAAGCTTGCCCGGAACCAACACGGAAAAACCCAAACTCGAAACCAACTCGGGGAGGTGGGCAACCAAGGCTCAAGTGCGGATTCCGAAAGCAACTCGGCGCAACCCAACTCCGCTTGATAAGGGAAGCTACCCAACTCGAAACTTTTTTTCACCCAAAACTACTCCAACTCGGAGAAAGAAGGCGAATTCGTGATATAAACCTAGACACCAGTCCGTATTACCTTTTCAATTTCCTACAGACTACGCAACGCAAATAAGCCGCGATATTCAAGGAGCGCCAAGACAACTCAAGAGAAGATTGGAGATTCCTTTGGAGGGCGCGAAAGAGGGCTCATATTGACAAGAACCCCGTGAGGAGTGCATCATCCACTCAGCCAAGAACCCTCAACAAAGTCGATCGTCATGCAACGGGACAAACAGGGGAGGACCAACATCATAAGGCCTATCCCGCACGGAAGGAGTGGCGGCCCAAAGCTACAAATGCTAAGGAAGTCTTTATGGTGGCTACAAACAAGACCCCACTTACCCGACCGAAGCCCCGCACATCGATCCACCGACGAAGGCCTGTCCAACATCTCGGCGGACGAAAGAACCCTTGAAGACGAAGGAGAACACCAACGCCAAGAAAGGCCGAAAAGGAACAAGCTAAAGGGAGGACGCCGAATCGCAGAACTCACGCATGCAAGCCTTGAACAAATATCAAGTCGACCGCATGAATATGAGAGGCTAAAATCAAAGAGAAGTCAAGACGACCAACGCGCAACCCGAAAAGACTACAAGGGTTGATTGACCGCCTGAAGACCGCAGAACCCACCTAAATGACGAGGAGAGACTCATCATGGAGGCACCGCAAAAGGCTATCCGAGAAAGAGATCCCGTGACATCGCAATCAAAGGCAAACAGCGGCTCTCATGCTCCAAGAAGTCGATCCAACGCCTTTGAAAGGCCGGGAAGGCCGGAGGGTTCCAACAACCCGTGCCACCACGGAGGGATGGAAGACAATACCGAGAAACCCCGAGGGAAAGCCCCGCACCAAGACCAAGCCGACGAGAAGAAGTCGCAGAATCAACATATCGACCTACCGAACTCATCCAAGAGGAGGAAGGACCTCGTGAGTACTTGAAGAAAGAACGACGGAAAGCTACGGCGAGCATTTCCTTGCTTCACGAAAGATTGCGTGAAGTCAAGTCGCCCCCAAAGTTCAAGCCTTCAAACCACTCAAAATACGATGGGAAAAATGAGCCCGCACAATGGCTCGAGTCTACTCACAATCCATTGAGTCGGGCCGGAGGAGATGATGACGCAAAAGCCGTTTTCTTTCCCATGGCCCTAGAGGCTCTACCGCCCAATGGTTCGACAAGATCGAAGAGGGCTCAATCCGACATCGGGAAGACCTACAGAGAGCGCTCAGAAGCGACCAAGAGAATCATCACTCATCCTATTACCCAGCCGAAGTTAAAAAGCCTCAAGCGTAAGCCGAGAATCCCCGAGAGATTACTACCAAGATTTGGGGAGATGAGATCCCAAGTACATGACATCACCGAAAGAACCCGAGACCGCTTTCCAGAAAGAAAGAACCTCGTAAGCCCCAAAGAAAGATCGAACAACTCTCAACAAAGAAAAAAGCGAGGACCGCATAATACCGCCGCAATGGCGGAGAAGTCAAAGAAACCTTACAAAAACAGAGGTTCAACAACAACAACAATGGCGACAGAAATGTAAGCAATATCAAGTTAGAAGACCTACCCCCAGATCTACCACCCCGAGCTCCGCACACGCCGAAGCTGCACCACATTCCAGAAAAGTAAAAGGGATGAAACAACTCGGCTCGAAGGGAAACAATCAAGAAAACAGAGAAGAAGTCAAAGAGCCAAAGACGGGGATTTCCGAAAGCAACGAGATCCTTGAACGCCATATTCTCCTCGAGTACCAAAGTTCAAAGAGCAAGAGACAAGACAAACTAGCACTCCGATCAATCATGGCAGCGTAACCCGCAAAGCACCACGCTACCTCAATTGGTCTCAATACCCGATTTAGTTCACCGGGAGGATCAATGGACAAGTGTGGGCAACGCCGGCCTGTATCCTCCGGTACTGAACCCACGATAGCCGGAGTAACCGCTACCAAAGTGTTGATTGACGTAGAAGCCGGATTGAACATCATATTCTCGAAACACCGACAAGATGGGACTAGACCTTTCCCGCTAATCGCCCTTCAAGCACTCCTTTCTACGAATAGTACCGGACGAGCAGCCCATACCGCTTGGACAAGTCACCTTGCCACCACATTTGATCTCCATCAAATTACCGAACGTAATACATCAAGTTCGGCGGCGGATCTCGAGTCACCATACCACGCCATTATGGGAAGACCTGCTATTGCAAAATTCATGGCTATTCAAGACTACCCGTATCTTCTACTAAAGATGTCGGCACCTTTGGGGTTCTTTCTATTAAGGGAGACCTCAAGAAAGCTTTCGAAAGTGCGACGCATAAGCCGTGGAAATTGCAAACAAGACAGGGAGCTCTTAGAGAAAAAAGAACTCAACCAGATGGCGAGGATACGAATCCGTAAGAACTCGAGATACCGGCCAAAAAGCAAGCAATTCTATTCCACCGTAAGAAGCCGACGTCAAGCACATTGATCGTAGAGATCGGCGATCCATCCAAGACGGCGATCATCGCGCCCACCTATCTCAAAATAGAACTCGCGCGCTCACCAGCTTCCTAAGGCAACACAAAGATATATTTGCTCGAAACCAGCCAGACATGCCCGGGCGCACCTAGGGAGTTGGTCGAAAGCAATGAACTGACACCAATATGGGATCCAAACCCATCAAGCAAAGACTAAGGAGGTTCTCACCGAAAAAGAAGGAAGCCATCAAAAAGGAGATTGCAAAACTACTCGCAAGCAGGATTCATCGAGAAATCCTACATCCCTCGACCGGCTAGCCAATCCGGTCCCGGTTCGAGAAGAAGAACACCTCGACCGGGCGAATGTGTGTGGACTACACTGCACTGAACAAGCACCGCCCAAAGGACCCTTCGGGTTACCAAGGATTGACCAAATAGTGGACTCTACAAAGGGATCAGCTCTACTATCGCTCTTGGATTGCTACTCAAGATATCACCGATTGCACTAAAGAAAGAAGATCGAGCAAGACCTCTTTATCACCCCTTCGGTGCCTATCGCTACAAAACAATGTCCTTCGGATTGAAAAACGCCGAGCAACGTGATCAAAAGAGCAATACGTGACTTGTTTGGGAGAGCAAATCGGCAAAAATGCCGAAGCATACGTGAGACGACGGGGTGGTGAAGACTAAAGAGCCAAAAAACTCGATTCAAGACCGAAGAGACTTTCAAGAACCTCAACAAATGGAAATGGAAGCTCAATCCAACAAAATGCGTCTTTTGGAGTACCTTCGGGACAAATGCCGGGTTTCTTGGTCGGCGACGAGAGGCATCGGCCCAGCACCAAGCAAATCAAGGCAATCAATGAGATGACGCAACCCCGAAGTGTCAAAGACGCCCGTAAGCTCACAGGGGTGCATGGCGGCACTCAACAGCTTTCATATCCAAGCTTGGAGAGAAAGGACTACCTTTCTTCAAACTCATCAAGACCAAAGGAGATTTCAAGTGGACAGAGGAAGCGGACAAAGCATTTGAAGAACTCAAGCAGTACCTTACAACAGCTCCAGTCCTAACACCCCCAAAGGATCAAGAAGAACTCCTACTATACATAGCGAAGAACGAATACAAAGGGTCACTCAAAGAATCATCGTGGAAAGAGAAGAGCCCAAGCAGCCCAACAAGGTCCGTAGAGGCCAGTTACTATGTGAGCGAAGTTCTATCTCGAGTCTAAGGCCCGATACCCTCACGCACAAAAACTACTCTACACCATACCGATCACATCAAGGAAGCTACGACACTACTGACAAATACAAGATAACAAAGGGTAACCGATTCACCACTAGGCGACATCTTGAGGAACGTAGATTCAACAGATCTAATATCAAAATGGGCAAGAGAACTCCTGAGCAATCAATCTAGAGTTCACCCCAAGAAGAGCAATCAAATCCCGTGCACTACCGGATTTCATAGCGAAATGGACAGAGCTCCAACAACCCATATCCGACGACATCAAGAAATATTGGAACATGTACTTCGATGGATCGTTGAAGCTAGAGGGAGCAGGAGCCGATTTTATTCATATCTCCGAAGGAAGACAACTCAAGTACGTGCTACGCAAATCATGTGACAGTTACAAACAACGAGGCGCAGTATGAAGCACTCATCCATGGCCTCAAGATAGCAAGAAATCGGGGAATCAAGAGACTACAAGTATACGGCGACTCCGCGGTTGTCATCAATCAAGTCAACAAGGACCTGACCGCACAAAGGACAACATGGGTCTCTATTGCGCTGTATACGCGCAAGTTGAAAAAGAATTTCCAAGGCCTTGAGATCCTACACGTGCTCGAGATGCGAATGTGGCGGCGACGTGCTAGCCAAACTCGGATCCGACAGAGCCCAAGTCCCACCAGAGTATTCGTCGAAGAACTCTGAAACCATCCATCAAGGAAAACCCGTAAGAAGACAACACAGAGCAATCAGCTCTAAACGGAGTAATGATAATCTCTCCGTGTCGAAGAACAACTCCCCGGATCGAAGACATCATAAACTTCATCAAGAACAAAACACTACCCGAAGATAAAGTCAAGCAACTAGGATCTTGAGAAGAAGCAAGAACTACGTGCTCATCAAAGACAAGCTTTATAAGAGAGCAAAGATCATCGAGTACTACTCAAATGCATAAGCTCAAGAAGGAAAGGACATCCTCCAAGAAATCCACTCGATGCTATGGAAACCACGCAGCCGTTAAGAACCCTCGTGGGTAAAGCATTCGTAACGGGATACTACTGGCCAACAGCCCTCAAAGATGCAGAAGAACTCGTCAAAACATGCAATGTTTGCAAAACAAGCGCATGTGCCCGCACACAACCTGATTTGCATACCACCATCATGGCCTTTTTCGTGTTGGGGACCGGATCAAGTCGGACCACTTAAAAGAGTCAAGGGAGGATACGAGTACATCTTCGCCGCCATCGACAAATTCACCAAATGGATAGAGTACAAGCCATTGGTCACCTACAGCTCCAACAAAGCAATCGAGTTTATCCAGGAGATCATGCACAGATTTGGGATACCCAACAGATAATCACCGACCTCGGATCACCGTTCACGGTGGCGTGTAATTCTGAAGATTGGGCATAAGATTGTGGCATACGGATAGACTATGCCTTCGTAGCACACCCTCAGGCTAACGGACAAGTCGAAAGAGCAAACGGACTCATCCTTGCCGGATTGAAGCCAAGACTATATGAAGAACTCAAGGACTACGAAACCCAGTGGATTGAAGAACTCCCAAAAGTTGTCCGGGGGCCTAAGAACTCAAATCAGCAGAGCAACGGGCTACTCACCCTTCTTCCCGACCTACGGATCGGCCGTCCTACCAGCCAGACCTCATATGGAGCTCTCCAAGGATCGAGCAATTTGAAGAAGGAGAAGGAGAACAGACAAGAAGACTAGAAATCGATTGTGTGGAAGAAGTCAGAACAAACGCCATCCTCCAGAACGCAAGATATCTGCAAGGACTAAGAAGGCACTACGACAAGAGCACACGCCCAAGAAAACTCAACCCAGAGATCAAGTACTCAAGAGAAATCAAAAGACGGAAGGCAAGCACAAATTGCTCACCCATGGAAGGACCATATATCGCCAAAGGAGTATCGGGACCAGAACCTACAAGCCGATGACAATGCAAGGAGAAGAAATCGAAACTCTTGGCACATAAACCAGCTCGGAAGGTTCTATCCATAATCGAGGAACTCAAGGCAATAGAAGAGAAGCAGAACGCGATAACAACTCTCCGATACTTCAAGAAGAAGAAGATCAAGCCTAAGAAGAACTCGACCATCCAAAAAGGTCACAACATACGCAGCCACCAGGGCACCTCAACGTAAAACAAGCTCGCCCGTGTGAAGCCGCATGCCTCCTAAGGGAGAAGAACAAAAATAGCCCGAATTGGCACTTCGCAAGAAGAAGTCAACCAAAAGAAGGCAAACCCCGACCACCGTAATCGGAGGTCAAATTCCAAGGGTGGAACCACGCAAGTCCTAGCTCGAATAGCGCCCACACCTTAAATCCTAGCGGAAGATCGTGAACTTCGACTCTTGAAAAAAGAGGACGTTGGGATCGGCCCGCCTAGGTCGCAGAGGCCATCAAGGGTCCGTAAAGTGCCACTATGTTCAATGACGGCGACGGCCTTTCGAATCGGGCGTGAACGGTGCGGTGTTGTGAAATAGAAACCCATTGTCTCACACAAGTCTCTCGTAAGCGAGCAGCCCAAACCGTGCAAGGTGGATTGTAGTGTTATGAAATAGGAACCCAACCATCTTGACCTTCAGTCCAAGAAAGCACTTAAATGGGTCCGGATTGAGAACCCTTCAAGGGACGCCATGCGATAGTCCACTGGACTCGCATGGGAGAGCCCTAGCCCGTAAGAGGCAACCCCGAAGTTAGAACAACTCTTTTAGGAGCACGACTCCACCAAAATACACTAGCATGTTCAAGAAAGGACAAATGTTAGAGGGCCTAAAAGGAGAAACCTAACGGCCTGGAGTAACCCTCGAAAGGTCCCTTGTGGTTTTTGGTAATTGAGTGACAACATTAGGTGAACTAATATGTGTGATTGAGATAATACACAGGAGATTAGTTCACATGAGATGAAGCAATGGAGGAGCTTATTGCATATGAGACATGACATGGAGTCATGTGACCAAGGTGGTGAAGCTTGGGCAAGACTTGGCGCCAACGGACCGACGCAATAACGGTGAAGAGCAAGTGAGGTCAAGATCGATGGACCAATAGTGTCACGTGATGATATGAAGTGGATCATATCATTTGGTGATCATGTTGGTGCATGTGTTGCATCGGCACTTGGAGATGGAGCGGAATGGAAATGCGCAAGGCAAAGGTATAACCTATAGGGCATTTCATTTCGCCGGTCATTGGTGCTTAGAGAAGTTTATGACCGGACATAGGATAGATGGCCGTACTATCAAGAGGGGCAAACTTGTTTACATATCGGTCATCCATTGCCACTTGTGCGATCTAACTTTGCGATGTGTTAGGATCGAGTGGCGTGGTGAGATCAAGAGAAAATTCCTTTGAAAATGATTGTGAAAATGCTAACACACATGCACATGGTGATGTACACTTGGTGGTGTTGGCACATTTACAAAGGAGAAGTTGTTTCGTGTTTCTGACACTTGACCGCTCTTAGAGTGGAATATTGCTTTGATCCGTTGTGAGTTGGATCAAGTAACCATGTGGATTGTGTAGCCCCTCTCGAAAGTTAGCTTTCCATAGAGTCAAGATCATCGAAAATGGAGTTCGCATGAAAGAGTTATGGACGTTTGATCGGGCGTTGGTCGGGCCGTCGGGCGCAGGACCGGACGCACAAAGACGCTGATCGGGGCGCACCAACCGGGAGGCTCCTGGCCGCTGAGTCCGGCGCGAGGGCTCGCAGCCTGAATTTTTCCTATCGCGTCGATCGGACGCTGATCGACTCTCGACCGGACTCGCCGGTGAGTCCGGCCGTATGCCCCTGGCCGGCGCTGTAAGCTGTGATTTCGTCCCCAACGGCTAGTTTCTTGGTTTGGGCTATTTATACACCACATACCCGACTTGTTTCGGTGCCGAGGACACTTGGGCCTTGGTGGCTTGTGTTGTGGTGCTTGAGAGTTCCTCCCACTCACTTGTGATTGATAGTGTTCATCCAAATCAAAGTGAGGAGTGATTCTAGTGCATTCATTCGCGCTGAGAGATCACATTTGTGGCACTAGGTGATCGTGTTGCAAGCCGGTGTGCTTGTTGCTCTTGGAGGTTGCCACCTCCTAGACGGCTTGGTGGTAAGAGACTTCGTGAAGCACGCAACGGAGATTGTGCGGTGCTCCCAAGGAGGATTTGTGAGAGGTTCGTGCTCACCTCGCGGGGATCGTGGAAGAGCGACACTACTAGAGCGTGTCGGTGAGTACCTCCCTTGTGCGTGTGGTGTCTTGCGGTGCCTTGAGAGGCTCACTTGAGAGTGGTGTCTTGCGGTGCCTTTGCGGGGCGTGCCTTGAGGGGCAAGTGATCGGAGAATCACACCAAGAACCATCTAGGTGAAACACCAAAGGAACCAAACCAAGGTGTTGGTCGACACACAACGAGGAGTAGGGGAAGTTGGCAAGCTTTCCGATACCTCGGTAAAATGAATAGTTTCAATTCTGCATTATATTTGTTTAACTGGCGCAATTAGTTTTAGTAAGGACTATTCACCCCCCCTCTAGTCCCCATCTCGAGCCTACAAACCCTCCGAACAATCGTGACAAGTCTCGAGAAAACGACACAAGTCACACGCCAGAGGAAAACAACCCCGCAAAACGGGGACGCCCCAACCACCATCGCCAAGTCTACGGAAAGACGAGCCGCATCTTCGTAAGAACAAACCTCAAGACCAAGAGCAAGACTCTACAACTACGCCCGGCAAGAAGTCTACATGAAAGGACGAGCTGAATCTTCGTAAGAACAACCCTGAAGACCAAGAGCAAGACCCTACCACCGTCGGCAAGTCTACGTAAAAGGACGAAATGAACCTTCGTAAGAACAACCCTCAAGACCGTGAGCAAGCCTCCCAAGAACTATCATCGCCTAATCTACGTAAAAGACGACTGATACTCCGAAAGAAGAACTCTAGAATTCAATAGCAAGACTCCTCTCATCATGACAAGCCTCAAGATGAAGACAAAAATCATTTGTCGAAGAAAACAAACCCGCATGCACTGAGCATGACTCTACAATTACCCTCATCCAAGTCTACAGAAAAGGCGGGTTGAATCTCCAAGAAAAACAACACCGATTTCAGAGAAGAACTTGAGAACTACCTTCACCAAGTCTATAGAAACAGTAAAGTCGATTCCTTCGTAAGAAAGAACTCAAGCAATCGGGCAAGACTCCAATCTACTACGGAAAGGCTAAACCGACGCCACAAGGGAGAAACAACCCAAAGGCGCACAAGGACAAGATCCTACGCTACCCCCCAAGATCTACAAGAAGACAAGCTGACCAAGGAGAACATGCCCCGACAACTCGAAGGTGACTTCAACTCTACAAACGACCAAGTCTACGTAAAGGCAAGCCGGATCATCACCGAAAAATAACACCGGTCTCACAACACTGAGTGACTCCAAACAACTCGGCACGAACTTATATGACGGACATAAGAGCCGGAAGTATAAGGAAGAACTCTAAAGGCGCAATCTCAACAAGTCGTCCAAGAAGAACTCGGAAGGCCATGACAACAACAAAGTGCAGGACAAAACTCAAACAAGTCCGCACGAAGGCGCATCGAGTCATACAAAAAGCACAAAATGGATAAAGGGACATATATCTTTATTCAACATCTTGAAGATTACAAGTTACATGGGAAACAACTCCCTACAAGATACAAAGAAGACTCGGATGCACGAAGAGCCCAACAAGAACTCCTGTGTACAAGATACAAAAAGGCCGAAGCCCAACAACTCAAGAGTACTTCAAAGAAGGCAGCAGGAGTCCATGTCCAAGAGTGACGAAGATAGAACGCCAGACTGCTTTCCAAACTCCACCAAGCCGACTTCAACCGCCAAGAAGAAGACCCTCCCATATCTTGACCAAGAAGTCAAGACCCTTGCACGGAGCTCAAAGCACCAAAGAGCGCTAAGAAGACCACGGAGGAATCAAAGATCGGCACGTATACCGGAGCCCGAAGAACCCGTAACAAACTAGGAACCAACGGACCACGAGTTCCAAAGTCTGCCGGCCTCGAAAAAGAACCCTCGCCGCACAACACCTCGAAAGGAGCAAAGTACCACAAGAGTACGGACACGGCAGCCCTCAAGACTCAAAGGCAATAATCTAGAGAAAGATAACCCCTTGAACTAGGCAAAGGTGCTATCCTCTCCAAGACACTCGAGCCGATGGACATCATGAGGGATCGGTCTAGCCGACCAAGAAAGCACCTTAGCCCTACTCAAGCTAAGAAGCAATCGGAAGTAGATCGCCCCACTCATCCGCAAAGGCTGGCCTGGTGGGATAGGACGACGGAGCGAAGGAAAACTCGATCGCAAGGCATCCCTTTCCCACCGCTAGCCACGTCCCAAGAGTGGAACCGCCCGCCGAGTAGTCCCCTTCTACTCCGCTTCACAAGACATTGAAAGGTCCTAATGGCTAGAGGGGGTGAATAGCCTATTAAAAATTCTACAAACAACACTAAGCAAGGCGGTTAGTAAATAAGACGCACAGAAGCACAAATGCAAATGCTTCACACTAGTTACGCAAAGCCTCCTAGCAATTCTAGCAATTCTAATGTCTCTAAACACAAGCAAGGGCTAGGTCGCTAAGTTACTCCTAGGTGGACAAGTAATTCTAACTAATTCTACCACTAGAAGCTATCAAGACTAAGCAACCTAATACACTACTCAACTAAGCAAGCCTACACAAGTACACTAGTGAAAGTAATGCAAAGAGGTTTGAATACAATACCACCGCGGAGTGTAGAGGTGGAAGCCAATCACCGTGATCACCGAGAAATCTCCAACGAGCAAGAACAAGTGACACGATGATTTTTCACCGAGGTTCACGTGCTTGCCGGCACGCTACTCCTCGTTGTGGCGACACACTCACTTGATGTTGCCAAGCTTAATGGCCGGTGCCAAATCCCCTATGGGAGCTCAAGCAACAAACACAAGAGAGGGTCCAACAAGCCACGAGCAATCCACTAGTGCTCCTTTCGCGATCTCCCCGCGGGTAAGGAACGACCCCTCACAATCACCATCGGTGTGGCCTCGAACAAGCTCCAATCGAGCTCAACACCGCCTTTGCTCCAAGCCGCTAGGGAACCGGGCAAATTCCCAAGATAACAAGAATCCCGCGGCTTCTCCAAGGATGAAGTGCCTCTAGATGCAATCACCAATGCAATGCACTTTTATCACTCTCAATCTCACCAAGAATACGAATTATGGATGGAGAGATGAGTGGAGAGGAGTATCTCAAGCTCACTAGCAAGTTAGAGTGTTCAAATGTGCAAGAGGGAGCTCCAAATACCGGCCAAACAAGTATATATAGAGACCCCCCTCGAAAGAGCCGTTGGAGTTCAAAATGGGCTCTCTCATGGGTGACCGGACGCTGCCGACCGGACGCATCCAGTAGTCCGGTCCAGCGTCCGGCCACTGCTTCGGCCGCTACCGACAAGGGTCGGGCCCATACCGGCGCCCTCTTCCGGCCCGGCCGCAAAGTCCGGCCGGCACCGGAAGCATCCGGTCCAGCTTCCCGGCCGAAGGTCCGGTCAATTTCGCTGCCGAAGCCCCGCCAGACGCGACCGACGGACGCTTCCTGGCCAAGGCGCCCCGGCCACTTTTCCCAAATGGTCCGGCCGCCCTCGACAAAGCATCTTCTTCCTTTTCTTTGCTCTTTGCTTCCAACTTGCTTCGCCTCTTGCCATAGGTTGCCAACACGTCCAAGATGACCACGTTATCACCAATGTTAGCACGTCGAGATGTTAGGCAAGATCGGGGTTAGTGCTCTCATGTCCTAAAATGCAATATGCAAGTCAATTGGACCTAGAAGCACTTCATGCAAGGATTGTCGCGGCATCCCCTCTTGATAGTCGGCTATCTATCCTATAATGTGATCACACGCTCTATCGTGTCTTGATCACCGAAAGGAAAAACCCTATCAAGTATACCTTTGCCTTGATCTCTCGGGTTCCTCTCAAGCCGATCATCGAAGCTTGACGATCCATCAAGTCCACCGACATTGTCCGTGTTCATGATCATCATGCTCCTTATCATTCACTTAATCCTTTCTTAAGATACATACTTAGAGCAAAGGATTAGTCCATTATGTCGCCATCAATTTCCAAAACCAAACATGAGATTTCAATCTCCCCTTTTTGGTAATTGATGACAACCAACTCACAAAGATAAGAAATAAAATTCAATTGAACTTGAATTGCTTGCCCATAGGAATTTGATCATGAATCAAAGATTGGACAAACATTTCAAGGTTCGGTTTTGGTAGTAGTAGCTCCCCCTACATATGTGCTTCCATGTGTTTGGTTCAGTTTTAGCACATATGTTGGATAGAAATCATGGGAAGAGATACTAATACCAAAAGAGATGCTAAGGTTATAGAATTTGGACCTTTGAAGCGTGAAACCATCGAAGTCCTTAGCATCATGTATCTAGACATTCATCAAAAACTCAACATACCCCATGAGATCAACATTATAGGCTAAAAAGTGAGCTTTGTCTAGATACAACCTATGCATGCTAGTTGGTCAACACACCAATCAATTTTTCAAAAACTAGCATACACCAAGCAATCATGTATATTGAATTTAGATTGCCAATGCAACATTTCATTATGATCATGCACATACAAATGCACAAATAGTCTATGAGCTTGCTCCCCTATTTGTGTGATCCTTTCCAACATCTTTGTGACTTATTTCTCCCCTTTGTCAACAATCACCAAAAAGGTGTAAATGAGAGAAATTAAGTCAATCAAAGTATCACATGTGGTCTCATCTAGATCACTTGCCTTTCCATGTATTCAAGTTTGAACCAAGGACAAGCTTTTTCACACCTCATCTAAATATAAGGGTTATCTTGCACCATGTTAGAATACACATCAATAGCGCATTTTCTAGAGTTGACACTAGGATTGCAAGCACATAAACATGTCATAAGCCACCACTAGTTCATAGAACCATTCAAAGCAATAGTGGTGCCACACATACATTGAAAACATTTGATTTTCCATGAATGAGCTTATTAACATGCATGATGTCTAGATGCACTAACAAGTCCTTAGCCATATATGAATGCCATGACAACCAACTTTTACCTTGGGGTTTGTCGAAGGAGAGGCATGTCATATAAGTGGGGTGCATCAACTCAAGTTGGAGAAGTCAATAATGTTCAATTCTCCCTTTAGCATGCAAAATCTCTTCTCATCAAGTGGCTTGGTGAATATGTCGGCTAATTGATCTTCGGTGCCAATGCCCATGATACAAATGTCACCCTTTTGTTGATGATCTCTTATGAAGTGGTGCCTTATATCAATGTGCTTTGTTCTTGGATGTTGAACCGGATTTTGGGTCATCTTCCTTGCACTTTCATTATCACAATATAATGGGACTTTGTCAAATTGGAATCCAAAATCCTTCAACGTTGACCTCATCCAAAGCAATTGAGTGCAACAACTTCCCGCACTAATGTATTCGGCTTCGGCGGTTGAGAGAGCAACACTATTTTGCTTCTTTGAAGACCATGAAACTAGTGATCTTCCAAGAAATTGACATGTGCCACTTGTGCTCATTCTATTGATCTTGCACCCTCCATAGTCGGAATCCGAATAACCAATCAAATCAAACTTGGATCCCTTTGGATACCATAGTCCAACATCTTGTGTGCCCTTCAAGTACCTCACAATTCTCTTTGTAGCTTTGAGGTGACTCTCTCTTGGATCGGATTGATATCTAGCACACATGCCCACACTAAATGCTATGTCCTGGTCTTGATGCGGTTGCATAAAGCAAGCTTCCAATCATAGACCTATACTTTTTGCTCAACCATGTTGCCATTTGATCGGGATCAAGGCTTCCATTGGTTGCCATTGGTGTGGACATTGACTTGGCATCTTGCAAATCAAACTTCTTGATAATGTCTTTTGATGTACTTGGTTTGACTAATGAATGTGTCATTCTTCATTTGCTTGATTTGGAGACCAAGAAAGAATGTGAACTCTCCAAGCATTGACATCTCAAACTCATTGGCCATCATCTTTGCAAACTCTTCACAATAATCTTGGTTGGTTGACCCAAAGATAATGTCATCAACATATATTTGCAACACAAACAAGTCTTTGCCGATCTTCTTGGTGAAGAGTGTGGTATCCAC
Organism: Hyparrhenia diplandra; assembly: GCA_015847255.1. Classification (NCBI taxonomy): domain Eukaryota; kingdom Viridiplantae; phylum Streptophyta; class Magnoliopsida; order Poales; family Poaceae; genus Hyparrhenia; species Hyparrhenia diplandra. The sequence continues at coordinate 231,205 of JADLZK010006947.1, read as the reverse complement.
CTTGCCCATCTTGAACCCTTTAGAGAGGAGAAAATCTCTCAACCTCTCATACCATGCTCTAGGTGCTTGCTTCAAACCATACAAAGCCTTCTTCAACTTGTAAACATGGTTGGGATACTTCTCATCTTCAAAGCCCTAAGTGGTTGCTCAACATACACCAACTCATTTATGAAGCCATTCAAGAATGCACTTTTCACATCCATTTGATAGAGCTTGATGTCATGTGCACAAGCATAAGCAAGCAAGATTCTAATTGCTTCAAGTCTAGCAACCGGTGCATAGGTCTCTCCAAAGTCAAGACCCTCTACTTGAGTGAACCCTTGAGCTACTAGCCTTGCCTTGTTTCTCATAACAATTCCATCTTGATCTTGCTTGTTCTTGAAGACCCACTTGGTTCCAATCACATTGTAATCCTTTTGGCCTTTCCACCAATTCTCATACATCATTTCTCTTGAAGTTATTCAATTCTTCATGCATAGCATTGATCCAATCTTCCTTCTTGAGTGCATCCATAATGTTCTCCTGTTCTTCTTGTGCCACAAATGCATGGTGTGCACAAAAAGATGCTAGTCTTCTTCTAGTAACCACTCCACTATTGATGTCACCCATAATTTGATCAATGGGATGATCTCTTGCAATGTTGGAAGGTTGCATGACTTGCACTTGATGACTAGGATGAGGAGTTTGACTAGCTTGTTGCTCTTGATCTTGATCTTCATCTTGGGTGCCACTAGTGCTAGCTTCATTTGTACCAATGTCAACCGAAGTAGTTGGCAATGGAGTATCTTCATCATCTTGCACTTGCCTAGGCCGAATGTCACCAATATCCATGGTCCTCATGGCATTCTCCAAGTTGGAACCACTCACATCATTATGATTTTCAACTTCATTTTGGGAGCCTTGGGTTTCATCAAATTCAACATCATGAACCTCTTCAAGCTTGCCACTACCCAAGTTCCAAACTCTATATGCTTTGCTTGTGGTTGAATATCCAACAAGGAAACCTTCATCACATTTCTTGTCAAACTTGCCCAATCTTGTGCCTTTCTTGAGAATGTAGCATTTGCATCCAAAGACTCTAAAGTAGCCAATGTTGGGCTTCCTCCCATTGAGCAACTCATATGGTGTCTTGCCAAGCATCCCATGGCAATAGAGACGGTTGCTACAATAGCAAGCCGTGTTGATTGCTTCGGCCCAAAAGGAATGGCTAACATTGTATTCACTAAGCATTGATCTTGCCATTTCAATCAAGGTTCTATTCTTCCTCTCAACTACACCATTGGATTGAGGAGTGTAGGTTGGTAAAAATTGGTGCCCAATTCCAAGCTCATCACACAACTCTTCAATTCTTGTATTCTTGAACTCACTCCCATTGTCACTTCTAATCTAATCTTCTTGATGGATGTTTCAAACTCATTTTGCACTCTCTTGACAAAGGTCTTGAATAGCTCAAACACATCATTCTTGTCATGCAAAAGAACACCCATGTGTATCTAGTGTAGTCATCAACTATGACAAAACCATACTTGTTGCCTCCAATGCTTGAATATGATGTTGGCCCAAACAAGTCCATGTGTAGCAACTCAAATGCCTTGCTTGTACTCATGATGCTCTTGGTTGGATGTGTATTGCCATGTTGCTTCCCGGCTTGACATGCTCCACAAGGTTTGTCCTTCTCAAACTTGACATCACTCAAGCCTCTAACCAAGTCATGCTTCACTAACTTGTTCAATTGCTTCATCCCAACATGACCAAGTCTTCTATGCCACAACCACCCTTTGCTAGCTTGTGAGAGTAAGCATGTTGTCAATTTGGCCTCCTTGGACTTGAAATCAACAAGGTAGAGATCACCATGTCTAAATCCCTTGAAGATCATGTTTGCACCATCACCACTAACCACTTCAACTTCTTGACTTGTGAATATGCACTTGTAGCCATGGTCACAAAGTTGAGAAACCGACAATAGGTTGTAATCAAGATGATCAACTAGCAACACTTTGATAGACTCTTCTCTTGGGTAATTGCAATCTTGCCTAACCCCAACACATTGCCCTTCTTGTCATTGCCAAAAAAGTGATTGACTCATATTCATCAATGCCCTTGATGCTAATTGACTTGAACATATTAGAATCCCCGGTCATGTGTTGAGTGCACCCACTATCCATTATCCAATGCTCTCCTCCGGCCCGGTAATTGACCTACAAAAAGAGATCAATTCTTCTTAGGTACCCAATGTTGCTTGGGTCCTTCAAGGTTAGTCACCAAGGCCTTTGGTACCCAAATGGCTTTCTTCTTTGAGCCCATCCATGGTGTACCAATGAACCTAGCACAAACACCATTGTTCTTCTTCACAAGCATATAGGAATGATCAAGCTTGATGGAAGAGACATTGGTTTTCTTGTTCATGCACTTGTGCTCTAAGTGACCAACTTGCTTGCAAGCTTTGCAATAGCTACCATTGTTCTTCACAAAACGAGTCTTGTGAGTCACATAGGCGGCCTTGCCTTTCTTGGGGATATAGCCTAAGCCCTCCTTATATAAGGATGCCCTTTGGCTACCCAAGCACATAAGCAAGCGGTCCTCACCACCATAGGCCTTAGCCAAGGAGTGATTGAGCTCCTTTACTTCCCTTTTTAAACTTGCATTTTCATGAATAAGCATTGGGTTGCAAGTATCCTCACTAGAGATGGATGTAGTAGTGATAATGCTAGTGGAGGTGTCACACTTGGGAGATGATTCATCATCTAGAAGATCACACATGATGCTAGCATGACATGTACTAACATCTTCCACAACTTGGCACAACTTGTGCTCTTCTAGTAGAGAGGAGTGAGCTTTCTCTAACTTAGAATGAGACTTCTCAAGCTTCTTATGGTCTACCTTTAGACTCTCATAAGATGCCCGAAGCTCCTCAAGTTCTTGCTTAAGGCTTTTTATTTCCTTACGCAAGCCCTTGGCCTCCTTCCTACTATCCTTGTACATGTCAATACTATCATCAAGCATGGTTTTCAATTCTTCCTTAGTGTAGGTTGGTTCCTCATCATCACTATCACTATCACTATCATCATCTTTAGTGATAGATTGTACCTTAGTGGCCTTAGCCATGAAGCAGGATGAAGGAGTGTCGAAGAGGGAGATCTTGTCATGCATAGCAAGGTGAGCTTGTTCCTTCTTCTTCTTCTTGTCCTCCTCTTCATCACTTGAAGAAGATGAGCCATCACTATCCCACATTGCAACATGGGACTCATTCTTTTTCTTGGGCTTCTTCTCCTTCTCATTCTTGGCATCATTCTTCTTTCTTGCCTTCTTGATGCCCTTCTCATCATCACTATCATATGGGCACTCCGCAATCAAGTGACAACAATCATGACACCGAAAGCATGTCATGTTGCCTTCATTCTTGCCATCCTTGGTCTTCTTTTGATGATTGCTTCTTCTTGTTCTTCTTTGATGAGATGTAGCTCTTCTTCACATACTTGCCCAATTTCCTCACAAAGAGGGCCATGTGCTCATCAATCTCACTCCCACTAGTAGAAGTGTCACTCTCATCATCACTTGATTCTTCCTTCTTCTTCTTGCCCTTGGATGATGAGCTAGCCTTGAGTGCCAAGCTCTTCTTATCCTCTTTCTTGTCTTCTTCTTTGCCCTTCTTATTTGCCTTGTTGATGAGCTCTTGCTTCTTCTTGTCATCTCTATATGAGTCATCGGTCATCACTTCATCAAGCAATTGGTTGGGTGTCAAGTCCTTCAAGTTTGTCCTCACAAGCACCGTGATGAACATCTCAAACCTCTCCTAAAACACCTCAAGAACTTCATGTTGAAGGTCTTGTCCTTGATCTCTTCTCCTAGAGCGTTGAGATCATTCACCAATACTTGCATGCGGTGAAACATCTCCCAAGACGCCTCATCATCTTCCATCTTGAAGCTATTGAATTGCTCAAGCTTGATATATGCCTTTGCTTGCTTGACGCCTTCGGTGCCCTCATAGCACTCTTCTAGCTTCTTCCAAATCTCATGAGCAATGGTGAGTGACTTGACTTGCTCAAACACTCTATCATTGAATGCCTCATGAAAAGCGCCACGGCCACATCATTTGCATAGAGCTTCTTTTCTTCTACGGGCGGTAGGCTCATTGGGTTTGGCCACCTCAAACTTGCTCTCGGTCACAAGCCACACTTCTCTATTGATTGACTTGAGATATGCGGTCATCTTCACCTTCCAATAGGCAAAGTTGGTGCCATCGAAAGGTGGCGCCTTCTTGGTGTTGTTGACATGAAACATGGTTGCCATTTTATCACCGTAGGTTGTTAAACCACTCAAAAAGCGGTGCCTAGCTCGATACCACTTGAAAGGTCCTAATGGCTAGAGGGGGTGAATAGCCTATTAAAAATTCTACAAACAACACTAAGCAAGGCGGTTAGTAAATAAGACGGCGTAGCACAAATGCAAATGCTTCACACTAGTTACGCAAGCCTCCTAGCAATTCTAGCAATTCTAATGTCTCTAAACACAAGCAAGGGCTAGGTCGCTAAGTTACTCCTAGGTGGACAAGTAATTCTAACTAATTCTACCACTAGGAGCTATCAAGACTAAGCAACCTAATACACTACTCAACTAAGCAAGCCTACACAAGTACACTAGTGAAAGTAATGCAAAGAGGTTTGAATACAATACCACCGCTGAGTGTAGAGGTGGAAGCCAATCACCGTGATCACCGAGAAATCTCCAACGAGCAAGAACAAGTGACACGATGATTTTTCACCGAGGTTCACGGCTTGCCGCAAGACGCTACTCCTCGTTGTGGCGACACACTCACTTGATGTTGCTGCTTAATGGCCGGTGCCAAATCCCCTATGGGAGCTCAAGCAACAAACACAAGAGAGGGTCCAACAAGCCACGAGCAATCCACTAGTGCTCCTTTCGCGATCTCCCCCGCGGGTAAGGAACGACCCCTCACAATCACCACCTGGTGTGGCTCTCGAACAAGCTCCAATCGAGCTCAACACCGCCTCTTGCTCCAAGCCGCTAGGGAACCGGGCAAATTCCCAAGATAACAAGAATCCCGCGGCTTCCAAAGGATGAAGTGCCTCTAGATGCAATCACCAATGCAATGCACTTTTTATCACTCTCAATCTCACCAAGAATACGAATTATGGATGGAGAGATGAGTGGAGAGGAGTATCACAAGCTCACTAGCAAGTTAGAGTGTTCAAATGTGCAAGAGGGAGCTCCAAATACCGCCAAAACAAGTATATATAGAGACCCCCTCGAGAAAGAGCCGTTGGAGTTCAAAATGGGCTCTCGGGAGGTGACGGACGCCGGCCAGGACGCACGCACCGGTCCGGTCCAGCGTCCGGCCATCGCCGGCCAAGCTACCGACAAGGGTCGGGCCCACACCGGGCGCCCTCCTCCGCGGCGTCCGGTCCGCGGCGTCCGGCGGGCACCGAAGCATCCGGTCCGGCTTCGGTCCGAGCGCTCCGGTCAATTTTCGCGGCGCAGCGCTCGCCAGATGCGACCGACCGGGGCCTCCGGGCGGCGCGTCCGGTCACTTTTCCCAACGTCCGGCCGCCTGCGACAAAGCATCATCTTCTTCCTTTTCTTTGCTCTTTTGCTTCCAACTTGCCGCCTCTTGCCATAGGTTGCCAACACGTCCCAAGATGACCACGTTATCACCAATGTTAGCACGTCGAGATGTTAGGCAAGATCGAGTTAGTGCTCTCATGTCCTAAATGCAATATGCAAGTCAATTGGACCTAGAAGCACTTCATGCAAGGATTGTCGTGGCATCCCCTCTTGATAGTCGGCTATCTATCCTATAATGTGATCACACGCTCTATCGTGTCTTGATCACCGAAAGGAAAAACCCTATCAAGTATACCTTTGCCTTGATCTCCCGGGTTCCTCTCAAGCCGATCATCGAGCTTGACGATCCATCAAGTCCACCGACATTGTCCGTGTTCATGATCATCATGCTCCTTGTCATTCACTTAATCCTTTCTTAAGATACATACTTAGAGCAAAGGATTAGTCCACAAGTGTCGCCATCAATTTCCAAAACCAAACATGAGATTTCGCACATCCCTCACTCACGTAAGAACCCTAGAAAGGCTAAAGAAGACGCCCGGGGCTGATCCAACTCATTCAAAGGCACTGCCATGGATCCGAAGCTCAGAGCAAAGCTTTCTTCTACAAAAAGGGAGATGGTCTAGAGGAAGAAGAAGCAGAGAAGAAGAAAGATACTCTGGATCCTCACCGAAGCAAAACGGGCCATATTTATAGGCGGAACTGTAACGCCTATGAACCCAAATCCACAAAAAGACGAGGCAACCACCAAAAAGGAGCGGTCACTTCAAATCACGCAGAAGGGAATTTATGGCAATGATCGCGATGCAATCGACGCTTCAAAAAACGGAGTGCAAGAAAAGCTGACTTTGTGATGCCCGTGACCGCACGGAAAAAGAGAAACAAAAAAATCCCGTAAAATGAAGAACCCCTAAAAGCTCAATCTAAAGAAGAGTTCTTAGACGCCTCGGGGCTGTGGCACCCGGGTACGATTTTTTCGTAAGAGCTCCGACGACGAGAAGAACTCAAGACGGAGGAGAAGAACTCAAAGACCTTCCAAATCTTTGTGCCAAAAAGCGAGAAGCTCGGGGGCTACACCCTACGGGTGCACTTTTTTTCAAAGAAAGTGCACACCGTATGAAGACAACAAGGACTACATACATCGACGCACTCGAGAAGAAAGGCATGCTCTCGTGGCTCAAAACTTGAGACCCTCGGGGGGCTAGCGGAGCAAGACTCTCCTTTCAAGAAAGAAGAACTCCGACGACGAGAAGAACTCGAAGACGGAGGAGAAGAACTCAAAGACCTTCCAGCTCTTTGTGCCAAAAAGCAAGAAGCTCGGGGCTACACCCTACGGGTGCACTTTTTAAAAAATTACACTTTCGTAAGATGATCTTGAAGACCATATCAAGGCCTCGCCCGAGAAGAGCAAGACAACCCTCAAGACTCGACCTTGAGATGCTCGGGGCTTGTGGATACAGGATCACCAAAGAACTCTACCGAAGTTGTTCGCAGGGTTCTATCCAAGCCTCAAGCGCCATTAAACAACTCCCTTAAGGCAATGGAAGCATAGCTACAAAGACTTCATTTGTAACTAGGATAGAACACTACTCAAAGCTACCTTGTTTAGAGTTCGGGTGTTCGGTTCCTCTACGGACAACCCTCTCTCAGATCCGACTAGGATCGTAGCGAAGTTCCTTGGCCCCTTGGACTATAAAGGGCGGCCAAGGAACACCTCAGAGGAGAGCACGTAACATACTGAGAACACAAGCTTGGCTACGACCAAGTGTCAGAAGCTTCACGGCCGATTCTCGGTGACCCCATCAATCAAAAAACAAAGCTCACGCCGACCGGCGTAAAGGTCTTTACTCGATCCTTGATCGAGGGCCCGAACCAAAGATAAAAAACCCGCTCTCCATGTCACCGCGAACAAATCGCCGGACTCCGTGTTGCGCCGAGGCTCGAACAAAACTGCCCTGTTCACTCCGTGGCAGGCTCTCGGGTCGTAAAACATCGACAGTACCAAATCAACCCAACTCAACTCAACTCACGCCACAAAAAGCGCCAACTCAACTCAACACTTGGTGGGGCTGGGACATCGACACAAGCCTCTAACCACTTATAACTCAGGCCGATTGGGTCTTTCGACATGAGCCTCCACTTGACACCACTAGAGCTCCACCGAGGCAACAAGAGCTAAAAGCTAGCAAAGAAACCTAAAACTAAGCAACTAAAAACCTAAACTCTTACTCCACCCCCCGGCACCAACAAACGACACACAACGGCGGAAACGACGAACCAAGAACCGCCCGAGACATCCCGACCGAGCCGACCTACTACGACGCCAGGGAAGGTTGCGACGCCTGCGCTGTCGTCGCCGTCCAAGGTAGGACTAGGTTTTCACTGCTGCAAGCAAGTCTTGGGGACACGACGCCCTCAATAGGGGAACGACACCCACAGGTGTCGTCGTCGCCAGGATTTCGCCCAAGGAACCCACAACACATACGCCGGTCAAGATGTTGGGTCCCGCCAGTCACCAAGACATCGCTGCCGGCCACCCCCGAAGAAGCCCCACCGGGGTCGACGCTGTCGCCATGCGGGCAGCCAGTGCCGTGCTAGCACCGCCGGACCACCTCACAAACACCGCCTCCCGCCACCATGTACGTCCACCAACCGCTGTCATAGCCGTGGCCGCCGCCGGCCACCTCCCCCCCCCTGAAGGTGCCGAATGCGGAGCGGGCCCCGGACCGGCAGACTCCCGAGGGTGCCAAGGCCTCGATCTTCAAAGCGACCACCCACGACGGTGGTCGAGACATGGGGGAGGGGACGACATAGGCGAAGATCGCCCCCCAGCGCCCGGCCACAACTCCGGCCACCACCACGAAACGACCACCATGAAGAGGAAGGAGGGGGACGAGCGGAGAGGAGGAACCCTCCGCCCCCCCCACACCCGAAGGGTAGCAACCCCGCGACGCCCCTGCCGGCGATCCCCACCGGAGAGGAGCAGCCACCATCATGCCCAGCACAGTCAGCGGCACCTCCACGACACCGCAGGACTTGCCAAAACCACGGTCGAGCACGCTACCACGACGCGCTCCACCTCCACCACGGATTTGCGCCGAGGGGACGTCGGGTCCGCCCACCACCATGCGGATCCACGCGGATCGGAAGCCCCCGGCGGTCCGGACTCCGCCTCCGCCGCCCGTTGACCCGCCACCAGCAAGCGGCCACGAAGAAGTTGGTCAACGGATCGGGCAAAAGCGGCGCACCACCACCTCCGCCGCCCTGCGCCGCCAACGCCGCCATGGTCCGAGAGCCCCATGCCGCCGAGGAGCCTCGCACACAAAATGGGTAGGGAGCCGAGAGACCTCGCCACCACCATCCTAGGGAGGCCGAAAGGCAGCCCAAATGGCCTCCTCCAGCGGCGGCGAGGGGGAGGGTGGAGGAGGGAGGGCCGGTGGCCGCGGTAGGGTTCCACCTCCCGTGTCGCCGAGCGGTGGCGACGCTGGGGGCCTTTTCTGGTTCGATGTGTGTTTGTATCTGATTCTAGGACAAATTAACAACACGGCAAAATGATCATATCCGCCCGAACTAGCCATATTTAGTGCTAATTGACTGTTGCATGTACAGTACGTACACAAACCAAATAGTATAGAATGGTTTGCGTTGTGGGACAAACTCTGAATCATTCTTTTGACGGAAGGAATGGGTAGCGATTAATACATGGCATGTAGTTAAAAGAGAACAATGTAGTGTCGTGATCGAAATACCATTATGGCAATTCACAGTCCATCGAGAGCAAATATTGGCTGATCCAGAAGTTAACCAGGGGGCAAAAATGGTAGAAGGTTAAAAATCATACTAGCCAAGGCATAACAAACAACACTAAATTCAAAGTGCTCAAACAAATACATCATCATTGATGATAAAAAGGTACTCGTACCTAAAAAAGAGCTTCCGGTAATTAACTAAATGACCAAATTTGTCTTCATACTTATATACCACTTGGACTGGCATCCTCAATTCTACGTACAAAAATACAAATGTTATAGTTGTTCAAACAGCTAAAGATAATATTATGGATTGCAAAGTCAATCATCCAATATTAAAAAAAAAAATCAAAATTAGAACAGATCTCATTAGCGACCATGTTATCAGGCAGCTCTGTCTTTTCGTCATGGTATCAATTGGAAAAGTAGTAGCATCAAAACGTATTTAATGCAAGTTAAAATGTGTGTTGGTACTCCTACACACCACGTACGCTCATGCCAGTGCCACGCAAGGCTCATCAGACCCAACAAGACAGCCGGCGCACCACGCAATGCGGAGGCACCGCCGACGCGACGCCGACCCCCCTTGGCACGATGCCGATACCCATACGCATACTCCTCGCCTTTTTGTTTGTCTCTATAAAAAAAGCGTGTTTAGCATGGCGAAAATAGGCTATCTATAAACAAACATACATTTAGGGAGTACGCATGGACGCAGCGCACCGACGGAACGGACACGACCCAACCAGAAACTTTTTTTTTGGAAAAACTAACGAATCCCGCCGACGGCCCCGCTGAGCTCCACGGTTTCCGCGCCGCAGACACCTGCGCCCTCGTCGGAACCAGGCGGCCCACCCGCGCTCGCGCAGGTGGTTCGGTCCCGAGCCACCCCGCCCACCCGAACCGAACCCACCACGCTCCCGCCGCAACTAACGCCGTCCAGGCGGGTCCCACTCGTCAGAGGGGCGCCGACCCGACCGTCGACCCAGCTCGGTTTTCGGAAGGTGCGGGGCATCGGGATTCCTCCTCCCTCCCCCCCGTCCGGTCGCGCGCGCACGGCGCACGTACGGCTGACCCGCGCCCCTAGACGACCACGGGCTCCACCATCTCAGCCTCAGATCCGATCCTCCTGCAGTCCTGCTCCCCTACCATCCCCCTGGCAGCGGGTCCCACCCATCGTCCTCCGCTCCTCTTCTCGACCTGGTTTTGGCGCCAACCCGCGCCGAAAAATTTCAGTTTTCCCTCCACCTGCCCCCGCCCTGGTACAAAAAGCGCCGCCCCTCTTCCCCTGCTCTCTCTCTCGATTAAGCAAAAACAGGGAATAGAATAGTAGCAGGGGAGGGAGGAGATTTACTGCGCCTGCGGTTGCGGCGCCCCGTTGTTTGATTCCTCCATCCCCCGCCCGCCGCCGGTGTCAGGGAGCTCGCGGTCGCCGGCGGTGTCAGGGAGGGACCAGCCATCCAGCTAGCGCTCGGTTTCCCCCCCCTTTCCCCTTCGCAGGCGGCGGGATGGGAGCCGCCGCCGGGTCCTGAGCTGCGCCGCCTGTTTCAGGTAAACCATTCATTCAATCCCTCCTCCGCTCATGGCTCGTCTCCTCCCGCTTCCTCCCAATCCGGCGTCTTTACCCTTCTAGCGCTTTCTACTACCACTGTGCGGTGCGGTCTCGCGTCACTGCCCCGTGATACCTCTCTTCGAGCGCGGTTCGGTTCGGTTCGGTTCGTTTGCCACCGGATTGGACGCATGCGGCCGCGTGCGTCTTGCTGCTCCTCGACTCCTTTTACAGTCCTGACATTCGAGATCTGCTACTGGCGCGATGCGGCTGGGGCCGTTAATGCTGCTGCTTCTGTGGTGGTGCTTTGGAGATTCCGAGGCCGCGGATTTCATGTACGGAGTTGCTGGGGCCCTCCAGATCTCTTTGTAGATTTGGGATCTATTTCTTGGCCGACAAAATCGTCTCCGTGTTCCACAATTTTTTTTTTTTTTTTTTTTTTTTGCCCCGGTTAATGTTCTACGTGCTGTACATAGTAACAAGTCATAGCAACTGGGAGCCTTTTCGGGTGCTCACTTCATAGTTAGGTAGCATGCAAGTAACCATATGGATCAAACATTTAATTGCTTCTGCAAAAAAAGATTGTACTATTAGGGCCTTGTTTAGATGGCTAAAATTTTGCTCCGTATGTCACATCATACACTGTAAGACGTTTCGTTTGTTAGTGGTAAATATTATCCCATCATGGAGAACTAGGCTCAAAATAATCGTCTCGCAATGTACATCTAAACCAAGTGTAATTAGTTATTTTTTTAACCTACATTTTATACTCCAAATATATGTCTTTTGGTGTATTTAATGTGATGTGATGGAGAGAAAGTGGAAAAAAGTTAGAAACTTTAGCCATCTAAACGAGGCCTAGGTGCATATGTTTGGATCGACTATGGCAGATAAAAGAGTTTTTTTTTTAAAGCCAGCTAAGCGTATTTGGATCCCTGACTATTTGGTGCATGCATCCCTATCAATGGTCTATTGAGTATTGACTCTTGTTATGTTAGCTCTTAGCTGGCTGTGCTTACTTAATTGCCTAACAACTAGCCAGACGGTTGGATTTTTCAGAGCATCTGTTAGTTCCCCTGTCTTGATCAGCTAGTGCTCTTTTTAGCAGTTAACAATTAGCCCTTTGTATCCAAACTGGGCCTTAATACCAGTTCTATTAGCCAAAGATTAAATATTAATACATCCTCCCAATAATTGACAAAAATGTAGTAATTTTAGTACTACTACTTACTCAGAGGTTTAAGCATTTAATCAATGCTACAATAATGGTTCTAACTGGCAAAAATTCATTGAGTACTGCTTAATACCACTGTTGTTCAATGATTAAATACTACTGCTGTTCAAGGATTAAATACTACTGCTGTTCAAGGATTAAACATTTAATTGACGCTGCAAGATGAATCAAATCTTTAAAAAGCTTTTACTGCTATTTAGTTATTGAAACCATATTTTACACATTTTTCTTTGCTTATGTATGTCTGCCTTGTGTGGGCACGTGCTTGACACAGAGTAAAATAGAAGGTTTTTGTATTTGTTATGAAAATGTTGTGCTTGAGATAGTCCTTATAGATGTCCAGATTTCCCCAGGGAAAAACTTGCCTTGATAAGCTTCACTTATGGCATAAATGAACAATCACCTCATTGTCCTTCAAAATTTGCAAGACTTAATTTCTAGAAATTTTGTTGTGTGATGTCGTGTCTATGATTTGCCCATGTGTTTTCCAGTATAATTTTCTTTATTGTGTTAAATGTTCTGTTTAGCTTTGTCAACTTGATATTGGTGATTCTCTTTCAATCAATATATCAATATGAAGCAATTATTTTGTCTATGCCAAGTTGATATTAGAAATTATGTTTAGCTATGTCGAGTCTTTGCAGTATTTCATTTTCAGAAAAGGGGGCTTCTTATAGTTTAGGTAAATGATGGATACAGATGTGAATGCTTCTTCTTTTTTCATTATAGTTAATACAGAGCATTTGTGCATTTGTTCTGTCTGGATGTTTTTCAGTATAGTTTACTGTCAGGTGGACTGTGAAACTTGAATTTATCTAAAGTTCCTAATTCTTAAAAAAGCTTTGTGACACTGATCATTCTAACTGTTATTATAATCTATTAATCTCTTAATTTCTCTTCGCTTGTGTTGAAGCTGAGATGAAACTGGAAAAGAATCGAAGTTCTGCAACACTTGCCACTTCAAATTTTAGCGTGAATAGCAATCACCATGGGATCTGGATCAGTGACAATGAAGCAGAAGAAACGGGTGAAACATGCAAGGAACAAATACTTGAAACCTGGTGCCCTGGCTCAGATTCGTTATAGTAGGAGTACAAGCAGGATATTGGGAAGAAAAGGATTCTGTTGAATGCTAAAGATGAGCTGGAGTTGCCTCCACAGCCTGGGCGGTTCTCTTAGAAAGCGATACACCAATTTTGTCCCCACAAGACTCAATTTTGAGCCATTTGATAGTAATAAGGGGCTGATATTGCCAAAGACTCCAAAGACCCCTGATGCATCTGTGCTTGGTGGTGATTCAAGGCTTGAATCACTTCCACTTGATTTGCTGGTATGGAACTGAAACAACCACCTTTTTTTGCTAACTTTAGTGTGCATTATATTTGTGGCAAACCTGATTGCCTTTGTTTTGTTGCAAAGATCAAGATCATGTGTTGCTTGCACCATGACCAACTGAAGGCTGTTTTCCATGTTTCAAAAAGGATTAGAAAAGCAGTAAGTATCATCTCTTAGCTGTTGCATTCTTATTTGTAAAGGTCATAAAAGTCTCATTTTTTTACGATTTCCTTGTTCTACAAATTTGAGTCTGCATTGAAATAATGACATACTTTTTTGAAGTACGGTAACTGATGTCAACAAAGGTGTGGAAACAGATAGTGTTGTCTTTACTTTTTTTGCACATTTCTGATGTATGTTCATTTCATTCTCTCATTAATAATGATCAATTATGTTATCTGATATTGCAACATGCAAAAAACATTGCTTTCCCTTCTGTTAAGAAATGACATGGTGCTACATGACCTACTTGCATCTTCCATTAGTAGTTTCTCATCTTGGGATTACGTACTAGAGAGTCATTACATTCTTGTTAATTCTGTCACTGTTTTTGCTTGCCCGAATATCTACTTATTCAGTTAATTTGCATCCTTGAGATTCTACATGTTTATTCTGCATTCTCAGCACTCAGCATGTGCTTTAATCCATTTTATTTCTATTTCCAAGCTCACTTTTAACGGTAATGCAAACTAGGTTGAACTTGCCAGGCACTACCATTTCAACTACACCACACCAGATCGAAGCAGACAGGAGTTGCTCCTAAACAAAACTCCTCTTCCAACAGAGCATTGGCCCTTCTTAAGGTTTGCTGCATTTTATTTGCTTAACAGATTGTGCTGATTTAGTAACACTCTAATACCTTCCGATAACATTGCATTCTCATTAGAATCGATGGCAAGGACGTGCGTGTTTCCACCCCAAGGACACCAAGGGCTCCAAAACATGCTGCTCGCCTTTCGCCTCAGGCTGGTTGATGTGAAGCCAATCACAGCTGTTCTTTTTCAGGAGTCTCCTACTCCTTTTCCTTCAAAGCGCCTCCGACGCTCAGTTCCACCAGGGCTGCCAAGACCTGTGTGTAAAGCTGCACCGTCGCCCAGAGTTTTACTCTATGAGGAGGAGCTTTGCGAAGCAGTGGCACAGAATAAGCTTCTCTGAAGATCCCAGAAGTGCAGTGCTTTCATCTTTAGTGTATAGTTTATCTATGTCAAGCCCCTAGTATGAGTTTTGTCTGCCAGCTCCTAAGCTGGCATCTTAGATTATTGCGGTCAGGTTAGGTTTTAGACTAGTGTTAGACTGTTTTATACCTGTCATAAGTATGGAGTTTGCTTTATTCTATGAGTTTGTATATAACACATAATAAAATGGACTTTTTTTTTGCATTTATTTATACCTATATCTTTTTTTGAATACAAAAATGGTGTGCTTTCCTTATTTTCATCATTCAGGATTCTGGCAGGCGTTGCTTTTCTATGTCCACCTTCTATCTGTTGAGATCAGATTTGATCCTTCAGGAGCAGAGGACTTGTGAGACCTGGATGAGTTCAGTGTATGTTTGCTAAATAGTTTCTCAACTATCATTTGCTTATTGTTCTGAATCATGTATTTTTGATGAATTAGCTCTTGTTTAGGAGTAGAGTTGGTATCATTATAACAGTCGTACTCAGTACCCAGAAAAACAATTGTGACGCTGATATATATTACCATAATACAAACTTGAATATGATATTGGACCACTTATTGCTGTAGCTGTACTTCACTACAGGATCAAACTACACTGAAATGTTGTCAAGACACGAGATTCAGCAGAAGCCTCTGAAGATGAAACTAGGCTCAATGTTGTACAGGACACAAGAGATTGAGCAGAAGACTCTGACCGCTGCCATATGGCATCCATTTCAGAGCCCGTATCGGTTAATGACCTGCGCCAGGAGGAGGTTGTAGCCTCTCTCCGTGAGGTGGAAGGCGTCCCAGAAGAGGAACTTGCTGGGGTCTGCGCAGGGTTCCGCCGTGTACCGGTTGCATGTCAGCGTCACCTCGAACACCCCCGTGCCGCAGCATCCCCGGTCGTTCACGTCGAATCCTATGGAGATAGGCAAGCAGAGACAGGTTAAAACACGCGATTTCGATTTGGGGCTGGATTTGTGTGAGGATCGGAGAGGTCACCGTAGGCGTGAGGGCGCTGGATCATGTCGAGCAGCGGCGTGTAGAGGTCGATGTACTTGAGCACGGAGGCCGGGAGCTCCTCGCTGCCGTTGAGCCGCTTGATCTCCTTCTCCAGCGCCGCGTTGTACACGACGGACGCCTGGTTGTAGAGCGACACGCACTCCCGCTCCAGCCCGCCGGCGATGGTCCGCTGCGACGGCACGCACCCGATGGGCGGCGCGCCGGTGATGTTGATGCGCCGCGCGCCCAGCCCGTACAGCTTCTGCCAGCCAGATATATAGACCGAGATGATCGATCGGATCGATCGGCATGTGCCATTGGTGTGGTCGTGATCAAGCGCACGCACCTTGATGAAGTCGGAGGCGCACTGCACGACGAACTCGATGTAGGACTCGAGGTCGTAGTTTCGCCGGAACGGCGTGGTGAAGTAGGTGTTGGCGAAGTCGGTTGTGCCGCTGATCACCATGTACATGCTCGTCGACACGATGTCTGCGGCACGGTGGGCGCCGGCGACGCGCTTCAGCTTCTCCTTGTACTCCTTGAACAGGTCCAGCTGGTTGTCCATGGTGAGCACGGACTGATGATGACACGGCAGGCGTGCGGCCAGGAAATCAGAAATCACATTATGGACAGGTACAGGTTCGGAGACGTTGGAACTGAGGGCGATCGGTTAGTTAACATACCACGAGGTCGGCGGTGAGGGGGTCGAAGCCGCAGCCACCGGACGCGAAGCTGACGCCGGTGAGGAGGTCGAAGTCGCTGAGCTCCGTGCCGAGGTACGCCGGCACGTACTCCTTGATGCCTAGCCGGCTGGCTGCAGCAACTCAATGACGACACACAGTAATAACGGTTTAAGTTTTTTACTTGTCTTTTTCTAAAAACGCGACCGGAGGGGTGACGCCCCCAACCGTATTTCATTAAGAAGAATGCGATTTCTTCCCCGACGCGGAAAACCCCCCGAACCGCAGCCACGCCAACGGGGATTTTTTGCCCTCAGCCAAATTCGCCCCGTAAGGATTCGAACTCGGGGACTGAGGGGGTGCCTCCGGAGTGTTAGGCGGTTGGGGTAAACCAATCGACCCAACATCCTTTGGCTTACTTGTCTTTTCTAAGAAAGAAGGCAATAAAAGGACCAACGTACCGACGATGTCGCTGGGGACCTTGCCGTTACTGAACCTGCCGGTGGCGTTGTGTCCGGGGAAGTCCTGACCGTAGGGCGCGAAGTTGCAGCGCACCGTCGTGATGATGCCGTTGTTGTTGCCCGTGTCCACGTTGGAGTCCCCGAACAGGAACAGCGCGGGGGTCTGCGTCTGCTTCGTCGCCGGCGGCGCTGCAGCCGCCGCTGAGGCAGCAACGCGGAGGGTCCGATGCAGAATCACTACCGTCGCCATCACGACCAGGAGAGTACGCTTGCTCACCATCTTCGGTGCTCGATCGATCTACCTGATGATGGTCTGCAGGAGCCAGGAGGTGCTGCAAATATAATAAGTAGGAGATTGGATGGAAGGGAAAAGCTTGACCAAAGTTGGAGACTTTTGTGCTCGTGGCTTGTGTGATCTCCTCTCCATTTCTTGCACAACATGATTTTGATCATAGCGATTCACAAGTTTTGCCGACTTGCACTCTCCTTTTACCCTGGACATTAGCTGTCTGGCATGGCCGTTATAACCGTCCATAATACTATATATGGTTGGGGTGGCACATGTGGCAGCTGACTCAGCCGTGCATTGTCTTGCTTACTCCAGCTTGGAATAAACAACGTCCAATCAAATTCCTTCAGGTAATGAAAGTTGAAAGGTGTCGGTGGAACAGAGTTGCGAGAGTGAGCAACGGACGCACATTTTCGCACCTACCACCATCATCCGCCAGCTTGTGTATAATAAGCAGAGGTAAAATGCTCAGGACCCCGTCTCCATCGAATTTCGAAACCAATTTCCAAAAGTTTTGAGACAAAATCCAAGTTCTCGACTTGGCACTGGTGCTCGCAATTTTCCTGGATTTATCCTAGAATTTTATAGCTATGCATTAAATGGTAGGTGACGCCCCCGGCCGACAAATGGTGACGCCAAAATGATTTACTTCGTGTCAAGATATGCCGACTTCTGGTCCTTCGAAGATGCTCATAAGAGTACTTATGTGTGTTAAGGAAGAGTGTGCGTGGGTTTTGGACGTGTTGTACCGTGTAATTAAAAAAAAAAAAAATATTCCATAGAAGCCAGAGCATGAAACGGAGAGTAAGGATATACTACCTCTGTTAAAAAAAAAAGTTGCGTGCCAATTAAAATGTTTCAAATTTATGGCTCCAAGTCAATTTATTATGAACATACATTTCGTAATCAAATTAATGATATTTATTACATATCATAAACTTTAGTTGTATTTGGTCAATTTTAAAATATTTTTTGTGATAACATGATACTATGTTATAATTATATTCTTTCTAGACAGAGGAAGTACCATAAAGACACCCTAAACACCTGTCACAACTTTATGATATGTGTCTATGTAGAAGCATGTAAATATTTTAAAATAAAGTTGGTTTTATGATGACTACAACTCTCAGCTCTTATTCGAGTCATTTATCACCCCAATGTTACGCATTGTTGTGGAGAAAGCCGGAGACTATCGGAACACAGAGCTGGTGCAATGCTGGTTGTGCGTCCGCGTGGGCTTGCGACTGCTATTATCTTGATGCAGGCCGTCCCGTCGTTTGGGCTGAGAAGGAAGGTTTTTTTTTTTTTTTTTTCTTGGAGCATATGCCCCCACACTGTGGATCACATGATAATGCATTGTGATCCATACTACAAGACACTTCTCAACACAATGTGTATTGGGAAGTGTGTGAGCATGAATCACAATGCGAAATGAGTGGTCCAGAGCATGGGAGCATATGCTTCTAGGAGCAGATTTAACTTTCCCGGGCCTAAATGAGAAGGCTTGTTTTCTTTGGATGAATAGCGCGTACCCACATAGTGGCCCAACACTACTTTGTTTACTCTTAAAAGGATTTGGGTGTTGGTGAACAGGAAGTGTTATGTTTACTGTTTTTCTTTGTTCTTGGTTCCTATTGTATCATTATTGTCCTATACAGAGTAAACTTGAGGGCAGGTCCTACTAAGAGTGTCATTTTTTACTCTGAGCCTCAACAATAAGATTAGAAGTAGAACTCTAGATGGGAGAACCTGTTGGAGTTGCTCTAATAGCATAGAACCCCTAGTACGAAAAATAAATAAAAATAGAAGAAGCTATCGGTGTCTCAACATTCGGCAGGAACATAGGAGTAATGTAGGGATCTTTTTCGGATAACCAAAAAAGAGTTGCACAGATATGAATAGGAAAATAGCTCTCATTTCTCATCATATTTTAAAGTAGACCCAAAAATACAAAAAAAGAAGCTGGATAAATACAAAAACGGCATTACGGGACTAGAATTGTTTCGTCCATTTTCACTGTTCATGAAATAAGAGAAAGTCTGGGATGTTTGAAACCAAAATAAGGCTAATTTTAAAGATTCTATGGGCTGGTTGAGCTATCTCCACTCTCAAGTTCCGAACATAAAACAAGAGAAAAAACATCCATTTTTATTTTAATTATAATCAAAGTTTAGGTTTTCTACTCAAACTTCAAAAATTAACAAACTATCCCCTTCAACTTTTATTTTTCTTTAAAAAATCAACTGACTACCATGGCTACATGTCGGTTTCAAGGCGTTTTTATGAAACCAACAAACATCTAGTAATATGTTTTGAAACCATAAAAATTATCTTTAAGCATTCTATACGTTTTGAGAAAAGATCTTATATATAGGGAAACCATATGCAGAAACGTTTAGAAATTATCTAGAAAAATGTTTTAAAATTACAATAGTTTAATAATTAATTCCTAAACATGTTCTTAAAACTTTTTATGATAAAAAAAAATGAGATGCAGCAATTAAACATCCATTAATAAAAGGCCGGCTTCAAGCGATAGTTCGAGTAAGGAAAGCAGGAGAATAGGCCTATCAGATCTGCACGGCTGCAGCCCCTTGGGCCTTTGTTGAGCCTTCAGCGGCGGGGCTAAATCGTGTACCCGACGAGAGCAATGAGGTGGACGGTGGCGTTGCTGTCGAGCCACAGCCACGGCGGCCGCAGCATCCCGCGTGCGCTCGCCGACGTGCTCGTCTGCCCACTCACCAAGCAGCCTCTCAGGTGGGGAAATCCGAGACTAATTGGCTCCCGTCTCCTCCTCTTTCGCGGCAGCTATGCCCTCGTCTCCATCCTGCATGCTTAGCCGTGTGCCGCACCTTGCCGCGCAGGTACTGCGAGGCCACCGGGTCTCTGATCAGCGACGCCGCTGGAGTGTCCTTTCCGGTGAGTTGTCCCGATCGCTCCTGTGCTCCTCAAGAGCTCGTATCGTGGGACGCCCATGTGTGCCCGCCACCTGTTTGTTGTATTGACTGAATGGGAAAAAGGGCGTTCAACTGTTCCAATAATAGAGCCTTGAAGTGCTGACGTAGATTTCCTGCAGCGCAATCGTTCAAAATAAAAATGATTGTTTTGGAATCTGTAGCCTGTGCTGCCGTGCATGTTTATGTAGGCCTGAGAGGATACAGGTCTTGCCTAGTTTCAAGGCAGTTTCAGAACAGATTCAGACTGGAGTTAGTGCTTAGTATATGAATAATCATAATCATTTTATAAGTGGATTTACATGTTTAGTGTTGTGGACTTGTGGTTGGAATAGACTAGGTACTAGATAGGGTGGGTGGGAGAAGGAAATGATCAAAGTGACACAGTGCACACCTAATGGCTTATTACAACCAAACAAACTGATTTGATTGGAAAAAAGAGGGAGCTGATAATTGATTTGCATTGGCTTTTGGTTGCACAGTAGGAAAATTTTGAACCTATGCAACTGCAATGCAGGGATCAAAATATGTCGTTTTGTTCGGACATTTTATTTGCTTGTCGTTGCAATGACCATGACCGTCTAGCTATTCAGCTCAATATCCTCTTTGTGAGCATTTGCTTCTGTACCTGGCGATTTCATTTACCCCCAACTCTTATTGTCTGGTGATGTTACTGTAGGTACTTGATGGGATTCCTTCTCTTGTACCAAAAGATGGAAAGTTGCTCGTCGACCATGAAGTGAAATCAGAACAGAAGTCCAGCACTAGGGATTCTTCTGGTTGAATCCTCGGGATTCTTCTGGTTGAATCCTCGTCTATGCAATAGCCAATTGAGGCAATATTTTGTAGTAAATCGACGGTAATAAAACCATAGCTATATAGCTCCCTCCAAATTATTGCTTCTTGTTGTAACTTGTCACTACCCCGTTGATGTGTACTCACCATATTGCCCTAGAGAATGAGATGATTATTAACACCGCTTCTGTTGAAAACGCTTATTATTATGTTTTTTTCTTGAATGCAACAGTGAGAATAATGAAATTTGCAAACATAGTTTCTGCTTCATTTTCTATTATGGTTTTTTTCTTGAGTGACAACAATGAGAATAATGAAATTTACAAACATAGTTTCTGCTTCATTTTCATTCACTGGAGTAACTATTCATATGCTGAACCTGATATACTCCGTACAAAATAATAGTTGGACTCAGGATTCAAAGTTGTCATGCTCTATGTGTTCTTTTAAGAAAAAAACAACCACTTTGCTTGCTTTTTTTATAGAGTAGCAATTAGCTGAACCTGTCAATATATGTTTTTGTTAGCCCTGATTTAGGAGGATTTCCCGAAACCAGCCAATGATATTGTATTGGTAAAAGTAAATAAAGTGGACAAGGAAAGACGCCTTATGAGGCAAAGAGAAGAGCTAAAGATAGGATTACCATTACCATCTATCTATATTCCAGACTTTGCTGGTACCAGATAACGCAAAAGAATTCAAGAAAGGAACCATAGACTGAATGGAGGGAGGGGGTTTGCGCCAGCATATCATGAACTGTACTACTAGGAGCAGAGCATCCTTTTCTAAAAAAAAGGAGCAGAGGAGCATGTGCTGCTGATGTGCACGCTGCCGTGGATGTCATACAGTGCACCCCGTCCACTAATTGTTGCGTGCCGATGCCATATCCCCACCCCATATGCAATATTTATTTATGATTATAAAGTTATGGTTATTGGATAGTACATTTAATTATAAATCCAACAATATTAAATCATAGTAGCTAAGTTGTTAGCTAAATTATTGATAAAAGATTAGAAAGCTTGACTTTTGAAACTTTTGACATAAGCGAAATGTTGATAAACTGGACTGTGGGGAGTAGTATATACTATATGAGTATCTGTGCCAGCCTCCCGCTGCTAATATTAAAAATACTCTAAATAAGTATAGATTTCGTTGCTTGAGGAGTGTTTTTCTAAAGTTTGTCCAAGTATGTAGAAAACAATACCAATATCTTCAAATAAATTTATTAGAAAATATATTTCACTATTAATTTACTAGTACTTGTTACATCATAACTATGTGTATTTTTTTTTATACTCATGGATTGGGAATTGGTGACAACGTACGGTCTGGTGCGGAAAGGGAGTGTTGCTGCAGTTAATGTGTGAAAGAGAGTATATACAAGGACCATAAAACGGGAGTGGGAGTGGGATGTCCCAAATATGGGAAGTGCAAGCACAATAAAACGGGTGGCCATCACCTATCTAGAAATCGATTTATTCACGGACACTTCTTATGCCAAAAATCTATTTATTCAGTAATGGACGGAGTATGTACTTTTGATCAAAATTTTAAAAAAAGCATTTGACTCCTCAAGAATGCATTTATTTTTGTACGGAGGGAGTCCATACAAATCTCATATTTCAATAAGCCAATCAATATTGATAAAATATTTACTACTGTTTATAATTCCAAATAAACATTATTAGATATTTAGATTGGTCATACCAAATATTTTGATAGTAAATCTATTTATTAAGATATAAATATTTATACTGTTCTTTTTATAAATCTAGTTAAACTTAAAAACTTTTTTTAGAAGAACTTAAAAACTTTTGGGGAGGCATCTAGAGGTGTTTCACATGTCTATGATTTGTGGGCTCAAACGAGGAAAGACATTTGTGGGCTCAAATGAGAAAAAGACGTTAAGATGCGTTAATAAGGTGTCTGAGGCGTTTTATGTTTTTATGGTCGGTGGGCCATATTCGCCTTAATGTTCTCCAAAATTAAGGGGGGATTAGGGGTCGCCAAAAAGGCATTTATAGCTCTTGTTAAATGCAACAAATAAGGGGATATCGAGCTTCAAGAAATGGGGCAAATAAGAAGGAGACCGATCGAGCTTCCTCAACGTCGACTGTAGGGTCGTCTTAGTAGTAGAAATTCTGGGTTGCTGTGAAGGTCTGTCCGAACTGCCACCATCCAGGCACCACATTCCAGAACTGAATGTACTGCCTGCCGGTAGTGGTAACGGCGAAGCTGAGACCCTGGCCATGGAGCGAGAGCCCAATGAGCGCCTTCCAGTTGGCGCCCCACGTCCTTGACATCTGGATCCACCCCGTCATGGTGCCCTTCACCCAGGCGGCGCCCACAGATCCACTGCCTCCAAGGTTCTGGATGTTGACGAGCAGGAAATACTGGGAGCCCGCGATTTGAAGCGCACACCACCGGTGCGCGAGCACTTGACCTGCTGGTACAGGACCGGGACGACGCCGCCCTGGACGACGCCGATGTGCTCCCACGCTGGCTGCGACATGGCGAAGTGAGGGCGGCCCGGGCCACACCACCCGCCGTTGGGCAGCGTGTAGTTAGATGGGCACAGGTTGGTGGCGGAGACCGTGCTGGAGTTTTTTCTTTTTCTAAACCTGGGGAACGTGATGGAGTTGGCGGGCTTGCACCAGTGCCCGCCCGGGCGTGTTGTGTCGCAGGTGATTAGGTAGCACTGCCCGCACGACGCGCCGTCCTTGAACAGAAGCGGGCTCAGAGCTGCGTTGTTCACTCCGTACCCGGCGTTGTATAGGTTCTCGTAGCCGCATGCGCCTCCTGTAGTGTATACCAACATGCATTAGCATATATACGATACATTTAATTAAGAGTGAAATGCACCGTGGGCACCCGAACTTGCGGTGTTTGTTGTCAAATAGGTCCATGGACTTAGAAACCAGCCATCTAGCCCCCTCCAACTTGCGAACCCGTTCACCCCAGGTCCAACCCGTTTTGCATGGCTTGCATGGCGGTTTTGCATGGGCAAGATCATGGCGATGATGACATCAGCGATGACATTAGCACTCCTTTTTTTAATTCTACGAAATTGATATCTTTTTATTTGGATCTCTAAATATAGTAAATAATATATCAATTTTGATCGTCTCGACGAGCTCTTTGCAATGGTTTACTCCGTTTTGTTATTTGAGATAGTTTTATTTTTGGTTGACGTGAGTCTTATGAAACATTACAGATTAATTTAAGTTAACATTCGGCAAAGTATTTGTTTCAACTTCGGATAAACCATAGAAAATATTTGATCGCTAACAATTAACTTAGATATATGTTTCAGCTCGGTCTCCAAAATTAGCGTCAATTTCTAAAATACATATTTTTTAGATGTAGCATGTTTTGCACGGCATTTAAAATTGATTTTTAGAAGCGTTCCAAAATTGGCCCACGTTCTAGAGCTAGAAGAATAAGGCGGTTATTAAATTTTCTAACCACTTATATAAATGATAAATCAATTTCAAACGCCTCCAAAAAATGATTCCAACGTAGTGGTAATCTATAAGCTAATGGTAGGATCATCTCCAGGGGGCTGCGAAAGCTATAGAGACCGAGCCCAAAAAATAGCGACGGCACTATACTATGTAGAAGACTAATACAGCAAATTGCGGATAATTTGTTTCAAGAGATCTCGATTAAGATAGACAGAAGAAGCTAATACTATCTTCGAATAACAACCAGACCATTGTAGAGTTCGCTTCCACATATGGAGTCTTTTGTATGTGTGCTTAAAAAATTGTTGGTGATCAAATATTTTCTATGGTTTATCCGAGCTGAAACAAATACTCTGTAAAATTAAATAAAATATATATCAAATTGCAAGTGAGAATAAAATATCACTCATGAAATTTGTAAAATTAAATATTTCTATAAAACAAGTGAGAATAATATATCACTTGTTTTATAAAAATATTTAATTTTACACAACATAAAACTATCTCAAATAACAAAACGGAGTACATCATTGCACGTAGCTCGTCGAGACGATCAAATTTGATATATTATTTGCTATATTTGGAGCTCGAATAAAAATATCAATTTTGTAAATTAAAAATAAGTGCCGATGTCATCGCTGATGTCATCATAGCTACGCTGCCATGCAAAACCGCCATGCAAACCATGCAAAACCGTTCTGACCGGGGTGAACGGGTTCGCAAGTTGGAGGGGCTAGATGGCTGGTTTCTAAGTCCATGGACCTATTTGACACAGCGCTGCAAGTTCAGGTGCCCACGGTGCATTTCACTCTTTAATTAATTTGTGTCATCATGTGTACCGAAATGCATATTCATGCATGCGAAAGTGATTACCCGTCGTGCCGTTGCCGTCGGGTCCACCATAGAACGTGGCGGTGCCCTGAGACCAGCCCGCGGCGGCAAGCGTGAGGCACGACGCGAGCGCTGTGAAGAGCATCAGGGACTTGGCCATTTCTGTGGACATCATCAATGTAAAAGGCTGAAGAGATTGTAGAGAACGAGATCGCAGTGAGGGCTTTGTTTGTTTGGTTTAGTTTAGCTGTGGGATGAGAAATGAGATGCATGGCACTAGGGACGCCAGTGTGCTTAAATAGATGCATGGGGCATATGCATTGGAATGAACACAACTAATTCGTGGATATGATGATGTTGACGAGGACTTGTACTTACTATCCTTATAAAACATGCTGATTATTTTCATTTATAATTATCCAGGATACTCCTTTATTTGGAAGATAAAGAATAAATCTATATACTAATGATTACAAAGAGTAGTTGACCCTACCGTCTCACTCTAACATCATGTAGGTGAAGATCAAGCCAAACAAAAAGGAAGCCAACCAAATAACATACTGATTTGTCTCTGCTAAAAAGATTCACCAAGCAACAAACGATCAACTAACACGAATTCCTTCCACATTAGTTGAAGCCCAGTCATAGGCATCATGATCTTCGTTGTGTAAACTCATTTGTTATTTTCTTTATTTTTTCCCATACCTATAATGTTTCATGATCTTCGTTGTGTAAACTCAGTTTATTTTTAATAAAAGCCAAAATCATCCCCTCCTGTTTCATCAAAAAAAACATAAATAATAATATTAACACAAGAAGCCTGGAAATCAGTTATTTAATTTTAATCATTAGTTTCTTATGTGGAACATGTACAGATATACATAGATGCTCAACTACCGCATGTACGCAAACACCTACAAATGCAGGCAGGTCTTAAGCTCTATATGAGGCTATGACCGGCGACGGCTCCTCCTCCACCACCAGAATGTTGTGCACTAGGAGGTCTCAACAGTGGTGTGGATCGCTTATCTCCGGCGTCCGGCCGGCCTGTCGGTCGGTCAGTGTACCTAACCTAATCACGCAGTGGCGCTCTCACTAATTCGTCCTTGGTCCTTGCTTCCAGGTCACTGAAGTTGCGTAGCCATGGGAAAGGTCCCAGCAGACTGTGGCATATATGTGCGGGTGAAGCAACAGCCTCACTCACTTCACTGTTCATCACAGAGAGCCACAGGCAAAGGACTTACTGACGCCGGCACATCCGCTTGACTTTGCAGCCGGGGCCGGCTTTATTTGCAGATTCTCACTTAAGAACTAAGCTGCCCAGATTTCTAGTACTGTACTATATATTGCTGCTCGTTAACAATGCTTCCAAGCGCGAGAAAGAATGCGCCTTTCCGCGTATAAAGCGTCAACGGATTTCGTCGCCCACTGATCCCATTGGCAACGCAATTTGAACCGTGTTTTTGTGTGTATATAGAGGCCTCTATATACTACGTCGATCCTCATGCACTTCACTTCTTCAGTGGAGTTAAAGTTCGGACGTTGATTCCAGGTATCCATATTTTACTGTGTGTAGGGTTTGCATAGGAGTGAGTATGTGTGCGTATTGCGGCCGGGCCTCGTGAAATTTACAAAAAAAAAGAAAGGCCTTCCGTTGGGGTTTTCAGTC
Organism: Hyparrhenia diplandra; assembly: GCA_015847255.1. NCBI lineage: Eukaryota > Viridiplantae > Streptophyta > Magnoliopsida > Poales > Poaceae > Hyparrhenia > Hyparrhenia diplandra. The sequence goes on along the minus strand of JADLZK010006947.1, from coordinate 204,443 downwards.
TTTGTACCTCCTGACTGAAAACTGAACACTCGTGGCATCTGATACAACAGCTAGCGCGACCTTTCGCATCGCAGACGCTTTGTGTGCAAGGAAGATTATTTTTACGTGACATATATATAATATAGGGAGGTTATAGCCACTGGAGCATTAGGTGCACCTTCTGGTCCCCTTTTCTACTCGCCCAAATCATTCCAAATCATATCATCATCATCTTTATAAGCCATCGCGATCCAGTATCAAATCCCGGTCCACTCTCGATCGATCGATCTCACTCCCCCACACTAGTCACTCATTCGTCTCACTGCGAGCAAGCAAATAGCCTCACTAATCCTGGCCTGCTGCTGTACTAGCTAGCTACTAGTAAGCGATGCTGGCCGTGACGGTGATGAGCCAGGTTGTGGCGCTGCTCTCCTCGGCTCTCTCCAGCACCGACAGCGGCGGCGATGGCAGCAGTGGCATGGCGGTCGGGACGACGACAAAGGCGGCGGCAGGAGCCGATCAGGGCGAGCGATGGCGACGTTGCGCCGGGCAGCAGGGGCACGACCACTCGCCGGCGGCGACGTACTGCTGCGTGTGCATATCGGCGTGCCGCGACGGGGACGACATCCGGAGGCCTGCGGACACGCCTTCCACCGGGACTGCGTCGACCGCTGGCTGGCGCGCTGCCGGCGGACGTGCCCGCTCTGCCGCCTGCACATCGGCGGACCTGCCGTGGCTTTGGTCGAGCAGCAGCAGCTCAGTGAGGACCTCGTCATCTGGTTCTCGTCGCTCTTTGTCGCCGGCCTGTAGGAGCTAGAAGGGCTGCCCGCCCACTCCGGCCCGCCGCCGTAGGATAAGCTAGCAATGTGCCTGTGCCTAAGTGCCTGCACGGGTTCGTTTGTTTATTCCCTGGCTCATGGTGGCCTGTGTGGCCCAAGCTGGCCTGTGTTGCTGTGCAATGGCAGCTTGGTGCTCAAATTACACATTGAACTTCCTATTTTCAAAATAAAAAGAAAAATAGGAGAAATCTTGAAAAGGAGCCTTAACTGTTTGGCACAAGACATAGTTTTTTTTTTTTTTTTTTTTTTTTTTTTTTTTTGCCAAACACACCTTTTTTCTAAAATAACTTCACACATTAAGTTATTTTTCTTCTCCTCTCACACTGGAATGAAGTAGGAGAGAACTTGATGAAGTTTTACATTTTGTCCGATGCGGCAAAACCAGTACCATAAAACACCAAAAACAGAACACAAAGGGCAACACCGAGACACATGAACTCTTCAACGATGCCACCAGGGGGGGAGGTGAATGACGCCACCATTCTGTGCATCCTTGCTGGTCGCAAAGTTAGGGTTTGTCCGCCGTCCGAAAAGTCATTTCGGGCGAAAGTGGCTCGGACGGGGGGGATTCTTTCGCAAAGTTAAGTATTTAGTTACTTTAATTAGGTGTTGTAAACAAAAATGCATCTAAAGTGAAGTGTTTGGTTATTTTCATCCGTTGCTTTGCTGCTGTAAACCATAATTGAATGATTTGTTACACCAGCCACACAATTTTAAATATAAATGTTGGACTCAACATCCCTACTTTCCAAGAGACAAGGTGAAACAAGAGCTCATAGTATAACCAGTACAAAGTACTAAGTAAACAGCAATAAACTGTCCATTGCACGCTTAACCCGACAACCGAAGAACAACCATAGCTTAACCCAACAACCGAAGCATGCTCCCCATAATGACATTAGCAGTAGCGCAGATTACATCGAATAAATAAGATAGCTAAAACATTGTATCAACCTCTTTATGCACCAAGAAAGCAAGAAACCTGAAAGCAGAGTTACAGTCAACGAAGAACGCAGCTATCAGTCCATCGCCATCTCCTTCCTGATGTCCTCCAGGAGATCATCCCTGTATTCAGCGAAGGAGCCGCTGTATGGCCTGACCATGCCATCCTGCACGACCCACACCTCGCTCCTCTCTTCATCAGCACAGACTCGAGTTATCAATCTCGAGTCATGGCTGATGATGACCACGCCCCCAGCGAACTCGTCCAACGCGTCTGCCAGGGCATCGATGCTCTCCATGTCAAGGTTGTTAGTGGGCTCATCCAGCAGCAGGACATGTGGCTCCCCCAGCGCAATGGAGGCGAGGACGACACGGGCCTTCTGCCCACCTGACAGCTTGTCGATCAGGGTGAGGTGGTTCTCTTTGGGCAGTCCAAACTTGCCGAGCATGGCACGGGCCTCCCCGGCTTGTTCTCAAGGTGAGGGTGGTCCTCAAGGAGATACTGCACGGCGCTCTTGTCCCTGGGCAGAGCGTCGCAGAAGTGCTGCGAGTAGAGCCCGATCCTCAGCTTGTGGCTCCTCCTCGCCTCGCCTTCCGTGGGCACGAGCTCACCGGCAAGAAGCTTGACAAGGGTGGACTTCCCTGACCCATTGGGCCCGACGACGGCGACACGCTGACCCATGGCGATGTCGGCGTCAACCCCAGACATCTTGAAGCCGTCGTAGCTGCTGAACCCTGCGCCGGTGAGCCGGAGGAGGTGCCGTCCACCGGCAGGGGAGCTCGGTGGGCACCGGGAAGTGGAACTCGACGCTGTAGCCATGCCACCTCTTGGGTGCCTTCCTCCCACCCTTGCGAGCTGCCTTGGCCAGCTTCTCGTGCTCCCTCGATGGCCATGGTCTTCTTCAGCTCGTAGCCGCGCACGAAGGCGTCGAAGTCGCCGCGGTAGGCGTGCAGCTTCTTGTCCTGGAGATGCAGGATCTCGTGGCACACGGCGTTGAGGAAGCCCTCCTCGTGAGAGACGACGATCAGGGTGCTCTTGCACCGCGTCGAGAGGTACTCCTGCAGCCACAGCACCGCCTGGAGGTCCAGGTGGTTGGTGGGCTCGTCCAGCAGCAGGAGCGCCGGCTGCACGAAGAGGGCGCCGGCGAGAGCGATGCGCTTGATCCAGCCGCCGCTGAACGTGCAGGCGGGCCTGGCCTGCTTCGCCTGATCGAAGCCCAGACCCGCCAGGATCTTGGCCGCGCGCGCCCGCGCGGATGCCGAGCCCCGGCGTGAGCTCGTCGTACACCTCGGAGAGCCGGGCGTCGCCGTCGCCGGCGCCGGAGGCCTCGAGCTCGTCCCGCTCAGCACACAGCTTGGCGAGCTCCACGTCCGCCGCGAGCACGACCTCGATCACCGGGCGCGTGTCCTTGCTGTTGTCCTCCTGCACCACGAGCATCACGCCGGTGTTGCGCGGCACCGGGAGCTTCCTCCAGTTGAGGAGCTTGAGCAGGGTGGATTTCCCCTTGCCGTTGGGCCCGACGAGGCCGTAGCGCCGCCCGTGCGAGACCCTCAGCGAGGCGCCCTCGAACAGCGCCACGCCCCCACGGACACATCGAAGTCCTCGACGACGATGTCCTTGGCGTTGGCGTTGGCGTCGGAGGCGTCGGCCGCGGTCAGGACGCGCGCCCCGATGGTGACGTTGTAGGCGTCAGGGTTGTCCCAGAGCGCCGCAGCCGCTTCCCGCGCCGCGGCCGCAGCGCGCGCAGCCGCCTCGAGCTTGCGCCTCTCTTCCTTCTTCACCTCCTTCCGAGAAGACGAAGACGAGGCGATGTTGTTGTCGACCGAGGAGAGCACTCTCGGCTTGGCAGCGGGCTCCCGGACATCGCCGTCGTCGTCGTTCTCGTCGTCGGAAGGGGGCAGATCTATCCCCGCTAGGTACGACGAGGGCTGCAAGGCCTTGATAGGCCTCGATGTGGGCTTGGAAGGCTTCGGCTTGACGGCGTTGAGGTCCCGGGCTGGCTCATCCTTGTTGAGACCCATGGGGGAGCGGCGGCGAGAACTTAGGTTTCTGGCGGCGGCGGCGGGGATTTCTCTGCTCCTTTTTCACCTTTTTTTTTTAAAAGTATATTCCGTTACGCAAGCCGCAAGGAAAACATACTCGGACACTAGGCCAGGGCCCAGGAGCGGCGGCGGCAGGCAGCAAGTTACGTAGCGTCCAAGTCCAACAGCCTGCTGGTTGCGTGCGAACAGGACCAAGGACGGTTGGGCTTCTTCCTTTGTCAATTGTTATGGGCCTTTAATTATACTAGTCAAATGTCCGTGGGTTGTTACAGGATAACTAAATTTTTTATATAAAAATATGGGTTGTATAATGAGATAACAATACTATGAAACTAAATGATGATACTAGTCACATTTAATCCAAACAAGTTTAATCGAAACAAGTTTTGTGAAAGTAACATAATCAATCCCGTATATCACGGGTTTGTAAACTCTATTTTATGGCCTTTCTCCAATAAATGTAGCCACGGCCGCAGAAATTAAAATTGCATTAATGATTGTAGACATTACATTTTATCAAAGTGGAGTCATCATAATATATTGGATCTCTCACCAATAATCAACGTAATCTGAATTTGTTTCAGTAACCGAACACTGTAAACAATACCGAGTACGACACGGGGTTGATTATTTGCATCAAGGGTTCAAGTTATACATCATGCGCCAAACAGCATATCTGAACCGATACATCATGCATCAAGCATCTAGAATATAACATGTACAGATGAATTTACATCATGTATTTCATGTATTGTGCATATAACATCTCCGTGTAGAGTCCGATAAATCATTCAAGAGTATCTAGGAATATCAACAAATATGACGTTAATTAAATAATATTTGTACAATATAAATTAAATTAAAAATACATTATATGTGTTAGTAGTCTTCTATTAGCTTGCCTATTAGCGTTAATTAAATAATATTTGTACAATATAAATTAAATTAAAAATACATTATATGTGTTAGTAGTCTTCTATTAGCTTGCCTATTGCGTTAAAACCTCCTTCCATACAATATTCTTCGTGAAAATTTTATCGGTTGTTGGGTCTTCTTATCTTACCTTTTTTACTTGATGCATTTTTTTAATTTTTTTCGACGCCATTCTTTCTACTGTTTTTTTTTCTTCTCCATCTTTTTGGCCTCCTCCTCCTGTGCGTCCGTGGAAATTGAATATAACTTGCCGCAGGCCCCTAAAGGAAACAAAATACAATAAGGCCAAAGGACCTGGTGCTTCCCCAATACACCATAGAACTCCGTCACCGATGAAGCCGCCATGGCTCGGATCAAGAGAAGCTCCTTCGCACAAAGGCTTTGAGGACCCCAGTAGATGAAACCATCACTTTGTAGATCCATCGGCTAGGGCCACACCCCGAGCTTCTCGACCCTATATCGAGCCCCGCCACCCGCCACATCCGAGGGTAGTTAAGCTCGATCCACTCACCTTCCAAGCACGGTACCTATAGCCTCCAGTACACAGTTGAAGAGAAGAGCCGCTAGAACGCCCGGCCGGGGAGAAGAGCCGCCCGAGAATGCCGGCCGGCTCCGACTTATGTATACGACTCCACAACTTCACCATCGGAGAAGAACTCATCGAGGGCGGGAAGGAGCGGAGAGAGATTATTCCCTTGTGCGTCCTAGACTCGAGCCCATAAAGGGGCTTCGCCGCATCCCCCCTTCCCTCCACACCCCAGCTTCTCCAACCCCCTCCACCTCTCCACCAACAGCGACCTCGGCGTACTACACTCGGGCTCAGTGTTGGGTGGCCGGATCGGGCCCCGAGACCCCGGATCTACACGTTCGCGAGCCACACCCCTTCCCGCCCTAGCGACCTTGGGTGGGACACCTGGCGATGGCGGTTCTTGGCCCGATGGTAGACTTGGTCATGGCTGGCCACCTACCACCGACGGCATCGGCCGGCGGGTCAGCTCTAGGCTTAGGGACCCCGGATCTACACGTCCGCAAGCCACCTTGCCCCTTTCCCTCCATGGCGAGCTCGAGAGGATGTCCATGGCGGCGGTGTCGGTGGGTGGGTCGATTGGGAGGCCTGGGAGCCGGTGGGTAGGGCGCCTGCCTAGGTCTTGCCCCAGCGGATGAGAGCCAGCAGTTGTCGGGCCATGCTAGAGACGTTGCTGGCGGCTGCCGACGTCCCTCCTCATTTTCGCTCTAGTGCTCCGGCTGGTGGTGCGGCCAGCGTATGTTGTCCTGCATCATGGTGGTGTGGGCGGTGGCTCGGGTTGTGCGCCTCAATACTATGGTGGCGTGGATGGCGTCATCTTGCTCTTCTCTCGCATCGACTATGTCATGGTGGCAAGGCGATGTCGGTCAGTGGGCGCACCAATCCCTCTCTCTTCGTTGGCGGGTCTCCGCTATGCTTGGGGATGTGGTGCCATGGCGAAAGCCTTACCTTATTTTGGGACAATGACGGCGACGCCTTTGGGTGCCATTCACTTCCTTGGAAGCATCCATTGAATGGCCATTCCTTGGCGTTGTGGAGGCCGGTGCTGTGGCCATTCCCCGGTGTTGTGGAGGCTAGTGCTGCGTTCCATGTATCCCCTGTCATGGTCCTCTTGGTCGCTTTTCTGTGCCTATTTGCGCTTCACACTTCTCTCACTTGGTTTGCCTAGCTAGTGATTGTTGTAGTCGAGTGTTCCACGGATGCTTTCTTGTGTTGTTGGTCCTTGTTTGGGTGGATGCTTTGCCGCTAGTGACATGGAGGGTGAGTTGTTGTCGCTATTTTCCTCAGAGGTCCTCCTCGCCCGTGGTCCCGGCGCCCACGTGACTCGGAGGAGTTTGCCTTGCCTTGTTTTCGATGGATGCTTTACCACCAAGGTCGTCGTCTTTCCGGCCGGATGCTTTCTTCTTGAAATTTGGTTTGGACAATCGTTGCCATCCGAGTTCTAGAGGATGCTTTCTTCTTTGTTATCGTCTATGTCTCCGATCGCTACTAGCTAACTAAGTGTTGAGTTTTTGTTAAAACATGCTCGGTTGTTGGGGTTGTTAGGTGGAGAGTCCGCCCTAACACCCCCTCCCCCTCGGTTTCTTATTGGTTGTTTGCAGCGGCGAATCTAGCCAAATTAGTCACCGGGGTCATCACCAAAAAAGTTGTTGCTATACGATGTTTTATTGAGAATTATGACTGAGCAAGAGCCTATTATATAGAGGATTAGCTAAAAGTTATCGGGGTCGGCAGACCTCGATGATATACACTGGATCCGCCCCTGGTTGTTTGTGCCTGTGTGATTCATTGGTAATCTGTGGATTACCTGTGAATCATATGTAATTTCCCACTTCTCTTAATGCGGTATGTGCCGATGCAAGCTTTCAAAAATTAAGAGTCCTCCATGCATGTGTCACTAGCAACCTACTTTAAGTATACATACATTTTTTTTTTCGCGATAACACCAATGGCGCATATTTCATTAAGCGAGAAGGGAGTTTTGTTACAACAAGAGGGGATAACAGTAGTTGAACAATTATCGAACCCCGGACCAACCAAACACAAAGTAGGTTACATGAAAAGGTTTTGCGACAACCCGAGTAACAACCAAACAATCGGCTAACACCGGGGAATGGGTTAAGCTGGACTGAACCCGATCGCACCACTCAACGAGCTCCACCTGAACCTCGCTAGGGCCACCGTTACGGGAGCTAATGCACAACTCACACCATGCCATCACCTAGCCCGGCTATGTTGAGGTTGAGTCTTGTAGGGTTGAATTCTCCATTGAGTAACACATGAAGCACGTTCTACTTCCTAAAGGACATGTCACCTCAAAATTGCTGAATGAAATTGGCCTCGATGTCCCTATCAACCGCGTCGTCATTCACTTGAATTCCCATCTTCTTTGGTAACACTACCTGGGCTGCCGCGTAGCATTGGGCGCCCTTGGCTTGGCCGCAAATCACGACCACTCCTCCCCGAGGGTGTGAATGGAGACAGGTGTACGCGCACGCCTCATCTTTTGGCGGGTACGCAAGATCGGGGTCTGGAAAGGAAGGCATACCTCCTCCTCGATCTGCCTCAAAAATGAGCCCCCACCTTCTGCATCATCAGAGATAGGTCCCCGGGAGGCGACATCGACCACGTCCCGGGCGCCCGCATCCACGGCGTCCCCGCGGGCACCGAGGGTGCCACAACAGAGGCAAATACAAGCACCCCTCCATCTGCATCATCATCAAAGATAGGTCCCTGGGAGGCGACATCGACCACGTCCTGGGCGCCCGCATCCATGGCGTCCGCGGGCACCGAGGGTGTCGTAGCAGAGGCGGATACAAGCACTGACGACGTCGTAATAGGGGCAGCCAAGTGCCCTAACTCCGCCGAGGAGGTCGCAGTTAGGGGAACAATCGGGAGCACAGGCTCGAGAGCTCCCCGCTGACACGCCCGGTGGTCCAGCCAAATCTACCTGCACACAAATCTCGGACCACCAATTGGTAGCCATGGTGGGGTGGACTCAAGTCCGGTCGGAGGGAGGAACGCCTGCCCGGCTCGATGTTGACTCCCTCAACCCACTAGTCCGTGCGTCCGTGGAGGGCGCGGCCGATGGGATGCCGACGCCAATGTGGGGCGGCGTCTCCACAAAACGAGCAACCTCTAGCGGTCCAGGGGAGGCGTAGGTGGCGGCTTCTGGCCAGCAGCCCCGAGACGTCCCACGGCCACCCCCACGATCTTTGCCGCGAACGGCGGTGGCCCGCGTTCGCATCTCGCCGGGCGCCCGGAAGGAGATGTTAGCCTCTTGCGATCCGCGGGCGAAGTGGTTGACACCATGGCATTTGAGACAACGCAGGGGCCTCCTATAGTTGGCAACACGGTGGCCGGGCGCCAGGCAGTTGAAGCATCTGCCCACGACTACCCCCCGCCTAGCACGTCGAGGCAAAGCTCCAAGAGCACACTCCTGCTCCGGCCGCTGCGGGAGGACACGTTGCCAACCACTGGCGTCCGGCTCCAAGGCCCGTTGGTAGGGACCCGCCGGCGATGCCGGCAACCGGCCTAGCCGCCCGACACGCGGAGACCCTATCCATCACCGCTGCTGGCTGGGGCGTACAACCCGACTGCCCGCAACGGAGCTCCATCATCGGCCGAAGGAAGCATGGTCTCCGTCGGGCCGAGGGGCTTGGGGGAGACGCGGTGGACATCTGGGTGGGAGCTAGGACCCGCCCGAGCTGCACTTTCCCTCAAACGGACGACGTCGAGGTAGGACGGCCGCGACACCGGAGAGGGAATGAACTCGCCCGTCTGAATCATCGCGGGACTCCGTCCACCGCATGGCCTTGCTGTGGCCAGGGGTGCCACCGGGTACAAGGCTGGGGCGTCTGGCGAGCGCAGGCCCCTTGCCCGCCGAGGGTTGACGGTGGCTCGGTGGCGAACGAGCCCCGCCGGAGAGCACGTCTTGCTCGGCCAGCACAGCCCGGGAGGAGCCACGGGGAGCGCCCCTAGGTTCGGTCCGGCCTGGTCGTCATCGTCGTCACCGTCGTCTTCGTCTTCTTCTTCAGCTGCGTCGTTGTCCTCGGCGATGGAGATGTCCCGACGACGACCACCTCCTCGGGCACGGCGAGGGAGAGGGTCGATGGTGCGGCGCCCGGGCGAGCAGCGGCCACCATGGAGTCGCCCGGGGTTCCCGTCCTCCCTGCGAGCACAGGGGACGCCGCCGAGAGGGCCCGACGGAGGGACCGGGGCGGGCGGCGCCGGCGAGGCCGCCATGAGCGTTGACGGCGACCGGCGAGGCCGGTGTGTCCTCTAGCAGGCAAGGGCCCGAGGAGCACCTATGGGGCGGCAGATCTGGAGGTGGGTAACTTGGTGGTGGTGTTGGATTGAGGAATGGAGGCCTGGCCGGGGAGATCGACGCGAGGGCGGAGCCGCCGGCGCCCGAAGGGTCGGGGTCCCTAACGGACACATTTTGTCCCAACGCCCGGTTACTGAATTTCCGTAGCTCAATAGTATTCCAAGTATACATACATTGTTATCTGCACAAATTTCCGAGGGTTTCTCGGTTAGTTAAAGGCCAAAGTTCTTTGTTCGAATACATATCTGTACAAATTTCAGAGGGTTTGTCGCTTAGTTGAAGGCCAAAGTTCTTTGTTCAAATAAATGACTATCCATGAGAGGGCTGGCTGGCGTCCCTTTTTGGACCCTCGTTGGCCCGTTTTCTCCGCTGGGATGCCCTCCCCGTGTTAGGTGTGTGTGACTGTGAGTCTGTGACTGTCTCACTTGGAAGCAAGGAGCAAGAACAAGCTTGGGCTTGGTGACCCAAGGGTGTGAACAATTTTGCACATACGCATATGATGCCACTATGCCAATATATATGGTTTAAAAACGTAGTACGCAGACAATAATGAGCGCTATGAACAGCAAGCATGGCACGACCATGGTTCGTCGGGCGCTGAAACTCCGCCAAAACGACGAGACAAACACGTCGGCACTTGCCATGCGGACAATCTACTATATGAAGATCAGACAGAAACATATCAGAAAGCTTCGTCCCCATCGATCGATGGGCGCATCAGTAGTAAAACTGCTGGTTGGTGGAGTAGGTCTGGCCGAACTGCCACCACGTCGGTGCCACGTCCAGGAACTGGATGTACTGCCCGCCGGTGCTAGTGACGGCGAAGCTGAGCGCCTGGCCGGTGAGCCCCGAGAGCGCCTGCCAGTTAGCGCCCCAGTTCCTAGACATCTGGATCCATGCGGTGTTGGTGCCCTTGACCCAAGCGGCTGCGACTGAGCCGCTGCCACCGAGGTTCTGGATGCTGACAAGCAGGAAGTAGTTGGAGCCGGCGATGTTGAAGCGCACGCCGCCGGTGCGCGAGCACTTGACCTGCTGGTACAGCACCGGGATGATGCCGCCTTGGACGATGCCGATGGTCTCCCATGCCGGCTGCGACATGTCGAAGTGCGGGCGCCCCGGGCCGCACCAGCCGCCGTTGGCGAGGCCGTAGTTGGGTGGGCACAAGTTGGTGGCCGTGACGGTCACGCTGTTGCCGGGCTTGCAGTACTGGCTGCCCGTCCGTGATCCTGATGCATCGCAGGTGATGGTGTAGCACTGCCCGCACGACGCGCCGTCGTTGAACAGCGTCTGGCTCAGCGCCGCGTTGTTGACGCCGTACCCGGCGTTGTACAGGTTGCCATAGCCGCACGCGCCACCCATGGTCCCGGACCCGTCGGACCCGCCATAGAATGTCGCCGCGTGCCCGGCGACCAACCAGCCACGCCGGCGATGGCGGTGGCCGCAGCTAGAACACCCCACAGAATCAACATCGTAGAACACGTATAATTGTCAAAGAAGAAAAAAAGGAGAGGATTGTCTTGTCGTGTGGTCTGGAAGTTGTATGTTGCGTGGGGATGATCCTCCTAGTTAGCGGGTTCAGTGCTTAAATAGAGGAGAGATTGACAGGAGATGGAGCTAAAGAAACTTGTAGAAACTGATTGAGTGCCAAGATCAGCGGCTTGATTCTCATGCCATGGAACACGTAATGCATTTGCACGGTGCGAACCGGAAGCACATGATGATATGATGCTCCTCCAGAGAGTCCAGAATCCAGATGCAGTGGTAACTGCTATTTTTTGACTTCGATTGCGCGTATGTCATGATCAGAAACGGTTGATCAGAGTTGACAGAGCGCTGGGGCTGATTTGTTTCTGCAACCAACATATTCGTTCCACACTGCACCTGGATGGAAGTGGAACCCGTCAGTTTTGGCACCGTTAGTGGATGAATGAATGGGTCATCTGTGGAGGATTGCGGCTTAGATTAGGGTCACCGTCGCTTCTCATGGTGGCGTTCCTTACGACGGGTATATCTCAGTCCATGGAGAATGACAATCAAAGCATGTGCGTTTGTATGATTGGAGGAACATTTTTTTTTTTTTTTCCGATCGCGCCTCGCTTGTTTTTACATTAAGCAGAGATAGAGTTTATTACACCCTAACCTAGCTAGCCACGGTAATCCACATGTGGATGTGATTACATAGTAGTATTTAACATAGTGTGTGTGTGTACCATAGAAATTCCCTCTCTCCTAGTAAACATAGTGTGTGTGTGTGTACCATAGAAATTCCCTCTCTCCTAGTAAGTTGTATTTTTTTTTTGGGCTTTTCTAGATATCCCCTATATATGTTTAAATATGTATAATTTAAACAATTTATCAAAAAACTCCAAAACGATTTATATTTAAGAACGGAGAGAACAGAAACCAGGCTCAGTGTTCGCAGAGAGCTCGGATTCTCAGTTTCTTCAACAATTAATGTACAAACGAAAGATCACTCTTCTCTTCGTGACAGAGGTGGGTTAGTCTAGTTGTTGTGACTCGATCGTGACTACCTCTAGCGTCTAGATTTGACTTTGGGAATGAATTTTAAGTTGGGTTAATTTTAAGTCTTCCATGCATGTGTCAGTAGTATACATAGCTATCTGCACAAATTAACTCTTTATGCTGCATGAGGATGGAACGTGTCATGTATGCCTGTACTCTGGACTTTATGTGCATCAGCACATGCCATAACTACCGGACATTGACATGCTCGAGCTAATGATTGATTCTTATGTTTGAATGTCATTGTTCATGCTCCTGGATGCTGTAGTTAGATTAACCAGTCCATCAATCTTTGCGCTTACATGTGCGAGGTCTCAAGAGAGACATAAGTATGGTTTTTCTCCATATATAGTACCTATATATAACTAATCAAAATCACTTTTCTATTTGTTTTCCCTTTATTTTTTGTTTACTACTTTTAATGTAATACAACAACTGCTAAGCTTGTCTGTTACTGTAAATGTTTTCCATCCGTGTCTGTAGTTTTTGTCATTGTAGAATGTACTTACCAGTGTGTGCATTCTCTTCGAACCCAAGTTTAAGTTCTGGTGGCACTTGTTACACAACATATCTAATGATGTTATGAAAGTTTTTTATTTTAAATTTAGATATTGTTAGCTGAATCAATTTTTAGCCACATGTTAAGTTGAGGGTCTTGTTCTTATTGTACCTTTTGCATTTTATTAAAAAAAGCATTTTAATTCTGTCTCTTAATTACTATCTACGATGCCAATAAATGGTTGACAAGGAGCTTAAAGTGAGGACTAAGAGGGGCTAATGATGCTAACATCTAGAGGATATTAATATTTAAGGGTAACAATTATTTTAGTTCAAATAATTTCAAAGCTAGGTGGCCATGACCACTTTGGTCTGCACTAACCCTTCTTATAGAAAACATACCGAAGGATCGAAAATGACGACCAGAGGGGGGAGGGGGGTGGGAAGGAATGGGAGCCTCAAATTTCTATTGAAACTTGATCCTCGGCTCAACAAATCAACCCCAAAAGGCAAACTCAAACACCATGATTACCACGACCCTATAGAAGGGTGGATGTTCCCTCGGAACACAGCGGGCCACCACAAAACAAGTTGGACGATGATCAAAAGAGCGCCAAACCAATAGACGAGAAAATGAGACTCTCCACTTCTATTGAAAAGAAGCAAGGTCCTGAATCTTGGATACTCAAACTAACCGGTGACAAGAGTGCATAGATAATGTCTAGGGAATAGTAGAAGTCCATTGCAACAGACGGAATCAAAATTGGAGCCCAAACAAACAAATCCTAACACGTTCACAGAGTGACTACGGGAGAAAAATAAAACCCCCATCAAATGGTGTCCAAACCTTGTGAAATTTTAACCCTAGGTTCTAGACACCAAGGGGAAGGTCTCTACGAAATTTCATCTCAAAAATGGAAAGATGAAATACCGGACACATTTGGCATATTCTGGACATGTCCGATATTAAAATCACCTTAGAGCACCAATTAGAGAAAACTCGAAATCCCCATCAAATGGTGCCAAAAATTATGAATTTTAACCCTAGATTCTAGGCACCAAGGGGAAGGTCTCCACAAAATTTCAGCTCAAAACTCCAAAGTTAGAAATACTGCACATGTCTAGTATAGATACCAGACATGTGCGGTATTGGCGAGCTGATCTCGGGAAAATCGATTTCAGATCAAAACTGGACCAAATCGACTCGGATTGATCCCAAATTTTGTGGGCATGGTGCCAAGGTAGCTAAGATGCTAGTCCACAAAAAGAATTGCCTTTCATGCCTCACATCTTCGATAATTGAAGAAAAAACAAAAATTGAGGGCACAAGAAACCTAGACACAAAAATGACCCGATCTACGAGCTCGTAAGGAATTGATCGATTTCCTTCGATTGAAGCTTCATCCCACATCATAGCTCGAATCAATGCAAGAAAAAAATAGATCAAAATGGTGTGAAATTGAAGAAATCAGATCAAGAGTGAGGAGGGGGAAAGAAGAACAAGATGAACTCAAAGATGAAAACACAGAGTGATCTTCAGACAAAAGCCTAGAGGGCACGAGCAGAGGGCTTTCTCTTGACACAAACATAGATCACAACTATAGAGTTTAGTTGTGGACCTCTCTCACAAAGCAAAGCAGCAAGAGGAAGAAACCCTAAAATGAAGAACTGCAAATGAGGATGTGGGGAGGAGAGGGGCTACCATCTTCTACTTATGGTCCCCATTTTCCTTCCCTAGAATACCGCTAGCTACGAAGTGAGCCAAACAACATCACTAAGAGTAATATGTTGTGACTCGGGATAAATTGATCCAACGGCTACCACGCCTTCCTCACCAGTAGCTTCACTTCAACGCGAACTCCCTAATGCCGCCAGGTGACGTCCTTCTGCCTTGGAACCTCTGCCTGGGTTTTGGGGCCCAAACCCGCGAAAACCACGCATGTGTCCCCTACACTCCAACATGTGTCAACGCCAGCCTTGACTACCCAGTCGCCAAGTCTTCTAGAGCCACCCACTCGACTTGCATTCCTATCGTCTTTACTCCATCGATATGGTCACTCCACGTGTCTTCACACTTGAGATATTCCAAGTGTCTACCACCATGGCTGGCACCCAGGGATCCGGTCCCTCAGTCAAAGCCTCACGTTCACCCTTCACCGCTCCAGATCCATTGGCACGACACGTCCTCCTTGGCCTTCACATCACCGTTGACCACCATCTCCGAGCTCGGCACCTACACAACGAAGCTAAGAAACATGTTGCACCACACATCTCGTGTGCGGGTTAGGTAATCAAGACAAAAAGAAAAAGGAAAATTGAGAATGTTGAAATGTTGCCAATCACTCATCGTCAAACCTAAACACCATGATCATTGATCAACCATGTGTTCACACATAGGCTCAATGCCAATGTTTCCTTGTGGTTTCGGCGATTCAGTTGACAACACAATGAAGACAACTAACATATGTGATAAAATGTGATTCATATGTTTGTTTAGCTCCAAAAGATGTCAAACAAGTGGTGCAAAAACCAAATGAAAACCTAATCAAAACCACAAAACTATGACACCAGATAATTACTACGATTGTTTGTCCGCTAGTGACTAGATTGACCTGTCCATTTAGGTTTAGTTTGCACCATTTAGCAGATGGGGCATGAATGAACATTAAAACACATGCCTAGGAAAATTGAATGGTGTTCCATCTAGATGTAGCCTAAGTCTGTTCCAAAAATGATGACCAATAAAGCATGTGAGATGGCCAAGGTATGTTTTTTGGCTCGAGATGAACTAACCTTTTTGGCCCATTCTAGCTTGCAAAATGTTCACACCTAATTCTGACTTCGAGATGGGCACTATGCAAAATGGACTAGACTATAGGATGAACAAGAAGAATCGAGAACTAGAGAATCAACAAAAGATAGGGATTACGGGCCATTGGGACGTCAATGGACTAGATTTTCCAACTATAAAGAGACAACTATGTGAACTATAGGGACCAATTGCAACAACTAAACAAATCAGGTGGCCCAACCATAGCAAAAATACACGATAGACTACACCATTGAGTTTTTGTTTTACGTAAGCCTTTTGCCATAGCAATATTTAGGTGGATGTCACAACCCAAAGGTCGCTCCAACTTAACCTTTTCAAAAAATGTTGTTGGAAACTCCCAACCTTAACCAACACATCTTTTATACTATGACTTTATTGATGGTCATTAACACCAAATATAACCATCAACTATTGTATAAATCGATATTAAATAAATCATAGAGCATAGTTGTATCTTTGATTCTAACAACTTCTAGGAGTTCTAGTATTCTTACTTGTATTGCAGGTTTGTTGGTTTTCTCAGCAAAAAAAGTATCTTAAATGATGAATTGGAATGCATCATAGTGAAGAGCTCATCAATACGATTGAAACAGACATATTGTTTGCAATATTTGGAGTCCATAATCAAAAGATATCAGTTCTCTAAACAAGAATCACCACTAGAAAACACTAGAAGGTACCGTAAGACACTCCACGTGATGAGGTCCCAAATGACTGATAGGTGGGACCCACATGTCATCCTTCACTTCGTAGGGTCGGTTCGAACCATGTTGCTTATGAACATTGGTTTGATCCGAGGATAACATTCCTCCCACCGGACTATAAATAGAGGGACAAACCCCCTAGAGGCATCCTAAACCGCTAATTCATATTCTCTCGTTAGGATACCATTGATTAGAGTGGTTTCCCAATGTGAGAAAAAAACCCATCGTCTTCATTGCTAGAGAATTGGGGCTAGACTTTCCAATGTAGTAGATTAATAACTAGAGAGTTTGGGAGAGTGGGGATGCGCTCCGGTTTTGGAGTTGTCTTTAGAGTTTGATATGTCTTTGTATATATTCTTCCTAAGACTTATGCTTTACTATATATTTATCTTCTCTAGCTGATCGAGGGATTGTGTGGTGCTTCGAGGGAAGATTTATGAGAGGTTCATGCTTACCTCACGGGGATCGTGAAGAGCAACACTACTATAACATGTCATTGAGTTATCACACTTGTGAGTGTTGTTTTGGTGTGCCTAGAGGGGCTAGCGGTTTGGAGAGCCTTGCCCAAGAGCCATCGAGGTGTCGGTCGACACAATGAGCCGCAAGGGGAAGTTGACAAACCTCTCGATACCTCGGTAAAAAAATCGACGTGTCAAAATTATCTTCTCTTCTCGGTGGTTTGTATTGTACGATCACAAGCCTTTTCTTTACATTCTCATATATTGTGCTTGTGCTAGTTGCAAGCTATTGCAATTATAAGCTTGTGTAGCTCTCTAATTGTCGTCTTGCTTGTGTAGCTAGAAGTAATGTTCTTGTAACTAATTAGCTTGTGTAGCTTGTTTAGTTGCTTTGCTTAGTTTGTGTAACAAAGTATTTTGAGCATTTTGGATAGGCTTGTGTAGCCTTGTCCATTATGTATCTAGTGAGCTTAGGTTGGCTTTGTGTTTTTGCTCATTAGAATTGTGTGGGAGCTCCCCGGTGCTTGAAGTACTAATTTATAGGTTTATGTGACCTTACAGTAGAATTGATTAGATGAGCTCTAGCCAATTAAGCCCGAAACCTCATTTGTTTTGTGTAGGATCTTTTAGAGGTGCTTTAGAGTTATAGATGGAGGGGTGTAGTATTGGCTAAGTGAATAATTTTAATTCCATACTTGTTTCGGTTAGCCGGCGCAATTAGTTTTAGAAAGACTATCCCTCCTCTAATCCGCCATCGCAACTCTAGCTTCAATTGTCAAACCGGCTTGGCCAGTCTCTTTAACTGGTTAGGGCAACTGCCTGAGCCAACCGCGTGCCTCTTTGGTCCTCTTGCGCTAGTCCTCAAAGGAATTGGCCTGCCTGGCTTTCCTGCACCCAACTAGAATGTCCAATTTGGGACCCAGGTAGGTCGGTCCCGCTACTACCACCTGGCCAGTCAACCTCCCAAGCCTGCGAAAACAGGCTTGGTCGGAAATAGGCCTAGCGATGTTTGGGCTCTGGCCAGGCTGCAACTATTTGAGTTAGAACGGAAATCGTTCCAAATCAGTTTCATCTGGATGTGTTTTCGCAATGGAAAATTTGAGTTGTTTGCTGCGTGTAATAGGTTGATTGCAATCTAGGGCGTGCTAGTCCTTGTTGGCGTGTGATTCAGATCTCAATCCGACGTTAACAAATGCCAACCTAACTCTTGATTTATCTTGCATGTGGTGAAAATGAAGGTGTTAGCAACTCAATCCCTCAAGTAAGCCCTACTCTTCTCTCACTCACTCATCTGAAGATTTCTCAAATTTGTCTTGAAATGGAAATGTATGTTTCAAGCAAGAAAATCTGGAACTCCTTTCAATCAATCTCTCTCACATAGAAGAAAGAAGGACCAAGTCCAAGCGTGGGCTTCGTGACTCAAGGGTGTTAATTAACATTTTTTTTTTTGAACTTGGCGACTTTATTACTCTTCGACATATCGTCAGACACAATTACATGAAGACCATCTGGGAGAACACTATCAATCAGTGCCTCGCCTTCAGTACACAAATGACCTATATGATGCCATTATATTTATATTTGGGTAAAAAGGTAGCTAGGACACGGACAATAATGAAAAGCTATGAACGGCAAGGCCACGGCCATGGTTAATCCGGCGTTGAAACTTCGCCTAAACCACAAGACAGCACGTCGGCACTCGCCATACGAACAAAACCAGGAAGATCAGAAAATCAAATAAGGAAACGTTGTCAAGATCGATGGAGGGATCAGTAGTAAAACTGCTGGTTGGTGGAGTAGGTCTGGCCGAACTGCCACCACGTCGGTGCCACGTCCAGGAACTGGATGTACTGCCCGCCGGTTGTAGTGACGGCGAAGCTGAGCGCCTGGCCGGTGAGCCCCGAGAGCGCCTGCCAATTAGCGCCCCAGTTTCTAGACATCTGAATCCATGCGGTGTTGGTGCCCTTGACCCAAGCGGCTGCGACGGAGCCGCTGCCACCGAGGTTCTGGATGCTGACGAGCAGGAAGTAGTTGGAGCCAGCGATGTTGAAGCGCACGCCGCCGCTGCGCGAGCACTTGACCTGCTGGTATAGCACCGGGATGATGCCGCCCTGGACGATGCCGATGGTCACCCATGCCGGCTGCGACATGTCGAAATGTGGGCGTCCCGGGCCGCACCAGCCGCCGTTGGCGAGGCCGTAGTTGGGTGGGCACAGGTTGGTGGCCGTGACGGTCACGCTGTTGCCGGGCTTGCAGTACTGGCTGCCCGTCCGTGATCCTGATCCATCGCAGGTGATGGTGTAGCACTGCCCGCACGACGCGCCGTCGTTGAACAGCGTCTGGCTCAGCGCCGCGTTGTTGACGCCGTACCCGGCGTTGTACAGGTCGCCATAGCCGCACGCGCCACCCATGGTCCCGGACCCGTCGGATCCTCCGTAGAATGTCGCCGTGCCCTGGGACCAGCCTGCAACACCGGCGACGACGGTGGACGCCGCCGCCAGAACACCCCAGAGAGCCAACATCCTGGGCGCCATGACTGCGACCTTACCAGTAGTCGAGTAGGAGCACCTAATAATCAAAAGGAAAAAGGAGGGGATTGTCTTGTTGTGAGTTGATTGGAAGTTGTGAGCTGCAACTGTGGTGGATGATCTCCTCGCTAGGTTCAGTGCTTAAATAGGGGGGAGCAGCCAGGAGATCGAAGGGAGCTCAAACTTGTCTACTAAGTTATGAGGGTTAAGTGTGAAGATTAGCGGCGATAATGTCGGTGGTGTCGATCGCGCATTTCATTTGATTCTCTTGTCATGGATCACGTAATGCATTTGCGCGGTGCGAACTGGGAGCACATGAGGATGCTCCTCCACTTGCAGTAGTGCTGCTAACCGCTAGTTTTTGACTTTGATTGCGCGTAGTACAGTATGTCAGAACACGGTTGATTAGCGATCAGAGAGCGCGGGGGATGATTTGTTTTTTGCAACTAACATATTCTTTCCACACTGCATCACCAAGGCGCGGTGCTTAATTTAGTGGGTGGAACCGTTTTTGTCAGTTGGCACCGTTAGTGGATGAATATATGAATGGGTCATCTATGGAGGATTCCGGCTTAGATTGGAGCCGCCGTGTATCTCAGTCTCATGGTAGAGTTCCTTAAGACTGGTATCTCAGTCCATGGAATGAACGATCAAGCATGTGCGTTTGTATCTTGTATGATTGGAGGAACAATTAATGTAGCTTCCAATTTAACACAGCGTGTATACTTTCTGAAACTTATGTATTCCTTGCTTCCCAACAAACTCAAGTGGTTTTTGCCTTTTCCTAGATGTGCACTATGTTGAAATACAAAGTGAAAACTATTTATAAGAAAAAAAGCCAAAATGACTTATAGTTAGGGACCGAGAGGGAGTAGCTAGCATATAATAGGTGATTATATACTGTTAGAGACGTGTAAATTCTGGTCTCTATTGGCAGAGAGCCAGGTTTTTTTAGATTCTTCAACAGTGTACAAATTAACGAAAGATCGTGCTTTTGTTGGCGGAAGGTTTGTAACTGTAACTCATGAATACCTCTAGAATCTGGATTTGACTTTGGGGATGAATCTATATATCACTGGCAACGCTCCATATATAAAATAATACTAATAGGCTATCTGCACAGATTTCAGAGGGTCATTTCTGGGTTAGTTGCAGGCGCCTGTTGTTGTTTTGTAAATTTTTTAATTGAATTGTTAAATTAACTCGTTATGGTGTATGCGGATGGAACGTGTCATGGATGCTTGTATTCAGGACTTTATGTGCATCAGCACATGCCCATAACTACCAAACTTTGACGTGCTCGAGCTAATGATTTGTTCTGTGCTTGCATTTCATTGTTCTGATGCTTGCATTAAATTCGTTGTTCTAGCTCTGGCTGCTGTAGTTAGATTAACTAGTCCATCAGTCTTAATTTGCGGCTACATGTGCTAGATCAGAGACATAAGTATAAAATTGCTTATATATGCTTTTTCATTATTTTTGTTTACAATTTTTAATTTAATACACTTATATACTTTATAATTTCTACTGATTGATAATCTTATAAATTATACTTTATATGTTTTTCATCTATATCCATAGTTTTTGTGTTTCTCCATGGCACATCATGTGTCCTCATATATATTTGTTCAAACAAATTAGTTTATCATATCCCTTATCTTATATCAATCTAAGTCTTTTACTTTTAAATCGAAGTCTTTTACCCACGGCCAAGCAATGATGACGACGAAACAATGGCGTCAACCTCTGAGAGGCGACTCAAGCTGAGCGCAACGTCGGTGGCCACGTCCAAACAACGACAACGGCGACCACGAAGGCGTCAACTTCCAAGCGCGACGGGCCAGGGTGACAGCCGAGGCGCTGAAGGTACCAAGCCATCTCGTTAGGCGAGCTGCAACAACAACAACAACAACAACAACAACAACACAAGGGGGCGCTACCAGAACATGCAATGGAGAACACGGTCGGCGAACGCAACATCGGTGGCCCTCGCCGGATTAACGACGGGGCGGCAGCGGCGGTGGCGTCAACCCTGCAGCAAGCGGGCTAAGGCGACAACGGCGGAAGGTAGGGACGGCGGGGTGACGATGAAGTTGAAGCGAACGGCAAGGCGACGCAGCAACTCAAGTGGATAAACGCAGCCTATATGAAGGGAATGATGCCCACGGGCGCCAAGTGCGATGAGAAACCCACTAGAACTTTCGTTCCCAGAGCCTCGGCAGCCGCCACCGACGGCAAGAAGATGACGGCGTGTTCAGGAAGGAAATGACGTTGGAGGCGCACAACCCCGGAGAGGAGGGTTTTCACCCAAATGACGCCGTCGCGGCCACCCATCGTTCGCCTAGAAATCTACCATCGCGACCGCAGTCAAAGACAAGGGCCACTCCACGATAGGCCGGGGGTCGCTGCCGCCCGCCCCCGCAGCCAAGCCCGGGGATGCGGCCTGCCATGGCCATCCATCAACCCACCACGCCGAGGGGAGGCCGGCCACCGCTGCGGCCAAAGATTGTCACCACACGGCTCCCGCTCCCAAAGCAAATCCATCGTGGTGTGACGGCGTGGTCCGCCCTTCCACCCACCCGGAGGTGCCGGTGGGGAGGACGGCACCGCCGGCCGCCCGGCATGACCACACGCGCACAAGAAAGGAGTGGGCCCGGGGAGGAGGGCATCCAGATTCCGGCGAACGCCACCGGCCGCCTAACCCTATAGGGTCGCCTCGCCGCGGCGCCACCGCCACGGAGGCGGCGGCAGATTCTCGCCACGTGGGGCCTAGATCCAGGCTGAGGAGGAGGGCGGATCAAGTGTCCCACCGGGCCACGGAGACGGAGATGAGGTGGGAGGGTGGGGTGGGGGGTGGGGGCACACGGGGGCAAACCTCGAGGAGGAGGCCGAGGGGGCTTTGTTGGGCCCTCCCCGCTGGCGCGCCGCCGACGGCGAAGGACGGCGGCGGCGGCGGGATGGGGAAACCGGGCGGCGGCGTGGGGCCCCTCGAGCCACCCCGGCGGCGAGGGAGATGCGAGACTTTACGTGAAAGGAAAATTAATTTAGCTGTAGGTGATTTCTGAACCAACCATGAGTTTTAATAACCATGTTATAGATTAACGACTTGTAAGATCATGTAGTGTGTGTGCGCCTCTGTTTAAGTTTCCAATTGGCGCAGTCTATGGCTCAAATGTACCCGACGTGGACTTGTGGCTCCAAGTTGATGTAATGTACGCTTTGTGTTTGGGAAGTCAGCGGCGTGTCGTGTGTGGTGGTTTGACGATGCCAGTGGTCGGGTTGCATAACTGTCTGTCATGTGCATCTATCACGTCCCTTGGACTTTATTGCATTGTGCCATTCTGTCGAGAGATACCACCAGATACGGTTCCGTTAACAGTAGTTTAACTGCGCAGATGTGAGTGCATGACAACAGAACGGCGCCTCCTTGAAGTGAGCTCAGCAGCAGAAACCCATGCAACTAACTGTAGCCAGCAGCTAGGAACCTACCACTAGAATATACTCCCTCTATCATATTGAAATTAGACTCCATACCACTTTGTTTAACCATCCGTTTTATTCAAAAATTTTATACAAATATTTTTTATTTCTTATAACTTATTTTTATCATTATAAAAACTTTAATTATAATTATAATATATTTATTTTATGATTTATTTAAATAAACTCCAGCCTATGTTGATTGGAAGACTTTCTTGAGTCGTCTCAACATAGCCGGTCCCAAGCCCGGTAAAAGGAGGAGGGTTGCGTTAGGTTTTGGCGAACCAGCGTAAAAACCAGCCACTCTAATGGATATGAAACCCATAAGAAATTCGTTGGGGCGTAAACCCTCTTAGCGACAGCTACATCGAACCCTGTGGTGTCAAATGGGCAAGGGCCGGTCGCCATCCCCTTAGTGGCGGGTCGTATCGTGATCCGGTGCGATGAATAGTGATCAAGGGTCGGTCGTCGCAACCTTAGTGGCGCGCTACATCCGCGCCCGGGTGTAGTGAAAAATGAGCAAGGGTCTTTGCACTTTCCTCGACGGGTGCGAAGGGTAAGGAAGCTAGCCGAGCCAACTAGGATTCGTCTAGGTAGCTGGAACGTAGGGTCCCCTAACGCGTAAGTTAAGAGAGCTAGTCGATGCGAAGACTAGAAGGCGTGTAAATATTCTATGCGTTCGGGAGACCAAATGGAAGGGCGAGGAAGGCGAAAGAGGTGGAGGGCAATCGGCTTCAAGCTTTGGTACACGGGGACAACATCGGGGTAGGAATGGTGTAGGTATCTTGATAGATAGGAGCCTTAAGGATGGAGTAGTGGATGTTAGGAGGCAAGGTGATCGGATTATCCTAGTCCGATTGGTCGTTGGAGACTTCGGTCTTGAATGTGATCGGTGCCTATGCCCCTCGGGTAGGTCTTAGTGAGAGCGCCAAGAGTCGAGTTTTGGGAGGACCTAGATAGCATGGTTAGTCTTGTGCCCTATCGGTGAGAAACTCTTCATAGGAGGGAGACCTCAATGGCCATGTGGGTGCAACAAATGTAGGGTTTGAGCGAGTACCGCTGGGGGTTTGAATGCGGTAGTAAGGAGCGAAGAGGGGAGGATATTTTGAATTTTGCTTTGGCCTATGACTTGTTGTTAGCGAATACCCTCTTTAGAAAGAGGGAATCCCATTTAGTGACCTTCCATAGTGGACAACACTCGAGCGGATCGACTTTATCCTTGCAAGAAGGGAGGATAGGACCGCTTGCCTAGATTGTAAGGTGATACACGGGGAGTGTGTGGTCCCTCAACACAAGCTTGTAGTGGCGGACTTTCGTTTTCGCGCGTGCCCCACCGACAAACGTGTCAAGATTACGAGGGCGAAGTGGTGGAAGCTTAGAGGGAAGCGGCACAATCGTTTAAGGAGAGGATGCTAGGCGGGGGCCTTGGGAAGAAGGAGAAGATGCGGAACGACATGTGGCTGAAGATGGCAACATGTGTACGGAAGGTGGCCTCGAAGTGTTGGGTGTGAGTAGGGGAGGCAAGAAGGCGAAGGACACTGGTGGTGGAACGACGAGGTACAAAGGGCTATTAAGGAGAAGGAGTGCTTCAAGCGCCTCCATCTCGACAAGAGTGCAGCCAACATCGAGGGCTATAGGATAGCGAAGAGGGCTGCAAAGCGAGCCGTGAGTGTAGCAAAGGGTCGGGCTTTTGATGACCTTTACCAACGGCTAGGGCACGAAGGAAGGGGAGAAGGATATTTATAGGATCGCTAGGATACGTGAGGGAAGACAAGGGACATAAACCAAATCAAATGCATCAAGGATGGGACGGATCATTGCTGCTGGAAGGACGAGGAGATCAGGACGGATGGCGAGAATACTTGATAAGCTGTTCAATGGGGAGAATGATAGTCCTACCTTTGAGTTGGATGACTCATTTGACGATACTTGTAGACGCTTTGTGAGGAGGATTCGGGAGGCGAGAGATCGGGGAGGCTTTGCAAAGATGAAGGGAGGTAAAGCGATGGGCCCCGATGGCATCCCCATTGAGGTGTGGAGATGTGCGGGAGCGAGAGCGTAGTATGGCTGACTAAGCTTTGTAACCTCATTTTTCGGTCGAACAAGATGCACGAAGAATGGAGACGGGCGGTATATTAGTACCAATCTTCAAGAATAAGGGAGATGTTCAAAGTTGTACTAACTACAGGGGGATTAAGGCGATGAGCCATACGATGAAGGCGTGGGAGAGGGTTATCGAGCATCGCCTCGAAGGTGACAAGTGTGACCCAAAACCAATTTGGGTTCATGCCCGGAGGTCGACCATGGAGCGATTTTCTTAGTCTGACAGTTGATTGAGAGATTTAGGGAGCGAGAAGAAGGACTTGCACATGGTCTTTATTGACCTCGAGAAGGCGTATGACAAAGTACCGAGAAAGCGTCATGTGGTGGGCCTTAGAAAAACACAAAGTCCCAACTAAGTACATTACCCTCATCAAGGATATGTACAAGGATGCGGCGACATGTGTTCGAACATGTGATGGCGATACCGGTGACTTTCCAATTAACATAGGACTACATCAAGGGTCAAGCACGAGCCCTTATTTATTTACTACGGTGATGGATGAGGTCACAAAGGGATATACGGGGTGATATCCCTTGGTGTATGCTCTTTGTTTCTTGATGATGTGGTGTTAGTGGATGAGAGTAGAGCGGGGTAAATAGGAAGTTGGGCCGTGGAGGCACACGCTAGAGTCGAAAGGGTTCAGATTGAGTAGGACCAAGACCGAGTATATGATGTGCGACT
The DNA here is from genome assembly GCA_015847255.1 of Hyparrhenia diplandra. Taxonomy (NCBI): domain Eukaryota; kingdom Viridiplantae; phylum Streptophyta; class Magnoliopsida; order Poales; family Poaceae; genus Hyparrhenia; species Hyparrhenia diplandra. Next base: position 179,045 of record JADLZK010006947.1, on the reverse strand, counting down.
TTAGCCCGACTAGGCACGAGGATGAGGATGTCACCCCGGATGGACAAGTGGTGGCCAAGAAGGATACTTTTCGGTATTTAGGATCTATGCTACGAAGGATGGCGACATTGATGAAGATGTTAGACATAGAATCGCAGCAGGTTGGCTAAAAGTGACGTCAAGCTTCGGCATCCTATGTGACAAGAGGGTACCACGAAGCTAAAAGGGAAGTTCTATAGGACAGCGATTCGCCGGCGATCTTTGTATGGTGCTGAATGTTGGCCTACAAAAGGCGACATGTCCAACAACTAAGTGTGACCGAGATGCATATGTTGCGTTGGTTTTGCGGGCATACTAGAAGGGATAGAGTTCGGAATGAAGATATTCGGGGATAGGGTCGGGGTGGCTCCTATCGAGGAGAAATTGATTCAACATCGGTTGAGATGGTTTGGACATGTTCAACGGAGGCCTCCCGAGGCGCCGGTGCGTAGTGGAGTTCTAGAGCGGGTAGATAATGTAAAGAGAGGTAGAGGTCGACCTAGACTGACTTGGGACGAGGCGGTTAAAGCGAGACCTTAAGGAGTGGAATATCTCAAGGATTTAGCTTTGGACAGGAGCGCTTGGAGGCTAGCTATTAACGTGCTGAACCATGACTTTGCTTCCTTTTCTATCTACCCTATCTTTATCCTTCTGTCTTGTGCCTTTCTACGTTCTTTTTTGATTGTTTCATATGGGTTTCATCTCTAGCCTACCCCAACTAGCTTGGGACTAAAGGCTATGTTGTTGTTGTTGTTGTATTTATTTAAATAATTTAAATAAAACGAATGGTCAAACATGCGCTACTCAAAAGTTAAAAACGACAATTTTAATGGGACTAAGGGAGTATTCTGAACGAAATAATGCATCATTTGAGTGCAAGTTCTCGGAAATCATATACATGTATAGTTTCTAGTAAGTATATATATATATCTACAACGTTGAAAGAAATGTCTAAATTTTAAGAAATATATCTACAACGTTGAAAGAAATCAAGAGCATGCCTTGAGGGACCTCCGATCCTTGCCATTTTTGACCGCTGCAACTAGAAGAAATGGCGATCGACAGGAAGTTGCCAGGTCAATGCAAGCACTCTGCTGCTTGCATGCAGGTTTTAGTAGTAGAAATTGTAGGATGTGGTGAAGGTCTGTCCGAACTGCCACCAGCCAGGCGCGACGTTCCAGAACTGAATGTATTGCCCGCCAGTGGTGGTGACGGCGAAGCTGAGGCCCTGGCCGGTGAGCCCAGCAAGCGCCTGCCAGTTGGCGCCCCAGTTCCTGGACATCTGGATCCACCCAGTGTTGTCGCCCTTCACCCAGGCGGCGGCCACGGAGCCACTGCCACCTACGTTCTGGATGTTGACCAGCAGGAAATATTGGGAGCCGGCTATGCTGAAGTGCACGCCGCCGGAGCGCGAGCACGGGACCTGCTGGTAGAGCACCGGGATGATGCCGGCCGTGTAGATGCCGATGTTCTCCCACGCCGGCTGCGACATGTCGAAGTGCGGGCGGCCCGGGCCGCACCACCCGCCGTTGGGGAGCGCGTAGTTGGCCGGGCACAGGTTGGTGGCGGACACCGTGATGGAGTTTCCTGGCTTGCAGTTCTGCCCGCCACGTGACGTGTCGCAGGTGATGAGGTAGCATTGCCCGCACGATGCGCCGTCGTTGAACAACGTCGAGCTCAGCGCGGCGTTGAGCACGCCGTACCCGGCGTTGTACAGGTTGTCATAGCCGCACGCGCCACCTGCATTATATCGGTACGTACGTGGATGCGCGCAGTTAGCAAAATGTGCACAGCTAGCTTTTTGTGCCAAAATGGATGCAATGTAGAATGATTAAGAGCTTCAATTGCTTACCCATGGTGCCGGAGCCGTCGGGTCCGCCGTAGAACGTGGCGGTGCCCTGAGACCAGCCCGCGGCGGCGATCACTAGGCACGCCGAGAAGGCTACACAGAAAACTAGGGACTTGTTCATTGTCATGACGACGATCGAGGTGTGGATTGGCAATGGAGAGATCGACCGTACGTGTTCTGAACTTGTGCGATGAGATGAGATGCTGTGGCGTTGGCAGGCCAGTGCTTAAATAGTGGATGATCTGTGGAGGGTCTAACCGCCGGAGGGAAGACGGCAACTCATGATTAGGGAATGATGGTCGTGCCTTGCGCGCGTCAGAGTAGCTTAGTCAGAACAAAGGAAATTTGGCCGTGTTCCATCGAAGCAAGCACATGCATGCATATCATGCAGATGCCTCATGCACGACACGATAGTAGCTAAGCTCCAAGGCCATGACTTTGGAGATGGAATTAATGATGGACAATTGCTTCAATTTAATTTACGTTTATATTTTCAAATGCTAATAATTAGCCTCTGTAATATTATATAGGTTATTAGCAACGAACTATCAACTAACCCGAATTCTTTCCACACTATTTCGTTGAAACTCTGATCAACATCGCAACGGCTCTCTGGAACATCAGTTTGTTTTGTTGGTGGTGGCTACCATGGAGATGTATCACCGTCACACCGATACATGCATCATATTTTAACGTTGTAACTACCTTAACCCATCGGTGCACGCGTAGCCGCGTTACTTCATATGTTCAGAAATGATAAGCACATTTGGATCAAACATAATAGATTCTGATCCATATACATTTTATCTTACAATATGTCTTATATTGCAAGATATCAATATTATCTTAAGGTACTACGAACACATATCCATCGATACAAGTTTTAAGTCCTATAAACTTTTTTGTTTACATCCTAAACTTAGGGCCTAAAGGGACTAGGAACTAGAGACTAATAGAGACTAAAATTTAGTCACTAATCTCTCCTAAGAGTCTATTAGACTAGGGACTAAATTTTAATCTCATTTAGTCCTAAAATTACCAAACATGAGGAGTGTAGGGACTAAATTTTAATCTAATTTAGTCCCTAGTCCAATGGACTTTCGGGAGGCACTAGTGTCAACTAAATTTTAGTCTTATTTAGTCCCAAAATTACCAAACAAGAGGACAAGGGACCAAATTTTAGTCTCATTTAGTCCCTAGTCCCTAGTCCCTAGTCCGATAGACTCTTGGGGGCGGACTAATGACTAAATTTTAGTGTATATTAGTCCCTAGTCCATTGAACCAAACAGACCCTTATAACATAACTAATTGTTGTCCAACTTAACAAATAAAACTTCACTTTTACCAAAAATCATTCTAAACAGAGTAACTTGCATAAGCTAATTATTGTTCACTAGCAATTTGCCTACTGAAAATGTTTCTTAATCTATCCTGAAAATAAACAATTTCAGGTTTTGAGTCCATGTTGATCATGACCGATTAATGAATGTTCCACTACTCTGTGAGAAATCGAAATTCAATTGGGTTGTGTCACAGCCCGTTTTCCGGTCAACGCGAGAGGAAGAACGAAGAGCGTGGCGTGGCGAGGACGAACACAGCAGCAGCACGCGTCTTGGCGCGGGCGAGGAGGCTTGCGGCGCGCGCGAAAGGCGTCTTGGGCGGCGGCGCAAAGCGGGCGGCGCGGGCGGCAAGCGGGCGCGAGGGTGGCGGCGGCGGCTGTAGGAGCCGGAGAGCTAGGTAAAACCTAATTATTTTCTTCTTGATTGTCGCCGATAGTTGCCCCCGTATTTATATGAGGGGTTTACAATTGCTAACGGGCCGCACCCATTAGTCTTTTTTCTAACTCTCTTTAATTTAATCTAATAATTATAATAATAAAGCTAAATAATAATTAAATATTCAGCCACTCCGCTTATCTCGGGCGACTCGCCGACCGAGTCGACATCTCTCCCCGCTTGGAGATTCGGTTAGTCCCTCGAGCCGAAGTCCGGATAGATTTTGTTGAATAATTCCGCATCTTCCCATGAAGCATCTGCAGCAGGTTTGTTCTTCCATTTGATGAGCACTTGAAGCTGACCCTGGCGGACTCTTGTTTTGAGCATTAATTCAGGTTCAGGGACCGGTGTGCCATCATGAATCCGAGGTAATTCCGGAATATCCGTAGGTATCTCCCCACGGTGTGGTTTGAGCATGCTGACATGAAAGGCATTGTGTATACGGGTTCCAGGCGGCAAATTCAATGCATATGTTATTGGTGTAATTATCTTGTTGATGCTTAAATTCTCTGTCTATATGTTTAGCATCACAATATTTGCGATAATAATCCTGAGACAACTGCAAACGAACCTTTGTCCGATTGAGAAAAATATCCCGGCCGAGTTAGTAAGTCATCCACATTTGTAATGTTGTCTCACCCGGATGATAACCACGGATTGTAGGGGGGTCACGCCCGTACACAAGTTTAAATGGCGTTGTTTTGGTCGATGCATGATATGAAGTATTATAGCAATATTCAGCCCAAGGTAACCATCTTACCCAATCCTTTGGTTTGTCACCCGATCCAAGCGGCAGATACATCGTAATAATTTTATTGACGACCTCGGCCGCCATCCAGCGAGGATGATAAGCGATGTTGGTGACAAAATAATGTTGGATAGACGGAAAATTTCCCCGCTAGAATTGACTCATGAAGATGACATCTCGATCACTAACCACCGATCTTGGCAAGCCATGTAGTCTAATAATCTCTGAGAAAAATTTCTCGAAGCTCTTGAAGTTTTGTATACGGGTGAGAAAGGAGTATAAAGTGAGCATACTTGAGAGACGATCAACCACCGTGTGAAGATTACCGATTTAGATCCAACTTTCGGAAGAGCTTCAATGAAATCCATTGAGATATCCTCCCCAGATCTGCTATGAAATTGGTAAAGGCCGAAGAAGCCCAAATGGATGAAGATGTTCAGTTTTGTTGCGTTGGCAAACCAAACAAGATCTGTGGACAATGTGTTTATCATGTTTAACAAAAAGGTCCGACGGAATCGATGCAATGTTTTACAGATACCCTCATGTGTTTGAATCATGAATTGCATGGAGAATGGTCTCAAGATGTTTGGACGATTTGGAAAGCCATACCTTTTTGTTGAACAAGATCAATCCATTGTGAACTTCCCATGCAGAGTCCTTACCATTGATTATAGAATCAATAAGGGCTATAGCTTCATCACCGAATGCAATTTCCTCTCTGAGTCGGGTCAAATAACCCCAATTGAATTTCAAATAGCCATGAGTGAAGATTCATCGTGTTTACGACGAGATAACGCCGTCCCACCACATTTGATTTACCCGGTTTATACTCCACAAGAAAATCATAGCCAAGTAATTTGTCGACCCATTGATGCTGCGTAATCGTGGACAAGCGTTGATCTAAAAATATACTTAAGACTATAATGATCTGACCTTATAATAAATGGGCGGCCCCAAAGATATGGTCGCCAATGTTTGACTGTTGTTACCAGTCCTATGAGTTCTCTTTCATAAGCAGCTAACTTTTTGTACTTATCATTACCTTGATGTAAAACAGCACCCATTACGTTTGCTAAAGTAAGCAATTGGGCCATTACCTTGATGTAAAACAGCACCCACACCTGTACGGACGCATCATATTCCACCACAAATGATTTATTAAAAGTCCGAAAGTTGAAGAACCGTAAGTATGATGATAAAGTCCTCTTAAGGTGCTCAAAAAGTTATTGTTGCCAAGGGGTGTCCAACGAGAATGAATCCTTCTTAAGAAGATCGGTCAATGGGCGTGCAATTGTGCCATAATCCATTATAAACTTTCAGTAGTAACCCAAATGAGTCCCAAAAAGCCTGCGCAATTCACGCGAGAGAGTTGTGGGGAGGGCCAAGCGGTGACGGCCTCAATTTTCTCCGGGTCAACAAACCACTCCAAAGATCCGATATAATATGTCCCAAATAACCCAATTGTGATTGACCAAAGAGGCATTTAGATTTCTTTAAGAAGATATTATGGGATGCTAGTATCTTGAAACCTCTTCCACATGGTGGAGATGCTCGAACCAGGATTTGCTAAATATCGGGATATCATCAAAGAAAACCAAAGACAAACTTACGCTAAAACGGTCCCAATATATCATTCATCAAAGCTTGAAAAGTTGAAGGTGCATTGCATAATCCAAATGGCATGACCAAAAACTCAAAGTGCCCATGATGTGTCCCCGAAAGTCTTTTTTCGATGTCCTGGAGGATGCATGCGTACTGGTGATAGCCCGGCGAAGATCTAGTTTGGTGAAGAATTTAGCACCTTCTAGTTCATCCAAAGAATTCAGCAATAACCGGTATTGGAAATTTGTCTTTCAAGGTATTACTATTGAGCTCCCCGATAATCCACACAAAAACGCCAAATCGATCATGTTTTTGACAAGAAGGACGGTGATGAGAATGGCGAAGTGCTATACCGGATGATACCTTGATGAAGCATGTCTCGCACATTATCATTCCAGTTCATTTTTCTCAGATCGGAGGGTAGCGATAAGGGCGAACTACAGTCGGCCGAAAGTGGGATCCTTAAGATGAATTCTATGATCATAACGCCGAGGTGGGAGCCCCGAAGGCTCTCTGAAAAGCTGTTGGAATTTGCATAACAGAGGATCCATTGGCACGTCAGGAGAAAGTATATGAATACCTGGTTGCGAATCTGTCTCCTTAGAGAGGCTGTGCCATGTGACCGGCTGTCCTTTCCTCCAGAACTTCATAATAAGTTTATTAAAATTCCAGATAATATTTCCCAAAAGAACTTCGGCTAGTCCACACCCAAAACAACATCATAGCCTCCTAATTTGATGCTGAAGAAATCTGCTTTGAAGCTTTCAGTAGCAATCGAAAATTCAATATCATCATACCTGCCCACATTTGTGATGTGTTGTCCATTGGCGACAGCAACTTTGAGCGGACGGTGTAAAGAAGAACTTTGGAGGCCCAGTTTCATAGCCAAATCAGAATCTAGAAAATTGTGTGTTGAACCAGAATCCAAAAGAGCCAATAAATTGGTGCCATTTATATTGATAATTAATTGCATGGTAGGACAGGTGGATATGCCAGTTAAGCCATGAACTGATATTTGAATATCTGAATATCCTCTTGTGCGTACCTTTGAGTTCTGTCGACGGGAAGCTGTATAGAGACGTCTAGCAAGTGCTATGGCTGTCTCAATATCAGGCGGTTGATGTAGTTGGACGTCGATCCGAATCGAGAGGTGCTAACCCAAAGAATATAAAACATAGCCTCTTTGTTTGGGGAGAGGTGTTGTACCTTGTTCAGCGTTCTTTGTGAACATATTAGTGTACCTGTCCAAATCTCCGGTGCGGCGTGATGTTTGTCGGATCACCAAGATGATTGTGCAGTGGGGTTCCAAAGCGCCCCGGTAATAGCTGTAGAAAATTCCCGGCCAAGTTGGTCGACCCACCCGTTTTCCCAACGAATAAACCAAGATAATGCGTTCCCTTGGAGATTGAATGAAGCGAGCTACATTTGATCTCATCAATAATTCCTTGAGTTAGAAAAATTTATCGCACTTGTACAATCAATGAGAAGGGTCACCCTTGCCATCATATTCGGAAAAAATAATTTAATATTATTGCCGATACGTCTGGGATTTTTCGGCAAGAATTTAGGTGGAATTTCGGAGGAATTTCTTGGGAAATTGCGAGTATCAAATTCGAGATGAAAATTCGGACCGTCCGGCCGGCTGCGGGATTGAGAATCGGGGCGCGGGCGGATGTAGGGCTCATCCGTGTCCTACAGATCAAGAGAGCGCTTGGAGGGCGGGATGTACTTAGCCGTTGATGGGGCTGAATTAGCCTCCATGGCTTTGGCCTCCATGGCTTTTTGGCTGCCATGGCTTTGGCCTCCATGGCTGCGATGTACTCTTCGATGATCCCGCTGACGTTCGCCGTGATGGTTTGTCCCGTGGTACGTGCCATTGGATCGAAAGTGGTCTCCGGATACCAACTGTCATGCCCGTTTTCCGGTCAACGCGAGAGGAAGAACGAAGAGCGTGACGTGACGAGGACAAACAGCAGCAGCAACACGGCGTGGCGCACGCAGCGCGCGGGCGGGCGCTGGCGGCGAGCGCGAGGCGCGAGGGTGGCGGTGGCGGCTGTAGGAGCTGAGAGCTAGGTAAAAAGCTAATTATTTTCTTCTTGATTGTCTCACGATAGTTGCCCCCATATTTATATGAGGGGTTTACAATTGCTAACGGGCCAGGCCCATTAGTCTTTTTCTAACTCTCTTTAATTTAATCTAATAATTATAATAATAAAGCTAAATAATAATTAAATATTCAGCCACTCCGCTTATCTCGGACGACTCGCTGACCGAGTCGACAGGTTGACTCATACTTGTATAATCCACCGCTACTGACAAATTCAGCTAATCGCTTAGATTGGACCCCTGATGATGAGCGAGTTAGTTAGGGGCGTTGCTTGATCATCTTGGATGAATACAACCAGAAGAATATGGTTGTTGAATCAATTATTGAAATGTACAAGGCCATGCTTGGATGATGTTTTGCCAACGATCATGTGCTTTTTGTGTTCATTTGATTGAATCCCCATCCCATCATCAAGGCAATCTAGAATTAGCTTCATAAAATGGTCGTACCCTAAGAACATTAATAGCCGCCGTACCTAAGAGTACTTGTTGGAGTTTCTCTTCCGGTGTAGGTTGTTGATTTAGCTGACGCTGAACCAATTTTGTGCTTCAATTCCCAAGTTATCTTAACTAATAAGACCATGTGCTTATACTGTTTTTTTTTCAACATACATACGTAGTAACTCGAGAGAGTTAGGTATAGCAGCAGGCAGTCTTGCATAGCGCATTATATACACAGCTGTGCTGTGCTTTTCATGCCTCACAAAAGAGAGGTAAGATTCAATAGTTTTCCCCTTCTCATAGAAAAAACTTTGCGCACCAAATTAAGCTCTAATTTAGTACATACATTTGAAGGGCTGCTTTATAAATTTGGAAATATTTATTACATTACCATGCTACAAAATAAGCCTAGGAAAATTGAATGGTGTTCCACCTAGACATAGCCTAAGTCTGTTCCAAAAATGAAGACCTGATAAAGCATGTGAGATGGCCATGGTATGTTTTTTTTTGGCTCAAGATGAACCAACCTTTTTTGGCCCATTCTAGCTTGAAAAATGTTCACACCTAATTCTGACTTCGAGATGGGCACTATGCAAAATGAACTATACTGTAGGATGAACAAGAAGAACGAGAACTAGACAATCAACAAAAGATAGGGATTCTGGGCCGTTGGGACGTCAATGCACTAGATTTTCTAACTATAAAGAGATAACTAGGTGAACTATAGGGACCAGTTGCAACAACTAAACAAATTAGGTGGCCCAACCATAGCAAAAAATACACAGTAGACTACACCATTGAGTGTTTGTTTTTGTAAGCCTTTTGCCATAGCAATATTTAGGTGGATGTCACAACCCAAAGGTCGCTTCCAACTTAACCTTTTCAAAAAATGTTGTTGGAAACTCCCAACCTTAACCAACACATATTTTATACTATGACTTTATTGATGGTCATTAACACCAAATATAACCACCAACTATTGTATAAATTGAAATTAAATAAATCATAGAGCATAGTTGTATGTTCAAGTTCTAGGAGTTTCAGTATACTTACTTGTCTTGCAGGTTTGTTGGTTTCTCACCAAAAAGTATCTCAAATGATGAATTGAAATGCATCATAGTGAAGAGCTCCTCAATACGATTGAAACAGACATATTGTTTGCTATATTTGGAGTCCATAATCAAAAGATATCAGTTCTGCATCGCAATCACCACTAGAAGACACTAAAAGGTACCGGAAGACACTCCACGTGACGGGGGACCAAATGGCTAACAGGGGGACCCACATGTCATCCTTTTGCTTCGTAGGTTCTGGACCACATTGCTTATGAAGATTGTTTTGATCCGAGGGATAACATTCCTCCCACCGGGCTATAAATAGACGGAAAAACCCCTAGAGGCATCCCAAAACCCTAATTCATATTCTCTCGTTAGGATACCATTGATTAGAGAGGTTTCCCAGTGTGAGAAAAACTCATCATCTTCAATGCTAGAGAATTAGGACAAGACTTTTGAAATCTCATGTTTGGTTTTTGCAATTGATGCAACCTCTTTATGGTAATCCTCTACTCTAAGTGTGCTTATGAGATAGGATAGCATGGATGGTGTGGAGCCGCATGATCATGAACATGGACTATGGTGACGGACATGATGGATCATCAAGCTCATTTGTTGGAAAGCAAAAACCCAGAGATCAAGGCAAAGGTATACTTGATAGGGTTTTTGACTTTTGGTGATCAAGACAGAGGGAGTATTTATTTTATGATTTACTAAAATAATCTCTACAACATAAAAAGAATAAAAGGAAGACTTTGTTTTCGTGTGATAATCGTTGGTTTGTCTGCCTCCCTCCCTCCATGCGATCTATAATTAGGCAAGCTCCAAATTAGGGCCCTGTCCACGCATGCGATCTATATTAGGCAACGTACCAATCAGCGTTATGGTCTCTCCAAATATAGAATGAGAAATAATCATGTAGGTGTGCCAAATATAGAAGGAAGAAACAATCAGATACATGCCAATCAGCATGCATGGGTCGCATGGAAGGCCTGCCCCAAATCAAGGGGTGTAATTAAAAGTAATGCAATCATGGGAAATTAGAAAGGAAAGTAAATAACGACAAACATTAAAAGGTCACTAGGAAAAAAAGAAAAAAAATAAAGGCCACCAATCAAGGGGCTTGCCTCACCATGCGTCCACAGGCCCCGTCCTTCGCGGTGTTTCCGATCCACTTCCATCGACGAGTCGTCATTGCCCTCGCAGGCCCATCGGTGCGACCTTTTTTGCTAGGCCTCATCCAGCCCCGCCCGTCATCCTCATCCACCACCTCGGTTATCACCGCCGGTGTGTGATCGTCGCCGCTTTGAGTCCTCCAACTTCCTCACCATTCGATCCTTCGCCTTGCTTGCATCTCCTTGTCGTCACGCCGCGGACGCGCTAGCTCTCCCGGAGTTGCTTCACCGCCCGGACACACAACTAAGTAGCTAATTAACTCCACGATGTTTCTCTCAATCTCGCTGTGGTGGTGGTGGATCGACTACAGGAGGATTCATACTAGGAGGTCGGGGTACATCACGGTGAAGGAATTGAGACCCGAAGCCCTCGACTCGCCGATGTGGTGGTCGCCGCCGCCCTTTGCCATGGTTGTGTTGATTACTATTAACTTTTCTTATAGATAATGCAAACTAATTTACTCATGCATGTCTCTGCCAATTAGGCCAGTTGTTCACTGGTTAGGTCCTCTAATTGCAAACCTTTTAGTTTGTGTAACTATACCTGTCTAGGTAAGTAGCCCAAAACCCAAAACTTTGTGCTTTTTGAAATCTTGTCATAGTCTATTTGGATGCAGGACGGTCCAATTTTCTTTTTACATCTCACACCATCATTTATTAGTACCAATTAAGTGATTAAGTTGGCAAAAAATAGTTATATATTATTATTAAGATTAGTTCTTTTCCTCCTTGTGCAATAAATAGGGAAAGAATGATCAAATTAACTTAGCATCCCTCCTGCTCAATTTAACATATGAACTTCCCATCACATTCTTAGTGAAGCGAGCCTTCAGTTGTCCGTTGGCCGCAACACCCCGCTTGCTGACGACGACAAAAGGGATGCCACTTGCCACACAGCAGGAACGAGGTCTCTGGCCTCTATCCGTACATTTTCAAGGCCGACCAATTTCATTCTCTATTATTTACTTGAATATTATATTTAGTTTTGCATATATGGCCGCTTGTGCATGGTGTTCATCATGAACGTTTGATGGTTAATCAACTATGTGTGAGATAATAAATTAATAAACTATGTGTGACATTGTGAGATTACTAAATTAATAAACTATGTGTGATGGTGTAATCAAAATTGAACACGTGCTATAATGTTATAAAATTGAACATGTATTTATTAATTAGATATTAATTTTTATTGATATATTCCTGCATGTTGAGCCTTAGGGTCATGAATTTTTTCATCAAATCTACAAGACTAAAAATATTGAAAATGTAAAACACACTTCATAATCTTTATCACCAATAATACATGTTGATATGGTCAATTAAAAACCTGAGTTGGATAAATATTTATCAAATTAATATTTTAATCAATTAAATTATAAGAGACATGAAGAATGTTAGAGTGAAACTAACTCAATAAGAACTACATTAGTCTGAGTTGAAATTACTACAAGATTAAGGTTTGAAGGTGTGACTGTGTTACTTTTTACGAACTTTATTCTTTTGATTAAATGTGACTTTAATGTCGGTATTTATTTTTACACTATTATTACCTTATCATGAGAACCGTGTGTTTTTAGTACAAAAATTCGGTTTACCCCGTAACAACGCATGGGTATGATACTAGTTTAAAAGTAAAAAAACGACAATTAATTTCAATGAGACGGGGAGTATTATGAACGAAACACATCATTTGAGTGCAAGTTCTCGGAAATCATATACATGTATAGTGTGTAGTAAGTATATATATATCTACAACGTTGAAAGAAATATCTAAATTTTAAGAAATATCTACAACGTTGAAAGAAATCAAGAGCATGCCTTGAGAGACCTCCCACCCTTGCCATTTTTGACCGCCGCAACTATAAGAAAATGGCGATCGACAGGAAGTTAGCTAGGTCCAATGCAAAGCACTCTGCTGCTTGCATGCAGGTTTTAGTAGTAGAAATTGTAGGATGTGGTGAAGGTCTGTCCGAACTGCCACCACCCAGGCACGATGTTCCAGAACTGAATGTACTGCCCGCCGGTGGTGGTGACGGCAAAGCTGAGTCCCTGGCCGGTGAGCCCAGCGAGCGCTTGCCAGTTGGCGCCCCAGTTCCTGGACATCTGGATCCATCCGGTGTTGTCACCCTTCACCCAGGCGGCGCCCACGGAGCCGCTGCCACCGACGTTCTGGATGTTGACAAGCAGGAAGTACTGGGAGCCGGCGATGCTGAAGCGCACGCCGCCGGAGCGCGAGCACGGAACCTGCTGGTAGAGCACCGGGATGATGCCGGCCGTGTAGATGCCGATGTTCTCCCAGGCCGGCTGCGACATGTCGAAGTGCGGGCGGCCCGGGCCGCACACCACCCGCCGTTGGGGAGCGCGTAGTTGGCCGGGCACAGGTTGGTGGCGGACACCGTGATGGAGTTGCCGGGCTTGCAGTTCTGCCCGCCACGTGACGTGTCGCAGGTGATGAGGTAGCATTGCCCGCACGACGCGCCGTCGTTGAACAGCGTCGAGCTCAGCGCGGCGTTGAGCACGCCGTACCCGGCGTTGTACAGGTTGTCATACCCACACGCGCCACCTGCATTATATTAATTGGTACGTATGTGGATGCGCGCAGTTAGCAAAATGTGGCCAGGTAGCTTTTATGCCAAAATGGAGGCAATGTAGGATGATTAAGAGCTTGCATTGCTTACCCATGGTGCCGGAGGCGTCGGGTCCGCCGTAGAACGTGGCGGTGCCCTGAGACCAGCCCGCGGCGGCGATCGCTAGGCACGCCGAGAAGGCTACGCAGAAAACTAGGGACTTGTTCATTGTCATGACGACGATCGATCGAGGTGGATTGGCAATGGAGAGATCGACCGTACGTGTTCTGAACTTGTGCGATGAGATGAGATGAGATGCTGTGGCGTTGGCAGGCCAGTGCTTAAATAGTGGATGATCTGTGGAGGGTCTAACCGCCGGAGGGAAGACGGCAACTCATGATTAGGGAATGATGGTCGTGCCTTGCGCGCGTCAGAGTATCTTAGTCAGAACAAAGGAAATTTGGCCGTGTTCCATCGAAGCAAGCACATGTATGCATATCATGCAGATGCCTCATGCACGACACGATAGTAGCTAAGCTCCAACGCCTGACTTTGGAGATGGAATTAATCATGGACAACTGCTTAAATTTAATTTACGTTTATATTTTCATATGCTAATGATTAGCCTATGTAATGTAATATTATATAGGTTATTAGCAACGAACTATCAACTAACCCGAATTCTTTCCACACTATTTCGTTGAAACTTTGATCAACGTCGCAACGGCTCTCTGGAATATCAGTTTGTCTCGTTGGTGGTGGCTACCATGGAGATGTGTCACCGTCACCGATACATGCATCTCGATCATGTTGTAAGTTGTAACTACCTTAACCCATTCAGTCCACACGTAGCCGCGTTACTCCATCTGTTCAGAAATGATATAAACACATTTGGATCAAACATATAATAGATTCTGATCAATATGTCTTACAATATGTCTTATATTGCTAGAAATCAATATTATCTTGAAGGTACTACGAATACATCCTTCGATACAAGTTTTAAGTCCTAAACTTTTTCTTTGCGAAGTTATGTCCTAAACTTAAATACTACGTACACATATAATTTGGCTAATTGTTGATCCAACTTTACAAATAAAACTTCACTTTTACCTCATCAAAAATATATTTATCATTCTAGACAGGAGTAACTTGCATGAGCTAATTTTTGTTCTTCTCTCTAGCGATTTGCCTACTAAAGTTGCTTCTTAATCTATCCGGAAAATAAACAATTTCAGGTTTCGAGTCCATGCAGATCATGACCTAATAATGAATGTTCCTCCACTACTATGTGACAAATCGTATTTTATTTGGGTTGACTCATACTTGTATAATCCACCGTTATTGACAAATTCAGCTAATCCCTTCGCTTAGATTGAGCCCCTGATGATGAGTGAGTTAGTTAGGGGCGTTGCTTGATCATCTTGGATGGATACAACCAGAAGAATATGGGTTGTTGAATCAATCATTGAAATGTGCAATAAGGTCATGCTTCGATGATGTGCTTTTGTGATCATTTGATTGAATTCCATCCCATCATCAAGGCAAACTGGAGTTATAGCTTCATAAAATGGTCGTACCTAAGAACATTAATAGCCGCCGTACCTAAGAGTACTTGTTGGAGTTCTCTTCCGGTGGTGGTGGTTGTCGAATTAGCTGATGCTGAACCAATTTTGTGCTTTAATTCCCAAGTTATTTTAATTAACTAATAAGACCATGTGCTTCTATTGTTTTTTTTCGACGACATATATACGTAGTAGCTCAAGAGAGAGCAAGGTAGCTAGGTATAGCAGACAGACTTGCATAGCGCGTTATATGCACAGCTGTGCTTTTCACCCATGACAAAAGAGAGGTAAGATTAAATAGTTTTCCCTTCTCGTAGGAAAAACTTTGTGGACCAAATTAAGCTCTAACTTAGTACATACATTAGAAGGGCGCTGCTTTATAGATTTTGGAGATATTGATTATATTAAATTGTAGCTACAAAATAAGCTAGGCTCTATCTCAATTGATAGGAGGGGCTCCATTGTGTTAATGGTGATAGGGGGCTGGATGGAGTCCACCCTGCACGTACCCCCCTAAACTCATGAGCAACTTTATATACATCGAGTAGAACTACAGCCATTTCTAGAAAACGACTTTGTAGCTCAGTGATTCGAGAGCCCGTGGTGCAATTTTTGTTTTTTTTTTTTTTTTCTGTCTTTCTTTCTTTTTCGAGCAACTGTTCTTTTCTTTCTTCACGCGTAGCCATTTCTAATGGACCATATTCGAGATAGGCAGGCCCATGTAAATGCCCCACTTCGGATAGTGGACTGAATACATGTATAAAATCATGAAAAAATCTAATGACATACGGGACCCAACAATCAACTACAGGTGGTAGTGGGCCCGGTAGTGGGACTTTTATAATGAAAACAAGAACTTATTAAGGCATGTTTAAACACTGGACTTCACAAAAAAATCGAATTTAAATGAAATATTTGACTACGTCAGGCGAGACGTAGGGATGATGTTGTCATTGAGATTGTAGGTGTCTTTTTGGGAAGTTGGGATGCGAAACGACGTGGTAGAGTGCTGCTAGCTTGATAATATTTATTTTCAGTGTACATATAATGTACATCTGAGATCATTTTAATAATCATGGAAGCTAGTCCGGTTTGACGAATGTGTGAATGAAATTGACCAAGCAATGCAAATTCTGGCTTGTGATCCGCCGTTGGTCGATCTTCAACCACAACCCACATGCACCGATCCGAACAAGGTTTCCTTATGTCAACAATAATGTGGAAGGAACTTTTTCAGTTAGTTGATGGTACGTTGCCGCGCGAATCTTCTTGACGGAGCGGTGTTAGCTAATAATTACTCAGATTAATCAACATTTCAAATTAAACAGCTGATGATTCAGGCCAGCATCGTCCATGCATGATTACTTCCAACGTCAATGTCAGTGTAGTCTAGGTTGGGCCTGATCCTAGCTTTTGCCCGACCGCGTACGTCGTCCGTGATGCATCGGTCCCTTGTGCTAGCTTGTGACACATCATGGCAAGATCGACCATTATTCCCCTAAACCTCCACCAATATCGTGTGATTTATCAACTCTTTCTCATACCTTCCGTTAGCCTGCTGAACAGTTCCTAGCTCCTCTATTTAAGCACAAGTGGTATTCCAATGCCAAGCATCAAACCAGCGTCAAACGTCCTGATCTGGCCTCATCCCCGCTTAGGAACACACACCCTCGATCGTCAATCTTGTTCTCTATCTGCAGCTACCTAGTCAGCTCTCCATTTCGAACGATGTCTGGGGAAATGGCTAATTCCTTATTGCTGTGCACGGTGGTTGTTGCGGCGTGCCTCGCCGTCGCCGCCGCCGACTGGTCTCAAGGCACTGCCACTTTCTACGGCGGAGTCGACGCGTCCGGCACGATGGGTAAGACAATCATCCATGCATTCATTTCTGTACAGGAGGTCAAGAACTATTGTACATTTCTGCACGTCTATATAATGAAGAATCACTTGGTCACTAACGCATCGCATGCATGTTTATGATACACAGGTGGCGCATGCGGCTACGACAACCTGTACAACGCGGGGTACGGCGTCAACAACGCGGCGCTGAGCCCGACCCTGTTCAACGACGGCGCGTCGTGCGGGCAGTGTTACACCATCACCTGCGACCCAACACGGCCGGGCGGGCAGTGGTGCAAGCCCGGAAACTCCATCACGGTCTCGGCCACCAACCTGTGCCCATCCAACTACGCGCTGCCCAACGGCGGGTGGTGCGGCCCGGCCGCCCTCACTTCGACATGTCGCAGCCGGCGTGGGAGCACATCGGCATTGTCCAGGGCGGCATCATCCCGGTCCTGTACCAGCAGGTCAAGTGCTCGCGCACCGGCGGCGTGCGCTTCAGTCTCGCCGGCTCCCAGTACTTCCTGCTCGTCAACATCCAGAACGTCGGTGGCAGTGGCTCTGCGGGCGCCGCCTGGGTGAAGGGTGACAACACCGGGTGGATCCAGATGTCCAGGAACTGGGGCGCCAACTGGCAGGCGCTCGCTGGGCTCACCGGCCAGGGGCTCAGCTTCGCCGTGACAACTACCGGCGGGCAGTATATTCGGTTTTGGAACGTCGCGCCTGGGTGGTGGCAGTTCGGACAAACCTACACCACATCCTACAATTTCTACTACTAAGACGACCCTACTACCGACGCTAAGGAAGCTCGATCGGTCTCCTTATTTAATTGCCCCATTTGCATATGTTTCGAATTTTTGTTGGTAGCAATTTATGTGTACTACTTATGTAACAAAGATATGGAACACAAAAAGCTATTAATCACAAAGAGACGAATTGACTTATAACTTAATTCAATTTTAAGACTCCACCGTTCTAGCCGGTGCCGTTTGTTTGTGTGCCATTAGTCCACCAACTGGCATCTCGCCAGGGGAACCGACTAGGATGTAACTTAACTTTCCAGCTTCTCTTAATGCAATACGGTTAACGCCCGGTATCAGAAAAAACTTGGAAAACACAAAATTTATTAGACGAAAATGAACGATTTAACTTATAAATTATACTCAAAAATGGAAACACAAAAGTTACAAAAAAAAACTTAATACTTGTGCTAAGTACATCCATCGGGATTTTGACTCACTCTTCTCACTAGTACACAAAACATTTTGTGTGACAACACCCCCCAGACTGAGCACATGCCGCCACACACACTTTGCCCGCCATGGTAGTTGCCTGGCTGGCCGGACCTCGGCCGTCTCGGTGCCCGCGCCACGGTAAATAGGTTAACCGTGGCGGGCACTGTACACTACTACAATATAGGGATATGGTAACATCAACTTGTGTTACTAAAGGTTGGAAAAAGTATAACTAGATCTGTTAGTAACACATTTTCTATTGTGCTCCAATTGCATATGTTACTATAGACTGGTTTATTCTAACACATTATACTTGCCTATTGGAACATTAATTTGTCTAGTGTTCAAATGATGTTTTGTTGTAACACCTTTTCTTTCTCTAGTAACACTTCATAATATGGTCGAATGCATATAATTAGCAACATATTTATTTATCTATTGGAACATTTACCTTGTGTTATAGGGATGTCGGTTGTAACCCTTTTTTAGTTCTAGTAACACATCTACGTTACGCATGGTAGAGCACAATATGGTTTGCAACATATTTCGGATGGTAATATCTTTTATATCTATTGTAACACTTTTTAATTTATATCATAACATATTCAAATTATGAAACAAATATTTATTTCGTCTATACATATGGCACACTGATTATTATATAATCACACAATTATGACACATTGCAAAAATCACATAAACCACACATTTCCATAATCATACATGATCCACGTATTGTAGAAATGATTTCAAACATAGTGCTTGTTCATAACAAATTATAGTATATGTACATAAAGATGTGGTTCTAGAGAGGAAACACACATAGTCCATACTAGAAAGAAAAATTCAAGAACTAGCTGGGATTCCTATACTCCATTTCTTCTTCTTGTACACATTGACGTAGGAATTCAACCATTAATTATTTCAACCTGCAAAGAAAATGTAAGCTGTAACATTGTAAATTAAGCCACATTAATATACATGAATGTAAAGTTAGAAAAGCTAGTTTTGAACATACAAACATCGAAGGCCAAGCAATTGGAACTCCTTTAATTAGCTTGAGCATCACCGATATTGTTGCACTCGGGCATAGGCCTCACTAATGGCTCATCTTTTGATATAGGGTGATTGATATGCGCTTTGTAGAATTGAGTTCCTATTTTAACTCCACCAACAATGGCTTATAGATTAGTGCTCAAGAGAGTTGCATAGGCCACATTGGCCTTATTAGGATATTTTGAAGTCACTAGTAGCACCATGGACCCAACCTACATAATCTCTTAGTGACCAACAACACTTAGTTGTACATCATGATCATGCAATTAGAACAAGTTATGTTCATCTACCCTGATTAGAGAAACTTGTTTAGGGGTTTGACTCTTGTAGCTTGTAGCCTTGTCATTAGCCACATGGTTAGTGCCCATTAACCGTGGTGGGCACTGTAACGAGCCAGCCCCAGTTAATCCCAGCACCTTTAAATAGTAGCCAGCCACCCACCCTTCTTCCTCATCGCCTCTTCCTCTTCCAAGTCGTGGAGGGGTGAGGTTTTTCCCTAAAAATTGCCAAAATATTTAAATTCAAGTTTGAGCACTTGATTTGGGGGAGGAGTACACCACAAAAGTTAAATAAGACACTCCCATCCTTCCTTTCCTCCTCTTTTTCCTCTCTTTGGCCCTCCAGATCTCTTTGATCTAGGTCTAAGCTCTAGATCCATTTTTATTTCTTTATTTTCTCTAATTCTTAGATGCTCTTGTAGATAGGCACTTAATTTGTGGAGGACACCACCCAAGGTAAATAAGACTCTCCCATCCTTCCCTCCCTCTTTTTTCCGATCTCTTTGCTTGGCCTCTAGATCTAAGCTAGATTATTCATGTTCATCTCTCACTTTTTTTCTATTTCTTAGATCATGCTCTTATTTATAGTTCGTAGGTCTAGAGTGGCGGTCTGATTGGCTGTACAACTTGTCGAGAGTGTGATTCCATGGTTAATACATTAACCATGGCAGACTAGTAGAGCCTCCCGAATTAACCATGGTGGGCGCGTTAAGTCGCCCGCCATGGTTAATAGTATTAACCGTGGAGAGCACTGGTACCCGCCACCGTAGTTCACGGATTAACCATGACCACCTATACATGATAGGCGCATTTGCCCGCCACGGTTAACCTTTTTTTCGCCTGCCATGGAAAAGATTTGTGTACTAGTGTCTTCCTCATCTATTGGATGCTTTAGAAAGAAAGGAATTTACGGACTTTCGATATGGTCCCAACATCGGCAATGCAGCTAGGTCTGGCCACACAGGAGGAGATTGAAGCTTGGTTGCTTAGCAGGATACAAGCACCTGAGGTCATTATAAGTGCTTCTTTGATCCATACTCATCTCCCAAGTCGTTGAATCATAACTATGTAATCACAATCTCATGCGAGATATGGGCGGTGTCGCTCGATAACTTAATTATGATTACCATAGTTGTGTAACAAACTCTTTCTCTGCTAAAAATGAAACAACTTAATTTATGTACAAAAGTTATCAGACACAACACTTAATCTATACTATTTGTGTAAATAAGTTATTCTATTAACTTGCCAATGTTGTCAAAAAGAACCTTAACATTAAAAATATATAAAAAGAAAGATAAAAAATTTGAAAATAAAAATAAAAAACACATAAGTTATTAAACACAAAAGGGACCGATTGACTTATAATCTAAATTAAAACTTAGAAACACAAAAGTTATGAAACACAACTTTTAACTTATATTATTATTACTAGGAAAAGTGCCCGTGCGTTGTAACGGGTGATGGGTAAATATATCAGTACCATCGATTTAAACTGCAATGGCTAATAATTTTTTTTTTATGTTATGAAGTTTGACGCGATAAGTATCTTATATCATGTTGTTGCATATTATTTGACACATGACAAAAGTGTAGCCCTTGTCAAAAGGAGTTTGTAATAGCAAGATTTTTTTTAGTATTTTTTTGATTGTTTTGATTTTCTATTATTTATAAAAATCTTAAATGATTTAAAAGAAAAAAGAAAACAAAAGAAAGAAAAAGTTCTGTTGTGCGGACGGGCCATGATCTTCGCCCACGGCTCAGCCCGACCAAGAGCCCGGTGTCCCAGTCCCGAAACGATAGATGCGCACAAAAGAATAAGAAAAGGAACTCCAAATTCTTTATAAACTATTTAAGCCCTAATTTATTTGTCTTTGGTATATTTGCATCCGGAACACTATTGTTTATTTCTAATTCCTTTTTGTCCTCTTCCTTTGATCGTGAGAAAGGTCGAGCGGCCAACCATGACCACGTTCGTCCGCTAGATCGACGAACGAGACACCCTCCACCGGTGCCCATGCTTGCACATGACTCATGAGCAATCGAGAAAAATTTCCCATGCACCGTGCCTGCTTGCTGTGCCGCTGCTGCCGGGGTCCCATGCCACCACACAAAAGACCACAGGATCCGCCTCGGAGCCACACCATAGATCCTGCTGCACTTTGAAGACCGCGACGCCTGCAATTCTGCACACCTGCTACTCTGTTTCTCTCGAGTGCATGACGATAGGTCCCGCTAGCTCTTTATTGTGGCCATCGAGTCATCGACCGTCAGATCGAGGATTCATCACGCGGATTGCTGACTTGTCGCGTGCGTATCCGGCACTTATTGCGCACACCGCACATTTGTGCTTCTTCTCTCTGGCTGACACGCGGCCCCGCCTGCGCCGTCGGCACATGTGGAAGGCGTCGCCTCTCGATTCCAAATCCTCTGTGCGCGTGCCTGAGTCTCTTCATCTGCGACAACAACTGCGCGTGCGCGCTGTGTGGAGCTGGCTTAGCTGAGCGGAGGCAGCGGCGAGTGTAGAGGCGCTCCTGGCCACGCGCAGAGGCAGCGGCAGCGAGTTGACGCGGCTAGCGGCGCGGAGGCCGTGGGCGGGCGCCCGGCAACAAGACGCAACCTCGTCTGATGCCCTCTTCGATTCTTCTCGATTACCTCGATCAAATTCTCTTCTTTAATTTGCTCTTCAATCTTGTTGTTTGGTGATTGTACGTTGAGGAGGTCTACAGGATTTATTTATACTCAATTTTGATTGTCTGTGTTGTATTCGTGATCATAAGAAAGATAAGAAAGATCTGTATGGCGGAGGCGGACAATACGTTTTTAGTCCTCGTATCCGTCTTACGGCGGAGGCAGCGGACTTGGAAAAGGGAAACACCGGCCCGATCGGGACATGGAAACCGAAGAGGCGAAGGGACAGGCGGACAGACTGAGGGACGGGCGGACAGATTAGGTGCAGATTGGCGAAAATTTTCGTGTTTTATTATTTACTAGGAAAAGTGCCCGTGCGTTGTAACGGGATCTGCATCACCTGGTGCTCATGTCAACAATAATGACTTGCCTATTTTGTTACATTTAATTAGAGTTTTATCTAAATTTGATAAATTTGAAAGTCCATAGTTAATGCTATTGCAAGAAGAGTTTTATATGCGTTCTAAATTATAGGACAAGTCCAGCACCTTGCTCGATCGCGGGGTGTGTTTAATTCTCCAACTTTTTTCTAAAATTTTAAAAAATTTTCATCACATCGAAATATTGAATGCACCAAAACACGCATGTCCAGAGTATAAAATGTATGCAAACAAAATAACTAATTATACAGTTTTTAGATCTATATTGCGAGACGATTTTTTTAACTCCAGTTAGGATAATATTTATACGTATTAACGCTGCCCGTGCGTTGCAACGGACCCATATTTATTGTATGATTCCCATACCAACAGTAATTAAATGTATATATATTTTTAACAAATATATTGATCAAGTTTAATCCAACATCAAATAAATTATAACGCCCATTATAATACTATATATTTATTATTTTATTTTATATTTTATATTTTTATTCATAAGAAAGAGTAGGAGATAATCTGGAATCCATCTATAATAGAGTTTGCGCTGGACTAAGAGAACACAAATAGAGGGGCTATAACACAAATGCGGCACTGGGTCAGTCTATAGACCGGTGGAGTGTGAGGCTAGTCTATCATGGACCGGGTCTACACTGAAGGGTATATATGGATTGTGTTACTGGATTTATTTTTACAGGAAAATGGCCATATATTGGGTGTGACGCAGGGATTAAATCAGCTTGCTTGCCGGAGCGTGGTGTCACTCGGTTCTTGTGTTGCCCAAGCGTGGTGGAAGGAGGAGGCGGTAGTGTCTTTGCGCCTGCAGCACAGCCCCGGACAGACTCGTCACTGCACATTTGCATATTGATGGCCACTCAGATATTGGATCAAGGTAGCCACTTATTTACAAAGGACCTCTGTCTGTTCCATTGGATCAGGACTCTGTTTGTTATTAATTTTTTTTGCCATATTCATTTTGGTAAACTCAGAGATTTAAGTTGCATCTCATATTGCTTAGATGAAGTGTCTGACGGCGCTCGGCTTTGAGATCGAACCAAAATTTCTCAATTAGTTGCATATAGGTTCCTTGGATGCATCTTAGAAAGTTCATTTGATTCATGGTTATGATGATAGGTTGCATAAAATTGCCTTGAAATTTATTTTTCACACCTCTATTTAACCCTATATGATGGCTTCAGCATTCAGTCTTATTAACCTTAGTTTTGTTTATTTCTTTTTCCTAGCAGGCCATGTAGTTCAACTACAAAGCTGTCAAGCATGGGAGTTGCACCTTCAAATTTGATTGTTGGTGTTCCAAAAAGGAAAGGATAGTCGACTAATGAAGTTTATGCCTGCTATATTTAAAATTTTATGGTTTTAGTTAGCTATGGTTGCATCATGCTGACCATGTGTTTAGTGGAATACCCTTGTAAGATGTGGTTAGTACCGGACCATTTCACTAACCTGTATTTGATTTGCAAAGGTACCTCGAGGCCACTCCATGGTATATACTTTTGTGAATCTAAACTCTAATTACTCGATAATTTAATTTGCAGATCATCTTTTAGCTGTCGATATATGCTGGAAGATTAGTTTTAGGGACCGTAAAGAGGTTCTGATAAGCATGGAACAACTCCTTTATATTCCTCCATGTACTGTTTTGGAAAGGTAATCATGAGTGACTGAATTTTTTCGGTATCTAACTTTGTCTAATATTGTTGTCAAAAAACTTCGTCCTAATATGATTATTCCCCCTAATGGAATCAATCCCTTGGGATGTCTGCTTAGTTGTGCACCTTTTTTCATCTCAGCAACTGCTTTTTGCATCTGAAGAGAATTGTATGTCTATTACATAATCAGTCCTTCAAGTAATAAACCACATCACTGTATATCTCTGCTAGACAGTGATATGTATTTTCGGTTGCGGCATACATTGAAGGACATATCAAAAAGAACGATCAGGCGTCATTAGAAATAAATTGATAGGGTTCTTCTTGGTGCAAACACTTTTTTGTCAGTTCATGTCAATTTAAGTTCATCGTTCTTTTTGTTTGTAGGATAGTTGATGATATACTGGTTTTATTGATGAGAAGGTCTTGCATTTAATGGAACTATATTTAGATTTTGAAAAGACGTGCAAATGAATGTTTTGACAGCTGTCTTCGGCAGATTGTAGGCAAGACAAGTTTTCCTTGTTATGCATAAGTGTTTTTCGAATTATATACATGGTCATATACAATCGTGTGCATTTTTAAAATAAAACCGTAGCGTTAGCACGGGCATTATACTAGTGTATAAAAGTTATGCAACCAATTAAACAACTTGTGTACATAAGTTATTCTGTACAATTTGTATACATAAGTTATTCAACACAACTTTGCCAACACTTGCTGTGGGACGTAGATATTCGGACAAAAATCAACCAACCTAACCTGTCCCTAACAACGCATTTAGAGGAGATTATGCCCGGGATTCCCCGGGCGAAGGCCCCGAGTTCAGGGAAGACACCTCCGTCTCGAACGAAGTTCCCGTGGACCGCAAAGGCCGGAGACGAGCTCGAGCTCGTCCCAAGGAGATATTTTCCCCGCCTCGAACGAGCTCCCACGGGGGGCGTAAGGGGTATGGCGAGCTCCACCTCGTCGGCCGAGCTCACTTCCGTCTCGAACGAGCTCCCCCGGCGTCGGACCCAAGAACGATCGGGAAAATCCGGGACATGATGATCGGGACGCAAGGTCACAGGCTTGCGGTCGGCGCCGCAACCTATGATCGCATCTCGCTGCAGGGCGAGATCACCGGCGGCACGCAGCGGCGTGGGGCTGTCGGTTTTCGCCGAGTCATGCCAAGCACAAAGGACAAGCGCTACACAACAAAAACAACCTCGGCGGATGAGGGCGAGCTCCCCGTCGACCTCTCTGGCCACACGTTTTCCTGCGACACCAAGTGCGAGCATTTAAGGCTCGGCGCCTCCCGCGACCCCGGCCGTGGGCGCCCGGCGCGTGCCCGACGGGCGGTATGGTGCGGGAGTACGGCGGCGGCGGGGCGAGCTCATGCCCCCTCTACACCAACCAGCGAGCTCGAGGCTCGGCGCCCGGCACGTACTACGTATCGGGATACGGAGCCGCCCCTATTCTACTCTATGGCGACCGGGCGGCGTGCCTGCAGATAGGGGGTGGCCGGAAGCGCACGTCGGACAGCCTGCCGTGCCCGACATGGCAGGAGATATCTTCTCCTTCACCCCTTCTACTTGTATTTCTTCCACCTTGCAGGTCCTCAGCTCGGTGGCGCCACGTGAGCTCCCCTTGAGACTATAAAAGGGAGGGCTCGGCCACCGGCAAGAACAAGCGCTCTTACACTCAGAACACACAAATCGTCCGATTCTACACACATCAGCCAGACACGGGGCTCATCTCCCTCTCGCCCGCTTGTATTCCGCCCCGACACGAGCGGTTTGAGCTCGATAGTGCCATACACTGGACTAGGGTGCCCGATTGCCCGAACCGGTATAAACCCTTGTGTCATTGTCCTTGAGCTAGGACATCGTTGCACACATTAGCTAGTCGATTCTTGTGACCGTGGTATCACGACCACGGCGGTTGCCGCGCCCGGGTAGGGGCAGCGCTAGTGTGACAACCACCGCCGATGGCTCCCTTCACCACCGCTCGGCGTTGGCGCCCGATGCGCGCCGGGACCACTGGACCGCCCGGCACCGCTCGGGGGCTCCTCGTTGGAGCCACCTTCCCTCGGATGGTGCGGGGGCGAGATGACGCCCGCCCTCATCCGCGGCGCCCGCCCGACGCGCCGTGCTGGTTCACTCCGATCGGGACCCGACTTCGGTCCGTTGAGCCCCGTCGGCGGCGGCCGACCGTTTCTTCGCCGCCATCGCGGACCTGCTTCCACACATCTTGAGCCCGAGCCGACTCGGGAGCTCTTCCGCGATGTCACCTTCTCCACCGCCAACGTCGTCTGCAGCTCGCAAGGCGGACCACGCTCTCCCGACGAGTTCCTCCGCCCGCGTATGGCGAATGTACCCACGAGGGCAGCTCTTCCACTGCCGACTTACCAGCGGCGCCGAGCTGAATGTTCGCCCTCGAGTCCGCGCTGGCGCCCGAGTCTCGCGGGGCGATCCCAAGACGCGAGTGCTACATGTGCCACACGCCCGAGGGCCATGTGCGCGGCGTCCACGTCCGAGGGACGAGTCCTCCCAGCACACACCGGCACCCTCGGGGGCGGGGCTGACGGCGGCTCGCTCAAAGGCGCCCGCCTAAAGCGGGTTCACGAGCGCCTCGACAAGCTTGAAGAAGCCGAGCATGAGATCGCTCGGAGCACGACGCCCTCCTCGAGGAGGTGGGAGGATGCCCGACCCAGTATGAGCACGGGGGCGGAAGCGCGACGCCCGCATCGACGAAGCCGACGACCTTCCGCTAGTCTTCGCGCGAGCGATGCAGAACCTCGCAGCCGCCACCGAGCTCCTCCACGAGCTCCCCGAACCCGAGGCACCGGAAGCCCGAGGAGGCTCCACCGGCGCCACGCTCCCTCATCGAGAGGGCCGCGGGCAGCGGCGCAGTGGAGAGCTCGGAGTCACATCGGCGCCTTCGAGGGGAGCATGAGGCCTCCTCCAACCGGAGGCCGAACCGAGGAGAGTCTCCACGGGTCCATGCTCGCCGCCGGGTGGGAGAGAACCACGACGCCCGGGACACCCTCGACGCGCGACGACGACGCGGAGGCGCCGGAAGCGCCCGGACACCGAGCCCCACGACCGGTCGCGACGGCAGCCAGGACATGACGACGACCGCCCTAAGATCCTATAGCAAGAGGAGGGGCGACCGCTTCGGCCCGGGGAGGATCGCAGCCGCGGCCCGACCCCGAGGTCGGGGATCTGCGACGAGCGCTCTCCCCAGCACGCGATGCTTTCGAGCTCGAGGTGGAGCGCGAGGGACGGAGTCCCACGCCGACGCGAGGAGGCCCCGGGTGTTCGCTCTGGGTCCACGACGCGGCACCCATTCCACAGCGCTTCCGAGCCCCGACCCGTCCGGAAGTACAACGGAGAGACGGACCCCGCCGTGGGCTCGAGGGACTATCGCCTTGCGTGCCGCGGGAGGAGCCGACGACGAGCTCTTCATCATCTCGCACCTCCCCTTGTATCTCGGCGACACGGCTCGGTCCTGGCTCGAGCATCTGCCCGCGAGGGGATGATCGACAGCTGGCGCGACCTCCGCGACGCCTTCGTGAGAACTCCGGGGGACCTACTCGCGCCCGAGCAACACATGGGACCTCCGCGGCTGCAGCGGCGGAGGAACGAGAGCCCGCGCGACTACATCCGGCGCCAAGCTTTGCAACGAGCTCACCGACGCCACCGACGCCGAGATCATCACCGCCTTCACTTCGGCACAACCTGCGAGACGCTCATCCGTGAGCTCGGCATCCGCAAGCCCAAGACGGTGAAGGAGCTCCTCAACCTCGCCACGAACCACGCTGGGGGCGAGGAGGCCATCTCCGCGCTGTCCTCCACGGCACCACCGGCAAGGGCAAGGAGAAGGCCGCCGACGGCCGGGCGAGGGGTCAAGCTCGCGCCCAAAAAAGAGGAACAAGAACAAGCGCCACCAAGCGCGGGGACGACCGTCGCGGTCACCGAAAAGAAGAAACCGAGCGCCAAGGCCGCAAAGCCCGGTGCCCCTAAAGACTTCTTCGAAAAGAAGCTTGAGCTCCCCTGCCCCAGCCACAAAGGTCCGGTCAAACACAAGCTCAAAGACTGCAAGCTCCTATGGAAGTTCGTGGCGGAGGGGCGGGCGAGGGCGGGGCGACGGCACCGCGAGGGCGACTTTGACGGCGAGCAAAGGGCGACAAGGGCGCCTTCTTTGAGGACGGCGTGTTGAGTCAACGTCGTCTTCGGCCGCCCACCGGGCGCATTTAATCAAGCGTCGCCCGAAACTCTTGCAGGCGGTCCTCTTCACCGAGCCGTCGCTCTCCTTCCCTCAAGTGGTACGAAACCCCGATCACCTTCGACAAGAAGGACCACCCTGTGCACGTTCCTCATCCAGGGCGGTTCCCTCTCGCTGTCGACCCCATAGTCGGCACCAAGCTGCTCGGCAAGGTGCTCATGGACGGCGGCAGCGGCCTCAACCTCCTCTACGTCGACACCATGGAGGCACCGGCATCACGCGAGACACGACTTGCCTTCCACGGACCCCCATCCACCTGGTGGTGCCGGGAAGCGGGGCGTTCCCGCCGGCGGATCGACCTCCCGTCACCTTCGGCGATCCGAGCAACTTCCGCGCAAGGAGGTGCTCACCTTCGAGGTGCTCCGTACAAGAGCGCATACCACACGCGCCGTTGGGACGGCCGTGCTATCACGAAGTTCATGGCCGGCCCCCTAACTACACGTACCTCAATCTCAAGATCCCCGGGCGAAGGGCGTAATCACCGTCAACTCCACCTTCGAGCGCGCCTTCAACTGCGACAAGGAGGCCGTGCGGCGCCGCGCCCTCATCGAGTCGAGAAGCTCGTCCCCGAGATGCTCGCATAGGTCCGCGCCGAGGACTCGCCGAGGCCTGAAGAAGGCTACGAGCACGCGTCTAGCAAGGTGGCGAGCGCATCCGTTGAGCTCGAGAAGGCGGCAGGATCCTTTGAGCCTGGACGAGGACGCCAAGACGGTGACGGTCGATGAGGAGGGGCGCGCCGTCGTGTCGGCGCCGAGCTCACCCCTAAATAGGAAAGTGAGCTCATCGACTTCCTCCGCGCGAACCTCGACGTATTCGTGTGGAGACCCCACGACATGCCCGGCATACCGAGGGAAGTCGCCGAGCACACCTTAAACATCAAGCTCGGCTCTCGGCCGGTGAAGCAAATGCGGCTCGGCGTTTCGACGACGGTAGGCGGCAGGCAATCGCCGAGGAAATAGATAAGCTCTTAGCGGCGAGCTTTCTTAAGGAGGTGTATCATCCCGAGTGGATAGCCAACCCTGTATTAGTTAAGAAGAAGAATGGGAAATGGAGAATGTGTGTTGATTATACGAGTCTCAACAAGGCATGCCCAAAGGATCCGTTTCCTTTGCCGCGCATCGACCAAATCGTTGACTCCACCTCCGGTGCGAGACGCTCTATTTTCTCGACGCATACTCTAGCTATCACTAAATCGTGATGAACGAGCTCGATCAGCTCACAACCTCCTTCATCACTCTTTTCGATGCGTTACGTTACGTAACCATGCCCTTTGGGCTCAAAAATGCGGGCGCTACCTTCCGGAGGTGCATGCGAGAAAGTCTTCAAAGAGCTTCTCGGGAAGCGCGTTGAAGCATCGTCGGCGACATCGTAGTTAAGACAAAGCGCACGGGGGGAGCTCATCCTAGACCTCAAGGAAGTCTTGACAAGCTCCGCAAGTTTGGCATAAAACTCAACCCCGAGAAATGCGTCTTTGGGGTCCCTCGAGGAAGCTTCTCGACTTCATAGTCTCCGAGCGCGGCATTGAAGCCAACCCCGAGAAGGTCGAGGCCATCCGCAGCATGGGACCGATCAAGAACGTCAAGAGCGTGCAGCGGCTCACGGGTGCCTCGCCGCCCTCGCGGAGTTTATAGCTCGACTCGTCGAAATGTAGTCTCCCCGCTATACAAGCTCTGGCGGACCGAAAGTGCTTCGCTGGACCGACGAGGCCCGAGCCGCGCCGATTCTCTAAAGGAGCTTTTGGCAAGCCCACCCATACTCACCCCGCCCAAGCCGGATGAGCCAATGCTTTGTTGTACATCGCGGCCACCTCCTCGCGGTCGTGAGCACGGTGCTCGTGGTCGAGCGAGAAGAGGAAGGTCACGCACTACGGTGCGGCGGTTTACTTCGTCCGGCGTGGTCCTCTCCGATCACGAAGACCCGCTACCCGCACCTCCGGCTTCGCCTCGCGCTCCTCTTTCACGCTGCCGCAAGCTGCGGCACTACTTTGACGCCACCCGATCACGGTCGTCTCCAAGTTCCCGCTAGGCGAGATTATTCGCAACCCCGAGGCCACGGGGCGCATCGCCAAGTGGGGAATCGAGCTCATGGGGTCGGACATCTCCTACGCCCCCAAGAGATGCGACAAGTCCCAGGTCCTCCCCGACTTCGTGGCCGAGTGGACCGAGACGCAGCTGCCCCCCAGGCCGGATGACGTCGAGTACTGGACGCTCTACTTCGACGGCTCAGTGAAGAAGCATGGCGCAGGGGCGGGATTGGTCTTTGTTTCACCTCGCAACGCACGCATGAGGTACTTTCGATCCGCCTAAACTTCACCGCTTCCAATAATGTCGCCGAATCACGAAGCCTTGGTGAACGGGTTGCGCCTCGCCATCGAGCTCGGCATCAAGCGCCTCGAGATCGCGGGGACTCAAGCTCGTCGCCGACCAAGCCACGAAGGAGGCCGACTACGTCAGCCAAAGAATGATCGCGTACTCGCCAAGATCCCCGCGAGCTCGAGGAGCACTTCGACGGGCTCGAGTTCAAGCACATCCGCCGCCAGTACAATGGCGATGCTGACGTCCTAGCGAAGCTCGCTTCCGACCGATTGCAGGTCCCTCCCGGTGTCTTCGCCCATGACT
Source organism: Hyparrhenia diplandra (assembly GCA_015847255.1). Taxonomy (NCBI): domain Eukaryota; kingdom Viridiplantae; phylum Streptophyta; class Magnoliopsida; order Poales; family Poaceae; genus Hyparrhenia; species Hyparrhenia diplandra. The sequence continues at coordinate 148,105 of JADLZK010006947.1, read as the reverse complement.
AGTACATCCCTCGATCCGACTCGATGGGGGAAGGTGCAAACAAACGCGCGGACCCGGCCAAGGCCCCGTTTCGTTCCCTTCCTACCAAAGTCAAAGCCTCATGCGAGCTCCTCGAGCTCGCCGATGGAGATCGACAGAGAAGTGGACCTGCGTCGACACTAAGGTCTTCGCGACCCCGGCCGGAGTCCTCGAGACCTGACTGGCGAGTTCCCATCGTAGCGTGGCTACGGGATGGCAAGCTCCCCGCCGAAAAGGAGGAGGCCAGGCGCGTCGCCCGACGAGCCAAATCCTACGCCATCATCGAACACGAGCTCTACAGAAAAGCGCGTCTGAGTGCTCCAACAATGCATCACCTTCGAGGAGGGGCGCGAGCTCATCGATAGATCCACGCCGGCGAATGCGGACACCACGCGGCCTCCCGAGCTCTGGTGGGCAAGGCGTTCCGCCAAGGCTTCTACTGGCCTACCGCCGTCGCTGACGCCAACCAGGTCGTACGTTGCTGCGAAGGATGCCAGTTTCTTAGCCAAGCAAACGCACCTTCCGGTCAGTAGGCCCTCCGACGATCCCCATCACTTGGCCCTTTGCGGTCCGGGGGCTCGATATGGTCGGACCCTTCACAAGATCGCCTCGGGCTTCACTCACCTCTTCGCCGCCATCGACAAGTTCACCATGTGGATCGGTGATGCCCATCTCGCCGCATCGAGGTCGCAGAAACGGTCAAGTTCTTCGACGGCATCATCCACCGCCGGCGCACCGACTCGATCATCACCGACAACGGCACCAATTTCACCGCGTATCTTCCTCGGCAGTGCGGCGACTACAACATTCGTGTGGATTGGGCTTCCGTCGGTCACCGAGGGCGAATGGGGGCGTCAAGCGCCAACGGTATGATTTTGCGGGGTCTAAAGCCGCGAATCTTCAAAAGGTTGAAAAGTTCGGTGAACCGTGGCTGGCCGAGCTCCCCACCGTCGTATGGAGCCTCGTGTCCACGCCGAGTAGAGCCACGGGGGCGCACACCCTTCTTCTAAGTCTTTGGCTCGAGGTCGTGCTCCCACCGACCTCGACTACGGCGCCGCCACAGTTCAAGCCGCACAACGACGCCAAGAACTCACTCACCTGAGGACGCCCGCGGACCAGCTCGAGGAAGCTCACGAGGTCGCGCCGCCACGCGATTCGGGCCAAGTACCCGGCAGTCCATGCGCCGATACCACGACCGCCACGTCCCGAGGTTGAGCCTTCAACATCGGCGACCAAGTCTGCGGGCGAGTGCAAAGCACGAAGGAGAAGCACAAGCTCGACGCCCGGGAAGGACCGTTCACCATCGCTCGAATTCTACGCCCAGGCTCATACAAGATCCAAGATTCCCACGGCCGCGAGCTCTCCAACTCCTGGAACATCGAACAGCTACGTCACTTCTATCCTTAGATGTTTCCTGTAATATCGCTCTCACATGAGCTCGAATAAAAATGAAACACCTCGATGCGAAATTTGTGCAAGCATTCGAACTCTCCTTTTTGTACCACGGTCGTTAAGCAATGGCTGCCCTTCACCTCCAGCAAGGCCCGCCCTTGCTCGGGGGCTACAGGGGACGGGGCGCACACCCCGCCTTTTCACAAACTCATTTTTTTTTTGCAAAAACTCCAAAACCACATGAACACTCGAGGAAGAGCTCGATAAGCTCGATCTCGCACTTGTTATCTCTTTACCCCGATGAACGTGAAATCTAACGAACTAAAGGGCCCCGAAAGTGATGTCTTCGAGCTCTCCCCGCTTACCCATCGAACTCTAGCGCCTCCACGGCCAACGAGAAAAGGGGCCGCTACCTCAACCGATAAGATTCGAACTCGAAAATGACAAGTTGCTTAGAACTACGAACCACGTGAAAAAGATAACAAGTCGTTCATAGCATGAATAATTCGTTATATTTACATTCGGCCCCGAGCTCGGGGACTTATTTCGAAATGAGGCAGCGACGCCTCACGCTACCCCCTAATCCCTACGCAGATCCCTCGCCGCCGTCGTCGTCACCGAGGAGTCCCCCTCCACCTCCTCCTCGCCGGCGGTAGGCTCAAACACCTCGAGCTCCTCGACCGCGAGCCTAAAGAGCTTCCTCGCCCCTTCATCGAGCCGGGCCTCCACAGCAAAGACAATGTCGCCCAACGCCACGCCCTTCAACTCGGCTCGGGCCAGCCCTTGCCCACTATCTTCCTCCTCGGATGTCGGGGATAGTGGGCGAGAACCGCCCAACGCCTTGTGAACAAAGACGATGGGCATTCTCCCTCACCACGGCCGGAGCCGCAGCACCCCCGGGTCCCGAGCCCGCACCTCCTCGACCCCGAGGGTTTCGCAAGCGCCCTCAATGTCGAGGATGAGGTTGGTGTGGGCGCGCTCCGCCCTCGCGTGACGCCCTCGGCCTTCACGCCCGCTCAAGGAGAGCTGAAGCCTCAGCTTCCTTGGTCCGGAGCTCGTCGGTCTTCCCGCGGAGCCCATCCTGCACGGCCAGGAGGTCGCGCTGGCCCACCGCGCCAAGGTCCGCTTCCTTCCGGGTCGGCCGAGCTCAAGGTGCTTCACCGTGACTTCTGCGCAGCGGAGCTTGTCCCTCTCCTCGAGCTCCCGAGCCAGCTTGGACGACTTCTTCTTCTCAACTGCACAAGGACAAACAAGTCAAAACCATGAGCTCCCGACTGCGAAAAGAGAGGCGCTTACATGCTAACGCCCGATAGAGCTCCTCCTGGTTCTCCCACAAAGAAAGGTTCTACCGTGTCGAGCCGGACCCTCTCCACCTCCGAAGCATGAAATAAAACCGACCATTCGGCGGCATCGTGGTCGTAAGCTAAAGCGCCCCACCCGCCTAAGTCTATCGGCCTAGCAACCGGGGACAAAGAGAAAAAGGCAAACGAACTCGAAGCAAGTACTCACCCTCGAGCTCGGCGTCACGATCCCGCGGCGCCTTTTCCCCTCGGCATCACGCTCCTCCTCCAGCACTTTGGCCCGCTGCTCGAGCGCCCGAACGTTCAGCTCCCTTGTCCTCGGCGCTTGGTGGAGGTCGGCCGAGCTCTTTACGCATAAGCTCGCGTTGCCGGCGGTTCCGGCAACGAGCTCCTCCTCACGCTTCACCGCCGCCTCGTCCACTTGGCGGACCTCGCGGCGACCTCCTCTCGGGCTCGATAGAGGCGTGCTCGTCAATGTCGCGAAGGTGCACAATGGCGTCGTCGGCGCGCCTCCGGATATCGCGGTGCAAGGTAGACACTTGGCCAAGGCCCCCGCCGCACGGGACCAGGCCATGTCTATCCTCTCCGGGAGGTCCTCGATCTCAAGTCCGGCGGCTGCGATGCGGTTGTACCCCTCCACGGCCGCCCTCAAGTCCTGCAACAAAGAAAATAAGTACCGCGTACTCACACCTATCGGAGAAAGAGCGGGCGGACACAACACCTACCCGGACGATCCGATGAAGGCACTCGGTGCCCCTCCCGAGATCCGGCGCCACCTCCGTGGCGGCAATCATGGGCAGCTTCGGCTCCGTCGTCCCACTTTGCCAAGGTAGGATACGTGGCGCGGCCGGCCCTCGCCCGGCCTCCAACGAGCTCTCCGGAGCATCTCGGCCGGCAGCGTCCGGCGCTGGTCCGGGCCGGGCGTGTTCTCAAGCATCAGCCACGCGCCAAGTGTCGGCCGGGTCCTCGGCATCTCGGGGCGATGAGCTCGACACGGGCCCCGCGGTCGACGTCACCCCGGTAGTGGGCTCCCGAGGCACCTCCACGGTCGCCGGCACGTCCGCCGAGGGAAGCTTGCCCCAACGGCGGGATCCCCGAGAGAAAACTGCGACAACGGTCTCCTCGCGCGACCACCGACACCGGCACCTCACCCCGTGTCACGGCCGGGAGGGCGACCTTGTCTTCGCCACGCGGACCCGAGCTGTCCGCGACCATCTCCGCGCCATCCAACCCCAGCCAGGCCGGTTGAGGGCTGATCCCCGTGGCGCCAACCCATGCTCCTCTACCTTCCTCGGGGGAGCCGAGGTCAATAACCTCCGGCTCCACGCTCTCCGCAATAGGAGCGGGCTGGGGCACCAAACTCTCCAACCGCGGCAGCGAGCTTATCGGCGTGGCCATCACCCGGGTCACCGGGATGGTGCTCAACGACGGCGCTGCGGGCGCTCCCGCTGACCCGACTCGGCTCCACCCCTCCTCCGGGAGCTTGGGGAGCGATCGGCCAAGGGCCTGCACAATGGGGGAGGAGGATCAACCACCGAGCGCGCCGCCGCCGCCCTCCTTGGTCGCTTGATGGGGTTCGGGGTCCCGGGGCCTAACCTTGGCCCCTCGCGCAACGAAAAGGAGGGCGGAAGTTAACATCGGGGAAGGAACTCGACAACAACGTGCGCGCTCACGAGAGTGGCGAGCTCAAGCACTTACCCGATAGCCACGCGCCTCTTCTTCTCTTTCTTCTCTCCTCCCCGCGCGGAGCTCGTCGGGCGCCCTCTTCCTTTGAGCACGGCTCGGGAGGAGGGCCGACCGGTGCACGCATCCGAACCACCGAGGTCGCCGGGGGCCACCCAGGATGACGGCGTTGCGTGCTCCTCCCCAACGCCCCGGATCCGCGAGCTCCCCGAGTCTCCGACGGCGCGTCGTCGGCCTCCCCCCTCAAGCCTCACTCTCCTCCGATGACTCGGCGGCGGCGGCGGGCAGCTCCCTGCGGAACGCACCGGAAGGGACAGGCCTCGCCCGGCGGAAGATGGGGCTCGAGGTACACCGGCCCAACCTGCAGAAACAGAGAGAAGATTGATTCCTCGTAAGCAATAAAGTCAACTCGAACATCAAAGGGACAAGGAAAGGGACTCACCAATGCCCGTGGACGCCGTGTCGGGCAATGCCATTGGTATGTTGTTGGGGTCCGCCAGGATCTTGAAAGGTTTCCCGGTCCCCCAGCGAACTATATACTCCACCTCATCGGCTGGAAGCGGCACAGCAGTCACCGTGCCCTCGAAGGGCTTCTTCTCCTCGGTCATCTCCCAGAGGCGGAGAGCTCTCCGCCTCAAGGGGACAACCCCATGCCCTAGAGCCCAAGCGTAGAGGAGGGGCTCCGTGAGGCCGGCCCGCTTTAGGAGCTCCACCTTCCGGGCGACCTCCTTGACCTGATGCAGCAGGTGACTGTGGGGGAGCTCCCTCCACAGATTGTCGGAGTCGAGGAACACGCCGCTGATGAATCGGGGAAGGGGATGCGCCTCGTCGTTCTTCAGGTAGAACCACTCGTCTCTCCACCCGATGTTCGACGAGTGGGAGACGATGGTGGGGTACTTCTCCCTTCACGCCGGGGCGAGGTTGCGGCCGACGATGCGACCAATCGGGGACGGCCTCCTTCAAGCCGTCGAGGCGTGCGTGACCTTCGCGTGGAAGAAATGCTTGAACAGCTCCCAATCGGCCTCGATCCCTAGCCATCCCTCACAGAGGACGGTGAAGGCTGAGATGTGGAGGATGCCGTTGGGGTTCGAGATGTTGGAGCTCGGCGCCCGATGACGCGGCGATGGACAGAAAGAAATCGGACGCCGGGGACGCCGAGCCCCCTGTCGTGGAAGGAAGCGAAGGAGACGATGTAGCCATCCAGAGGGTTGGGAGAGGCATGCGTCGGAGACGGCACGATCCATTCCCGCGCTGCGGTCGGCGGTGGAAGACCGCCGGTCGTCACGCGCTCTAGCAAAGATGTCCCCGCCGACTGGACGGCGACCACGAGCCCATGATTTCCCTCCCGACTCGATGGCGATTCTCAAGGGATCTCGGGAGGCGGGCTCTCTCACGCAGCAATGACCGGAGGTGAATTGGGATCTGAAGCGGGAAGGCAAAGGAGAGCTCTGGCGGCGGAAGGAAAGTGAAGGGATAGCCCTAATCCCCTATCTCCTATTTATAGGATGAGCTCGGGATGGATCCACCGGCGCAACCGGGCCGGGGTGGCCCACCACTTTCACGAGAACCTCTCCGCGCCCTCTGCGTGCGCCGCCACGTGGCGAAACGGCCCGGGCCAATGCCGCACGAACAGTAACGGTTACCCTCCGCCGAAAACAACGGTAACTCCCCAACGGTAACTTTTCCCAACGGCTCTTTTTTTGTAGGTGAAAATCCCGCGACTGCTCGTCGCCAACGGTCGTGTATTTCCAACGACCTCACCACCGCCGCGAGCTCATGACGAGTCAAGCTCCGTGTTCGAAGGCTGGCTCTCATGAGTTCGAAGGCCGCCCCGAGACACCCCGAGCCGAGCGCAACGGAGGAGAGGCATCGGCGGCCCATGCCCCGAACATCCACGGGGACTCGGGGCTCCACCCGAGACGCACTTGAGTCGCCGGCCGATCGCGAACGGCCTCCTCGGGTCATCCTCCACGACGAGGGGCGCGAGCCACCGAGAACCTTTGGGACCTCGGCGACTATAGAGGACGGGTCTGCGGAATATGAGGTTGGCCCTCGAGCTGGCCCAACGAACGAGCTCGCCCCGAACGCAGGCTCGGACCTCACTCAAGCAATCCGCTTTAAAGCTCATAGGAGCGCCGACTTCGCCCACGCGGTAAAGTCGGGTTTCGAGCTCATCTTTTTTCCCAGCAAGCACACGAAGAGCGAACAACGAAAGACACTCACCAAAACAAGCCTCCGCGAGGACCTCTCGTCCTCCCCGCGGCCTCGGGGGCTACACCCTGCGGTGCGCTCGCGTGTACCCTAACGAGAAATCTGTTCCCTAACCTAACGACGGCAGGGCTGCTTAGTGCGCACAGAGGCCGCCCTCCTCCGTGCGCTCGGGGGGCTACTTTGTGGGACGCAGATATTCGGACAAAATCAACCAACTTAACCTGTCCCTAACAACGCATTTAGAGGAGATTATGCCCGGGATTCCCCACGGCGAAGGCCCGAGTTTAGGGGAAGACAGCTCCGTCTCGAATGAGTTCCCGTGGACCGCAAAGGCCCGGAGATGAGCTCGAGCTCGTCCCAAGGAGATAGCTTTCCGCCTCGAACGAGCTCCCACGGGGGCGTAAGGGTATGGCGAGCTCCATCTCGCCGGCCCGAGCTCACTTCCGCCTCGAACGAGCTCCCCAGGCGCCGGACCCAAGAACGATCGGGAAAATCCGGGACATGATGATCGGGACGCAAGGTCACAGCTACGCGGCCGGCGCCGCAACCTATGATCAGACCTCGCCTGCAGGGCAAGATCATCGACGGCACGCGCGGCGTGGGACTGTCAGACCACGCCGAGTCATGCCAAGCACAAAGGACAAGCGCTACACAACAAAAACGACCTCGGCGAGACGAGGACGAGCTCCCCGTCGAGCTCTCCCCGGCCACACGTTTTCCTGCGACACCAAGTATGAGCATTTAAGGCTCAGCCGGCGCCTCCCACGACCCCGACCGTGGGCGCCGGCGCGTGCCCGACGGGCGGTATGGTGCGGGGAGTACAACGGCGGCGGGGCGAGCTCATTGCCCCCCTCTACACCAACCAGCGAGCTCCGAGCTCGGCGCCCGTACGTACTACGTATCGGGATACGGAGCCGCCCCTATTCTACTCTACGGCGACCGGGCGGCGTGGCACAAGATAGGGCGGCGGCCGGAAGCGCACGCCGGACAGCCCGGCGTGCCCGACATGGCAGGAGATATCTTCTCCTTCACCTCTTCTACTTGTATTTCTTCCACCTTACAGTCCTCAGCTCGGTGGCGCCCTGTGAGCTCCCCTTGAGACTATAAAAGGGAGGGCTCGGCCACCGGCAAGGAAAAAGCGCTCTTGCACACTCAGAACACACACAAATCGTCCGATTCTACACACCATACAGAGACCTGGGAGCTCATCTCCCTCTCTCGCTCGCTTGTATTCGCCCCGATACGAGCAGTTTGAGCTCTGATAGTGCCATACACTGGACTAGGGTGCCCGATTGCCCCGAACCAGTATAAACCCTTGTGTCATTGTCCTTGAGCTAGGTCATCGTTGCACACATTAGCCGGTCCGATTCATCGTGGACCGTGGTATACGACCACCGACACTTGCTAAAAGAAAAGAATAAATAAATAAACTTCTAAAAAATATAAAAATAAACTAATAAAAATAAAAGGAATAAGAAAAAAATTTGCTAAGTCTATACAGGTTACACATGTGTGAAAGTAAAACCAAGAAGCGCGTCCTGTACATATCGACGCACAATATATTTGTTCGAGCATATTTAGGTCCACCACGTATTAGAAAAACGGGATCGCTCACTGTAGCATGAAAAAGGAAAAATAACGGAACAGGAAAAACAAATGTTCCTGGCTTGTAGTCCAATGGTAGGACGGTCCAGTGGGAGTGCTAGCACCTTTTCTTGGGATTTTCCTAGGATTTATCGGCGTTATGCATTCAGTGGTAAACGATGTTCCCGTCGACGACGGGCGCCAATGGTGACTTCAGGAATCTCCATATCTGCTGGTTGCTCGCCTTTTGGAGGTGCTCATAGGGGTAGGGTTTACGTTCATGTATTCATAGGGGTGAGTGTGCGTGCGTGTGAGTGAGTGTCTGCGTTGTACTGTGTAATTCTCAAAAATTGTTCACCAGAGATTTGAACCGCGCGCGCGAACCGCCGGCTTGGAATTGGGTAATAAATCGATTGAGAAGTAGGCTATTTTCACCGATGTATTTCCAAAAGGACACGAGTGTTTTTGCATATAACTGAAGAAAGGTCAGCATTGTTTACAATCGTTGGCAAGGAGGGTTCTTTCTTTCTTTTTTTTTTTTTTTTTTTTTTTTTTGAGAAACGGTGAGGAGGTGAGGAGATATGTCACTATCACCACCAATACCTGTTGTAACGAACTTAACTTCTTAAGTTGGGCCCTTTAATTTGACTTGCGCCAACCTAATGATTGATTCCCTAGCTAGTGCCTCTTCCAGTATTAAATTTGTTCAGAATAGTAGTAATAATCATGCTTGTGTTTGTGTTCATGAAAATTTTGATCTGGTCATAAATGTCCACGAATGAAAGGTTATTATATGCCTTTTGGTGGGTTTAACCACTTAGCTAGAATCCAGCTATAGTTGAGTCGGGTTGAGATGATGATGGTGGTGAGTTAGTTAGAGACGTTTCTTGATCATTTCGGGTGAATAAAACAGATGAATTTGGATCGCTCAATCAATCATTGAAATGTGAAGTCAATGCTTTGATGCTGCAATGATCATATAACCGTGTATTGCATTGCATTAGCAACAACACTTCTAGAATAACAATATATATTATTCCATTTCATAGTGTATTATTTTTTTTGTGGCTAAGTACATGAGTCATTAATTATTAATAAAAGGCACATTTTTGGAACTAATGAGGGTACGTTTTAGTTTCCTCCAATATTTGCTTGCAAATTTTTGTACGTGCAGGGTTGTCTATCGAGATGATCATAGGGCTGTGGTGAACATGCATGCATTTGGAGGTGTTTTTGTGTACATGCGGTAGTTGAGAATCTATGTATATCTGTGTTCCAGGTAAGAAACTAATGATTAAATAACTGATTTACAGGCTAGCTTCTTGTGTTAATATATTATTAATGTAACTGTAGGACGATGTAGGAACTGATCACACGTCTGTTCGTTGCACCACCGTACCATCATGCCCAGGACTTGGCTTCCTCAACTAATGTGGAAGGAATTCGTGTTAGTTGATCGTTTGTTGCTTGGTGAATCTTTAAACAGAGGTAGCTCGGGGCCTAGGCTAATCAATACGTTAATTGGTTGGCTGCAATTCCTTTTTGTTTGGCTTGATCTTCACCTACTGACCTACATGACGTTGGAGTGAGAGGGTGGTAGCGTCAACTACTCTTTGTAATCATTAGTATAGACTTATGTTTTATCTTCCAAAGGAGATTCTGGATTCTAAACTTTAATTTTTTCATCATAAAAAAAAACTAATCAGCAAGTTTTATAAGGGTAATAAATATATACAAGTCCATTCCAGTGCATATGCCCCATGCATCTATTTAAGCGCACTGGCGTCCCTAGTGCCATGCATCTCATTTCTCATCCCACAGCTAAACTAAACCAAACAAACAAAATCCTCACTGCGATCTCGTTCTCTACAATCTCTTCAGCCTCTTACACTAATGATGTCCACAGAAATGGGCAAGTCCCTGATGCTCTTCACAGCGCTCTCCGCGTGCCTCGCGCTTGCCGCCGCCGACTGGTCTCAGGGCACCGCCACGTTCTACGGTGGACCCGACGCCTCCGGCACGATGGGTAATCACTTTCGCATGGATGAATATGCATTTCTGTACACATGATGACACAAATTAATTAAATGTATCGTATATATGCTAATCCATGTTGGTATACATTACAGGAGGCGCATGCGGCTACGAGAACCTATACAACGCCGGGTACGGCGTGAACAACGCAGCGCTGAGCCCGGTGCTGTTCAACGACGGTGCATCGTGCGGGCAGTGCTACGTCATCATCTGCGACAGGTCACGCCCGGGCGGGCAGTGGTGCAAGCCCGGCACGCCGGCGAGCACCGTGACGGCCACCAACCTGTGCCCGTCCAACTACGCGCTGCCCAACGGCGGGTGGTGCGGCCCAGGTCGCCCACACTTCGACATGTCCCAGCCAGCGTGGGAGAACATCGGCATCTACAGCGGCGGCATCATCCCGGTGCAGTACCTGCAGGTCAAGTGCTGGCGCAGCGGCGGCGTGCGCTTCAGCCTGGCCGGCAACTACTACTTCCTGCTCGTCAACATCCAGAACCTCGCCGGCAGCGGTTCAGTGGGCGCCGCCTGGGTGAAGGGGTGACCAGACGGGGTGGATCCAGATGTCCAGGAACTGGGGCGCCAACTGGCAGGCGATGGCCGGGCTCTGTGGCCAGGGACTCAGCTTCGCCGTGCTTAGCACAGGTGGGCAGTATATCCAGTTCCTCAACGTCGTGCCTGGGTGGTGGCAGTTCGGCCAGACCTTCAACACATACCAGAATTTTGACTACTGAATATTGCCAGCAACAGAGAGTGAGTGAACCATGCATCTTCTTAGCGGTTGCTCATGTGGTTCGGTGGAATGGAGTGTGTGTTTTGTGATTTCTCGCTCTCTGCTACGTAATCGCCTCCTGAAGGTGTAAATGGCAAGGGTTTAAACATGAAAGATGGGGATGCATGCAACACAGACCAGAAGGCATTCATACCATGCATGTTTCAACACTATATGCTTTCTCAGCACTGTATATCAAAATATTGTTTTTACGCCAATGTGCACTACTACATAAGCCTTCTATAGGGGCGGCTGGTGTATCTCTAGGGGCGGTTTTGCCGGCCGTCCCTAATCTTCCGTTCCTACAGTTGTTTTTACAGTAGGGGCGGTTGGTGATGCAACCGCCCCTTATAGTCTATACCCGAAATTGCGTTTTCAAAATTCAAAATAAAATACCAACACTACTACAGGATTGATTTTGCGAGGTGTTCGTTTTTTTTTTTTCCGTGGCGGGCATTTCAAAACCGCCTCATAAATAGCTGGCCTGGCAGCCCCCCGGCCAGGGAAAAACCGCCACGGTTAATGGATTAACAAAGGGCGGGCTTTGTAAAATAACCGCCACGGTTAATCCCTATTAACCGTGGTGGTTTTATAACAATGCCCGCCACGTAAAAGTCTGAGCTATAAAAACAGCCCCAACCTTCTTCCCCACGGAATTCTCCATTTTTAGGGTTTTGAGCTTCAAAACCCTAATAATCACCATTTTTGGGGGGGTTTTGCCCTTGGATTCCTTGAAGTTTGGCACCGCAAAGGGGTATTTTCTCTCCTCCCTCTCTCTCTCCCTCTCTTTACATATGCATGGTCCTCTCCCTCTCTTTGAGATCTAATTGAATGTGGTGTGCTCTCTCTCTCCCCCTCTCTTTTGAGATCTAGATAACTCTCTCTCCCTCTCTCTCTCTCTCCCCTTCTCACTCTCCCTCTCTCCTCTCCCCCTCTGTCTCCTTCTCACTCTCCCTCTCTCTCTCCCCCCCTCTACCTCAATCTTATGAGATCTAGTTGGTCCTCTCTCTCTCCCTCTCTCCTCTCCCCCTCTCTCCCCTTCTCACTCTCCCTCTCTCTCCCCCCTCTCTCTCTTCTCACTCTCCATCTCTCTCTCCCTCTCTCCTCCCCTCTCTCTCCCTCTCTCTCCCTCTCTCTCCCCCTCTCTCTCCCTCTCATTTGAGTGTGCTCTTCCCTCTCTCTCTCGATCTCTCTCTCTCCAATTTGTCTCTTTTGCACTTAATTAACTCTCTCTCTATATATATCCCTCAATTTGATCCCTCGATAGCTCTAATCATTGATCGCTCTCTCTTTGGTCTGGTTTAATTAATTTGTGCAGGCCGTATGTTATGGCGCCGAACAGGGATTGGATGTACAGGCCGAGGATAAGTGTGGACTTCGTTGATCATGTGCGAAAGAAGTTTATGCCCGTCGCGCAGAAGCATCGAATCAGTCAGGGTTCGGAAGAAATGGTGTGCCCGTGCTATCGGTGCAAGCATATGTTCTTACACAAGAATGATGTCTCGTGTGGAAGTATCATGGCGAAAAAGAACCGAGCATCGCAGCCGGTTCATCACGAGGACCCTCGTCGACGGCACAACGACGGAAACAACGGTGGTGGGCGAAGGGCGAGACCAACCCCCACCATCGATGGAGAAGCGGTTGATAATCGTGATTACATCACCGTAAATGAACCGCTTGAAGACTTGCCAAGACAATGCGGGTGGAGATGATGGTGAGCGGTCGATAGTTGATGACATGTCGCCCGAGGATGCTGATCTTTTCGTTGTGCTACCTACCGGCCACTTCTTCGACCCTCAGAGCGACCTTGCCACAAACGAGAGCTTATGGGAACTACGGGACTTGGAGGAATAAGTTAGACATGAAGGACTATATGTGGGATGGGCGATTAGATGTCGATCCCAGAAATAATTTGTAACCTACACTTGATCAATCGATCGTTTGATCGAGTTTGTAAAACTGATGGTCACTTTTAAATTCTAAGTGTTGAATGTCCATGTCGGTTGAATGTCAAATTGTCATGCATGTTGAAGATTTATATATGTCAATATTGTCTTATTTTATTATTTAATATGTGGTTGTAGGGCCGAGATGGGGACTAGAGGGGGTGAATAGTCCTTTCTAAAAACTAATTGCGCCGCCTAAACAAATATAATGCGGAATTGAAACTATTCGTTTAGCCAAGACTTCACCCCTCTAGCTATGACTCTAAATCACCTCACAAAAGATCCTACACAAAGAAAATGAGGTGATAAGACTAGCTTGAGGTCCTAACCGCTTTCTATTGCAAGGTCACACAAACCTATGCACTAGTACTACAAACAAGGGTGAGCTCCTACACAATTCTAATGAGCAAAAGCACAAAGCCAACCTAAGCTCACTAGATGCACAATGGACAAGGCGACACACACCTAACCCAAAGGCTCAAAATACTTAGCTACACAAACTAAGCAATGCAACTAAACAAGCTACACAAGCTAGTAATTGCAAGAGCTAGTCCACAAGCACAAGCACAAGATATATATGAATGTAAATACAAAGCTTGTGATTTGGAGAATGCAAACCACCGAGAAGAGTAGACAAGTTGACACCTGGTGATTTTTACGAGGTATCGGGAAGCTTTCCAACTTCCCCCTACTCCTCATTGTGTCGACCAACACCTTGGGTGGTTCCTCCGTGTTTCACCTAGATGGTTCTTCGGTGTGATCCACAAACCACTTGCCCCTCAAGGCACGCCCATAAAGGCACCGCAAGACACCACTCTCAAGTGAGCCCCCTCAAGGCACCGCGATTGAACCCACACTCACAAGTGAGGTAACTCAAAGACACGCTCCACTAGAGTTGCTCTTCACGATCCCCGCGAGGTGAGCACGAACCTCTTACAAATCCTCCTTCGGAGCACCGCACAATCTCCAATTGCGTGCTTCACGGTCTCTTGCCACCAAGCCGTCTAGGAGGTGACAACCTCCAAGAGCAACAAGCACACCGGCTTGCAACACGATCACCTAGTGCCACACGATGCAATCTCTCAAAGCAATCGCACTAGAATCGCTCACTCACTCAATCGGATGAACACTATCAAGTTAGAATGAGTGAAAGGGCTCTCAAGCACCACAACACAAGCCACCAAGGCCCAAGTGTGCTCGACAACCTGCCATGGCCGACCAAAGCAAGTAAATAGGCTCCATCCAAAATAGAGCCGTTGGTGCTTCAAACCACGATTTCGCGAGTTGATCGGACGCACCGACCGAACTTATCCACGCGTCCGGTCAAGGGGTCCGGTCACTCACGACCGTGCGTTCGGTCACAAAGCGACGACATGCCTTGGCCCCACAAACACCCGGCCCATGCGTCCGGCCGGTGGTTCCGTGCATGCGTCCCGCCAAACTCCAACCATGATCCAAAAACATTCTTACTAGAAGTTTGATCGGAAGCACCGACCGGACCGTCCGGCCGGATCTCGTCGCGTCTGGTCGAGTCCGGCCGCCGAGTCCGGTCACCACTGAGCTGCGAAAAACCGTCGTTTCTCCGTCACCTTTGCTTCGACATGCTACCCAACAAGTATACCAACTTGAGCACAAGGAGTAGCATGTTCTCACCACCACGATGCATCCAACGCAATAGAAAATATACATCTCATTTTCTCAAACCCAACTCAACCCTCCGCAAACCACCGCCGCCTTTGCAAATGTGCCAACACCACCAAGTGTACATCACCATGTGCATGTGTGTTGGCAATTTCACAATCATTTCAAAGGACGGGTTAGCTCTTTCCACGCCACTCGATCCTAACACATCGCAAAAGTTAGATTACACAAGTGGCACTAGATGACCGATATGCAAACAAGTTTGCCCCTCTTCTTGATAGTACGGCCATCTATCCTAAACCCGGTCATAAACTTCTCTAAGCACCAATGACCGGCAAAATGAAATGCCCTATAGGTTATACCTTTGCCTTGCGCATTTTCATTCCGCTCCATCTTCCAAGTGCCGATGCAACACATGCACCAACACGATCAAGAATGATATGATCCACTTCATATCATCACATGACCTTCTTGGTCCATCGATCTTGACCTCACTTGCTCTTCACCGCTGCGTTGGTCCGTCGGGCGCCAAGTCTTGCCCAAGCTTCACCGCCTCGCGGTCCATCGCTTCACCGCCTCGACTTGCCCTTCACACTTGCAACTCGGTCCATCAAGCCAAGCCTTGTCTTGATCTTCACGACCTCGGTCACATGACTCCATGTCATGTCTCATATGCAATAAGCTCCTCCATTGCATCATCACATGTGAACTAATCTCACGTGTATTATCTCAATCACACATTATTAGTCCACCTAATGTTGTCACTCAATTACCAAAAACCATAGGGGAACTTTCGAGTGGTGTAGATCATAATTCATAATTTTATAATATTTATGATTTATTTTTTTATTAATCCTAAATTAATTAACCTTGGCGGTTATATCACAAAAACCGCCATGTAAAGATGATTTGTCATGGTTAATACATTAACCGTAGCGGTTTTTGTTAAATGCCCACCACGGTTAATCGATTTTTTTGCGTGGCGGGCGTGAAACCGCCACGTAAAATCAAATCAGTAGTAGTGCAAAACATTTTTATTATATCGCGGGAGCACCCCATCGGCCCGCGCAAGTCGCAAGTCCCGCATTTTTTCACGTAAAATCGCGCGCTACGCGGCCGGCGGGATTCGAACCTACGACCTCGTGCTCGCGCGTGACCACTCCCCACCACTGCGCTACACACTCATATGTGACCATATCCCATTACGCGTCCCCACATATTATACAATTCCAAGTGTAAATTGACTATTTGAGGCCCTAAATGGATTCAAAGTAAAAAGTGGTCAACTACAAAGTTTCATAACTTTTCGAGATCTACATTTCATATGTAGGAAGTTTTTTCATACGAGGTCGTTTACGAAATTTGAATTTCAAATTTGAGACATTTGAACACAACTTTTGCATGACTAGATGATTTCAAAGTAAAAAGTGGTCAACTACAAAATTCCATAACTTTTTGAGATCTACATTTCATATGTAGGAAGTTTTTCCATCTCGAGGTCGTTTACAAAATTTGAATTTCAAATTTGAGACATTTGAACACGACTTTTTGCATGACTAGATGATTCCAAAGTAAAAAGTGGTCAACTACAAAATTTCATAACTTTTCGAGATCTACATTTCATATGTAGGAAGTTTTTCTATCCGAGGTCGTTTACAAATTTTTAATTTTTAGTGCCTCGTTTCAAAATTCGGGAACCCACTTGTAGGGCGCTCAATAGAGAGCACCCATTTGTGGACCACATTAGGGGCGGTTTGGTCCGAACCGCCCTGCTAATAGTAGGGGCGGCTCGTAACACCAGCCCGTCCCTAATGTGGTTACTATTGGGGCGGCTCGTAACATGTCTACAGCAGGGGCGGCTCGTATCACGAGGGGCGCCTCAAAACATAAACCGCCCCTAATGAAAAAGGGAGGCGTTACGTTAGTAAGCTTTTTGTACTAGTGGTGTAGACTCCAAATTTCTGTAGATAATAAAATTATATAGTATATTGTTGTATGTCTAGCCATATTTTTTTCTGTTCTTACGTGGATTTAAGCTTGAGTTGCTGCACAGCTCAAAACACATGTACGTAACTTCAAGGGCAGGTTTAGATGACCGGCTCTTTGTTAATATGAGCACGTACGAAACGGCAAAAGGAGAGGTGTATCTAGTCTCCTTGGTTAGAAATATAAACAAAACGCATGAACCCTTCCCAGAGAAAATCATTGGCAACAAGTAGAGATTGCATGCCTGATAGAAGAGTGAAAGAAGAATGATATATTTGGGTTAACGAGGTTGCCTCTCCTGGTCCTCGGTTGCATGTTTATATAGGTAGAGAACTGCCCTTTACGTGGCTTACAGCATTTGCATGAGAGATTACATGATCCTGCAGAATAGATACAATGACCCTAAAGACTAGGCACAATATTGCTTACACGGTGATGCCACTTAATTGGTCATGGTGGGCATGCATCTACACACACATATTTAGCTAATTTACATTTAGCCATTCGAACACCCCTCAATCTTAACCACTGACAAGCTAGGTTGAGACTGACTCTAAATTGTTTTAACTTTTCCATAGACATAGCTTTGGCGAATCCGTCGACTACCTGATCACCGGAGTTGATAAATCTGATGTCAAGTAGTTTCTGGGCCACTCTCTCTCACACACACAAAATGGAAGTCGATTTCAATGTGTTTCGTTCTTGAATGAAAGATTGGGTTCACAGAAAGGTATTTGTCACCTAAGTTGTCACACCGAAGTCTTGTTGCTCTATGATGGTGAACATTGAGTTCGTCAAGTAGTTTCTAACCCCACATTATTTCAGCAAAGGAATTTGCTAGTGTCTTATATTCTGCTTCAATACTAGATCATGAGACTGTGGCATGCTTCCTTGCTATCAATGAGATTAAGTTATTCCCAAAATAAACAACAAATCTTCCAAGTTGATCTTCTCAGAATCAACACACCCTGCCTAGTCTCCTTTGAGAGAAGGCACTAACCATGGTGGATTTTGATTGTTTAATTTAGTGACAAACATTTATAGTACCTTGACCACATCTTAGTATTGTTTTCATAGCACTCCAATGGGTTGTTGTTGTTGGAGCATGGAGAAACTAGTATACTTTGTTCATAGCAAAGGAGATATCAAGTCGTGTAAGAGTCGTGTCTTCAGTATTGCTCCAACTACACTTCTATAGCGAGTGGAGTCTTCTTTTTTTATCCAAGTGGACCCAAATGTTGCTTTCAAGGACACTGTTTCCCTACCCAAAATTGCTTAGTTGAATCGAGAGAATAATCTGCTCAAGTTCTTCAGCTAGCTCTACCATGTTGTAGCATTTATACTCTTCCCTTACTGCTTCGAGTGAGTGTTTCCCGACCGGGATTATAGCCACGTTATTACTAGTGTTATGTGTACAAAATTTAGATGATAAATTAGAACTAGTTTGTAGAATTTGTACACATTAGAGATCCTAGGAGCTTGGGCACGCAGTAAGACAAAATGTAAATATTTTTCTAAATTGAACGAAAACATGGACAAGATAGCCCAAATTTCATGTAAATTGAACAAATACAAAGTTTATAATTATCATCAATTTAATAAACATCACTAAAATAATCTGAACAAAAAATGGAAATCCTAAATGTGATACAGGACCAAATTATATGATTTATCCCATCCATGCTAGCTCATTAAAGTATAAATAACATACTATCAAGAGTACAATTGTACAAATGATTAGGCTCATATCGGGAATTTCTTGTTATGGAACATGAAGCCATTTTGGTTGTACTTATATCTGTTGTACTCACCTTCTTCGGTGGAGATAGAGATATTAATAAAGAGGTGTTGGTCCTCGACCATAGTAGTGAACAATAAAATATGCATAACAAGGAGCAGATTTAGGGTGGGGCGGGTGTTCACGGTACCATTTTATACCACCAATTTATATCCAAATCTAGGGAAACAAGCATACTTATGACACATGCATATGCTTTGACCTAGTTCTACTTGTTTCTCAAGAAATCATATTTTGCGGGACAAACACCGAATCAAGCGGGAATGCACAAAGTAAAGAATAAAACGCATAAGCGTAACACAAATTATAGAAACACGCAATATCAAAGGGAAGTAGAGAAAGCCCACTTCAACAAAAAGTGGACTGAAGCACCTTTGGATCCTCGATCCCAGCCCATGAGAGAACCGCACGCAAAAAGTCGGTGGCGATTGGGCCCACCCGGGGTCCGGCCGAGACACCGGTCCGACAACCCATAGCACCGCCTCTCGGGACCAAATTTTCTCTGGCGGTTGCATGCCGACATCCATAGGAGGTGCCGAGGGTGCTTCCTTTTCTTTATTCTTGCCAAACCGACTATCCTATGTTATAAATAGATGGGGAGGGCTCCATTATTCACACACACACACAAAACAGCCTCTCTCCCTCACTTGTATCTTTTTTACTTTTTATTAGTAGTTTGTAGGCAAGAATCTTCATTGAGAGCTTGGACCTTGGAGTATTCTTGGTATGAACAATATGAAGAGTTCTTCCTTATTCAAGTTTTTATTTATGATTATAGTTGTGCTATAGAACTAGAGTATAGTTTTCATGTTATAATCTTGACTTATGAATTAGCATATGGTTTTGTATGTTATGATCGAACCTGTTGTTCTTTTAACATAATCTTGGCATATGAACTAGACTATAGTTTCTATCTTACAATTCTGTCATATAGAACTTGATGCTTAATCATTGATACAATATATAACATGGAGTTTAGATGGTGGTCGATTCGTGCCTTCGAGTGTGCCCATGTTTTATCTCGGTGATCCGTAGGGTCAAAGTCCTAGGGGGATGTGAGTAGTTCCTTAGTACACATGCATGGAGCTCGGGTGCACGGGAGTCTTCGGATATGACGGTGCCCTCTACAAAGTAGTGAGGTAAGCTGCAGGTGGTGGCAGCCTTGTCCGTCCCTTTGCACTCCTCCACGTCCGGGTATTGTGTAGGAGTTCTTAATGTGCCTATCGGCCGGCGTGACTAGCTACGGGGATCTCCCCGCATCCATCTTACTCTGTCCTATAGCTTGTATGATCATTGACTTGTTCTTTGCACAACTACATAGGATATGCCTACTCCAAATTAGGTTATTCATTCATTCTTTATTCTTTCTATTATCTTTATCCATGAGATTGCTCGAGTGTGTGTGTCAAGTTATCCTTTAATTATCATGTTTTATCTCTTTTATGAACTTTGGTCTATTATACAGTCATGTTATATTATCCATATTCATATTAGAGACTTTTATATCATGCCTTCCTTTGGGAAAATATAAATGAAAGGTACCCGAATACTTCCGGTGAAATGCTACAACGGTATTTCTATGCGCTGTCGACTTGTTCGATAAACATTGCAGAATACCACCCGCGTTTTTCTTGTGACGTTGCTAGGATATATCTATCCTAATGATGATGCTAAGAAACGCCAACATCGAGTAGGCAATGCTCAAGCTACTACTACGCTTCTACATTAAAGGAACTCCTTCTTTAAAAGCCACTATTAATTTTTACAACATAGAAGAAAGAAAAGTGATAGACTCTAGAGAGGTTGTAGATAATTTGAGCCTTCTCTTCTATAACTTTCTATTGTATCTACCATAGTCAAGTGTGATTCCCTTTACATTGTCACTAGTGTACATCATGCTTTGTTGAATGGCCATCGGGATCGATGTTAGCGCCATCACAAACGACAAACTTGATGGTTCCATCGCTTCATTTGGCTAAACGGCAATTGTAGTGAATACTCAAGGGAAGGAATCCAGTGCTATTTTTTGTGTTTGGGTTCAAATTAACACATTTATTTGTCTCAAATATTGTACATGTGCAATACTGAGGTAACTATAATTTTGTAGCAAAAAGTATTGGGCATACATTTTTACACCCATGTCAATATATTGTGTTCTCCCATGATATATCTTATCTTATCTTATACTCTTATAAAGTTATTAAACCCCATGTACCAGATGATTTCTCTCTTCATGCAAGGTGTCCATATCATTCCCCCACTAAGTGACCCACCAATGTTCTGTCTCTTCGTGCAAAGGTAACGTATCCACATCATTATCCACTAAGTCTTTGTCATCCCTTGTTAATTACACATGATCATGTCACCTCTATCATGTCAAATACTATAAACTTTAATCTTTCTCTCTATCATATGAAACTGTAAATCTTTAATCTATTTTCTATACTCTTATAAAGCTAAACCCCACTAAATGATTTCTCTCCTTATGCAAGGTGTCCATATCATTCTCCACTAAGTCCATGTCATTCCTTTTTAATTACAAAAATTACCATGTCATCTCTATCATGTGAAATACTATAACATTTAATCTTCATTCTATCATATGAAACTAACGGCGACAAGGATACTTTTATTTCTAGACGGTGGCATCAAGGTGGAGATGGTGTCGCCGCTATGGAATAATTTTCTCATGACTCTTCTTCATTTTATTGTGGTTAGATTTGGACATAACGAAGAACAAGTTTTAGATCAGTCTTCCTCACACTTTAGTGGCGTAAAGAAGAAGAATCAAGACATTAGAGAAAAAAAAGTTTCTCAACTCCATCTACATGCATGAATGTTGGTCTTCGCTCATTGGGCATCTGTTCTTAGGCCTTTTGCCAAGAGTTTGTGTATGCGATCATCAATACCGCAAAGTGTCGTACATGTTTGGTTTTTAGATCTAAAGATATTCACGATCTGGGTATAATTTTGATGAATTTCAGTTTCTTGAAATTTGTAGGGTAATCTAGAGTGCATGTAATGTGTTGATGTACTAAATTTTATCTAATATAATTCTTCTTTCAACTCAAAAACAATAATGATTTAAGTTTGAGCACAAAGAATCAAAGTCAATACAATTCAAGAATGGCTATAAAAAAAGGTTTACCTATGTCGCTAAAATATATTTCACTTAATAGTTTGCAAAATTGCTTTTGTTGGTTTGTGAAATGGGATCAACATGATTAACAGGGGTAGGCTGGACTAGTCTTCATTGGCATCGTCGAAATATCATGCTAGCGATTTGTGTCTTCAAGTTCAATCTAGAACTCATGGTATTGGATTCAAAACTTTTCCTATCCTTCGAGATTCTCGTTCTTCTCTAATCCGAGTCACACTCTATTAGCTAAAACATGCATAAATTACCCTAGAGATGGGGTGGATTGGTGTCTCTTGTGTGAGATGCTCGGGAGTTATTATTTGTACCTTCATGGTTAAGTAGGAAATAGCGCTCATAGTCATAGCAAAGACTAGCGGTAAAATATGCAATATCACTAGTACAGATTTCAACTTCTATGATGATATGTTTCGTCATGGAATAAGCAAAATTTGTCATAATTGCACTTCTATGACGAATCTATGACGAAAAAACCCACTATCATCACGTAAGTTAAGTCACATATGAACTTCTATGACCAATTTTAAAAACACAACATAGAAGTGGTCACATCTTAGAAGTGGTCACATCTATGAACAAAAATTGGCCGTCATAGAAGTGTTTAGGGGCTGCCACGCTAGTGGGTGCTTCCGTTGGAGATGCTTCCACGAGTACATGCTAGCATGTATCATTGGAGATGCTTGGGTCAAGTATCAACTTACTATTGGACAATGTGGCCCTCCCTTGTTCTTCCATGTGTCCGGTTCAAATTGGACCACATGTCGAGGCCCTGTTGTTCCACTTGTCATGTTATAGCAGTGCTATAGATGCTATTTGTAACATTGATTGAGGTATTTACTCCATTTTTGGCAAGAGCTAGATTGCTTGTTATATAAGCAAGCCAAAGATTGGCCTAGCCGACACTCTGAGTTGGTTGACACCTACAGTGTACTCACGGACAAACACTTCGCCTAGTGTCTCTAGTAATGAGCGTGATACATAAGCCATGTCACCGAACGAGCCCCGTTAGAAGTGTGATACGCAACACACGTCAACAAGGTCTTCTAAAACCTGAAACCACACACACACCTAAGAAGCGTCCATTAGGGTGCATGGTGGCTATGGGCATCCTAGCCTTCCCGACCACTACTTGAGGCCTGAAGCCCTGTCGGGTGATGCACTAGCTGATTTTAGCATATTTAGCTCAAAAATTGTCCTTTCTTCATTTGAACTTCGTTTTTGAGGTTTAAAATATACTTCTTCAATGTCTTAATGGTATAGTCCATTACTCTTTTGGCGCATTTTAGCTATCAAGAACTACATGTTAGTTTATTATAATAACTTTACAACTATATATATGTATATACTTTAGTACATTTTGTTATATGTGTGTTCTAAATTTTATGCCCAAACAAATGCATTGTGTTGATGGACTATATGTTACACATATATACCATTAGTCATTGTTGACTCAGTAACCAACGATATATTTTTCCCCGGCAACTTACTACCATAAAGGGAGTAAAACTATACCTTTTTATACTCATATACATTTATCACTAATAAAATTCAACTAGTAGTGTCTAGTATTTTATTTTACTGATTTATAATAAAAGCAAGTGGAAAAACTGACCAAAGTACGCCATCCTAGAAAGCGCATTCTTGCAAAACACACAAGCCCAGGAGCAAATCGACCCAAAACATCAAAAAATTGGGCCGAGCAAAGCCCGGCTCACAACTTTTCAAGACGAAGGACGCCAGCCCACCGAGACTCGGGCCAAGCCGAGCCTGGGGGTGCTTGTAGCACCCTTGGTGCGGCGCGCACCCTCCCCGAGGCGGTTTCGCCCGCCTCGGGGGAGGCGGTTCATTAACCTTCCTTCGGGGGTTACCGCCGTGGGATGGTCGGTTTGGTTTGATTAGGAAGGTGTACAGGTCGGTTTTGGTGTAAATTAGCACTTAGGCCCCTCCTCCAAGTGTATAAGTAGTCCCCTCTCTTCCTCTCTCAACACACACCACTTGGAGTCCAGCAACCAGCATTCTTCCTCTCTCTACCACCTCTATCTCTCTCTCTCTTCTTCTACTTCTTCTTCTTCTTCTTCTTAGTTCTTGGTTAGCACTTGGAGTAGAAGAGCTACAAGGAGGGCTTGTCTCCTAGAAGAAAGTGCTTTGGTAATATATCTTCTCAATGGAGCATTCTTCTATTTGCAAGTCTTATATCTATGTTCTTGGCCTAACTTATGAACTAGAGTATAGTTTTGTTCATGTTCTTGTGTTGGTATATGAACTAGCATATAGTTTACATATCATAATCTTGACATGTTCATATCAGTTCATCATCGATCATCATATGCCTAACTTGATTAGAGGTGGGATATCGGTTTGTTGTTCCTTCGGGTTTGCTCTTGTTCTAGTCCGTCCATTCGACGAGTGGGGATCCTGGGGGGACAAGAGTAGTGCTTTGATATACGGGCATGGTGCCCGGGTATTACGACACCCGCGAATATGAGAGCATGCCACGGTTGAGGGGGTAGGCGGCTGGGTCGTGACAAGTGTTGATGCTCACTAACTCATATTTTTATGCATCAACAATTCATGGAAAAGAATTAAAATATAATTAGATAACCTTATTAGGGGATTCTACTAATGATTTCCATGAGTTTTGGTAAAGTTGTGATTTGCGAGGGACTTAACGTAAAAACAAGAGAAATGATGTGTCACACGACCGACGTAACGCAACGCAATCCAACTCCGAAACAAGTCTAGAAGGCTCCGAATACACCCGACGTCAAAGAGTCCCAAAACCCGAAAATACATCATCTAGAAGACTCGGAAGACACGACGCATCGCGGACCCAGTGGGGGCCACTGGGGCCGATCGGCCCAAATATTAGGCCGATCGGCCTGCCTCGCCGCTAATCAATCTCCGCTTCGAAGCTTCCTCAACCGCCTCCAAGATGCAATATAATCCGTATGATTATGGTCGGTTTGATCCGAGGGCGACGGTAGAAGTGCGGGATGATTCAAGGATTAATACCACATCGCTGTTGAAGTTGAAGAGACAGGAAGACCCATATATAAACAGCCCAAGACCCCTCAAGTCAATTGAATCCAAGTTGATCTAAAGCTTCACGTTCAATAAGAAGTAGATCAAGGAAGAGCCAAGACAGAGGAGAAGAAGAGGAGACACCACGAGATAGGATAGCTAATTCATAGCTCTAATCTAGAGCCTAGTTTAGATAGAAAGTCAGGTTTAAAGAAGAGAGAGTGTATGCTCCGGTTACGGATCGATAAGTTACACTATGGTTCAATATAATTATTGTTCTCATACACCTTCGTGCTATTTCATTATTATGTATGCAATTAATTTACTTACACTTTATTCTAGTCATAGCATATTTGATATAGTCATTATTCATGGTAATTCAAGTACTTATTCGTAGAGCTCCTAGTATATTATGCGCATATGCTAGGTAGTAGAGAGTATGTAAGCATGGTGCTTAGATATAATTTACTTGCGGATTCACCTTATATGCCGGGTCGTGTGGTAGATCGTAGTGGTGACACACTATTGAGTCCTTTGCAATCCTCCCCCGTGTATAAGACTAGTCGATAATGGTTCTTGGGATTATCTTGTTTCGTTCTTGATTTTCTTAAGTAATCTTCGGGGGTACACATTTTTATTTATGATTTTGATTTATATATGATCTTATGCTATGCCTTTTATTTCCACTTTGTAAATTCTTTGTATACTACATAAGAACTGTCCCATTTGTCCTAAATCCAATCCTAATCTAACTAGGAATTAATCTTATCCTATTGTTCACCACGTGCACCTCTACCCGTCTTATATACCTTATCATTATTATCTTTTATTGGCTCATCCTGTTTAAGTAAATGCTAAACCACCGAATCTCATTAGTCTTCTATCACTGTCCTTAATCAAATGAATTGCTTATCATATCTTCCTCGTGGATTCGATATTTAAAACCCTTCCCGGTGAAATGCTCACTGGACATCCGTGGCGCTTTTGGATCTATCTCTCTAAAGCTAACAAATACCAACAAGCATTTCTCGGCGCCGTTGCCGGGAAGATTTTGATAGCTTTTCTTTTGATTATTGATAGATGAATACTAAGTGTGGATTTGCTACTTAGCACCTCTCGCTTAAACAGAATTACCCGTGTATTGTCTATTAGTCTATCTTATGCGGGGGTAATTGATTAATATTTTCGAAGCGACCAACGGTAGGAGAATCCAAAGTACCTGAACTTCATAAACCATAAACATTGGAGCTCGCCCGTCAAGTCGTCGTCACAAGAATTCAAGTGACGAATAAAGAAGCCGCACAACTCACAAATTCTATTTTGTGAGTAAAGGTAAGTATGATCGAATGTGAGAAGGTTTTTAAACTTTTAAAATC
Source organism: Hyparrhenia diplandra (assembly GCA_015847255.1). NCBI lineage: Eukaryota > Viridiplantae > Streptophyta > Magnoliopsida > Poales > Poaceae > Hyparrhenia > Hyparrhenia diplandra. The sequence continues at coordinate 122,188 of JADLZK010006947.1, read as the reverse complement.
ATATTAGTCTCATCATGATCATATCCCTTCATCTCCATAAAACCTTTATGCTGCCTTTGTTTACTATAGTATGCTTAAGTTTTGAAATATCTTCATACACCTTAGACATGATGCTTAATTTATTTTCATGGCTCAAGTTAAACATGGTGTTTAGTTTGATTCCTGAAACCGCAAGGTGTGTTGATTTTATTTCTAAGGGCTTTTAAATTAAACATGGTGTTTAGATTAAATTGCCTTCTTAAATTGAGTTGGACATTATGTCTAGGTTGATTTTTGACCGATAGTATACTTTAGTAGATTCTGGTTATCTTTGTGAGACTAACCCCTGCAGAAAAATTGTCAAATCCAATTTGGGAAAAGAGATTAGCTTACGCAAGATATGTAATGAACTCCAACAACTCTGCACAAAAGAAGACTCAACTCACTCCTTACGAAAGGACGAACTGTAAGTGCCTAAATACTCAATTTGTCTTTTGTCGCAAGTTACCTTTGCCTTAGCCACGCTTTGAGTGCAACCGCTTCATAATAATAAATAATAAAAATAAAAACAAATTTATCGTGCTAAGTTTTTAAAAAGAACCATCATTATGTTAGCACAAATAAATTATATGGACAATAACCCTATTTTCAATATCATTGCTATCCTTCGGTATATGTCCACTAATCTGCTGCGAGGAAAGAATCGTGGTGGCCACGTTCATGGACCTACCTCACTACCACTTCCCCTACAAAACAGAAGAGTACCAAGCCAGGAGGCTGATGAGAAGCAGGATCAACGTCAACCTACATCATCTTATCAAAGACTTGCTTGCTCTCATCACCTACAACAAGAAATACACCGGTAGGAACGCACTCCAATCAATGACGGGCCAGTACAAAGAGAAGTCACAATAATGCCCTGAGACCATGGAGGACAAGGATGTCACCAATGAGGTTTCTCCCTCGACCATCAAGACGACCAGTGTGCTACACATCATCAAGAAGAACACTCCACACCACGTCGTTAGAGGACAAAGCTAATCAAGGAGGGACGCCAAGTTTACATCTCAAATGAGCATCCTTTCGTCAACCGTAAGTAAAGAAGATGAAGAAGAATTGACAAAGGAAGATCAATTGGCTGTCAGCATACTCATCCCTTGGGCTGATAAAAAAAAAAAAAAAAAAGAAGAAGAGAAGAAGAAAAGAAAATGGATTGGTACAAGGGAGAGGGACGAACACAACAAGATTCCATCAAAGACCGACAAGTCACAACACACTCAAGGAGATGATGAACAGTCAACCCCGACTTTAAGCGCCGAGTGACACGAGTTTAAGCTTGGGGAGGAAGACCAATTCCACTAAAAGATAATCCGACAAGGCTCTCCCTCCTCTCGGACTCCCGCCGTTCCGACACGTAAAAAATGAAGAGAGGACAAGACACTCAACTACCATACATACCATGAGAGAACCATCATGAGGTGTTACGATGCTGCCATGATTCTACAATAAAGGTAACATCTTCAGGTAAGTGTCCTAATCGATAAAGCTTTACTCTAATCATGGCATGCTTACTAAGGAGTTAAATATGTTAGCTCACAACCTCACTTGGATTAATCTGAATAGCTCAACATGTTAGCTCTTAGTTGTTCTTACCCTTGTCTCTCTAGTTTTATTTTTCTCTACACTTTTAGTTTGCTATGTTATAAAAGCCACATTCATACCCGTCGTCTGATCTTTTCACCTTTGTCACAAATAAATGAAACACATTATGCTACCATGGTTATATATGCTCAAGGTTAGAGTAGGATGAATACAATTTTGGTTTTGTTGGTGTTTTCCCCACCGAAGAGCCCCATACACTTGATCTCTACCTTGACTTTGTGAGCGGGACACACTTTGCGCCAGTTAATGTCCCGTCTACAACATGCACAATAAGCAAGGAACATAAGGTGATGCCATCCTCGGGATCATAATCCCAAGAGATGCAACTTCAAGATCGAGACAAGCAAGCCTAAAAAAAGAACAAGACGCGGAGAAATTACAAGTGGGATACGGAGTCGATGGACAAAGGAGACATAAAGAAGATTCAAGAAAAGTCCACCCGGCTCCCCACCAACCAAGTGCGCCGAACCCACCACTCCAAAAGGTCTCCACCGAAGAAACAAGCTTGGAGGAAGAAAGAAGAACACGCCTACCAAGGGAGACAACAAGAGTACACCTTCGAAGACCTACCACCACCAGCGTCATCGGCCGATCAAACACCGTCGGCTACCTCATCTACGCTACTCATCGAGATCATTGAAGGCACCACACCGGACATGACATCCCGACGAGATTCCATAGATGACAAAGACGCCACGAGAGTAAGTACTCAAAATTCTCGCCGAGATAACTTCGGTATTTATCTCGCATATTTAATTTTTCTGCATAGCATATTTCAATTAGCATGTTTCCTTTAAGCATATTTACTTTTCTAAAAACCTGCATTAGAAAATCATAAAATTATGCTTGCTTGCATTTGCATTAGTTCCTTAAAAGCCCCATGCAAGCACCCCTTGCTGTGGTGGCATAAAAATAAAAATACAAAAATATTGCACTCATATGTTTTCACATTAGCATCTCTATTGCATAGAAAAATTCTCAAAAAAAAATGGGCACATGAAGGTCCACACGTTTTCTAAAAATCTAAAAAGAAGTGAGCACATGAAGGCTCACAACATAATCCTAGAATTTGTTCCTTCGGGTATGTGCGAAATTAATATTTGCGGGGGAGAACATTTAAGGAAAACCCGGAGATGAACAAGTTCCAAGGACGAATAAAAGACTACTTCAAGATCTAGCTTGGGGAGAGCACCCTCAGTTATCACGATAAGTATTATTATCCTATCTATTTTAAATATTAGCTAGTTAGTATATTTTGCTTAGAGTTAATGAGTCCTAAATAAAAATATTAGTTTTAAGAGTCCAATAAATATTAGAAGTTCGCGAGTTAGCTCTCTTTTCTTTAATTATGACCTTGATGACATATGCTTGGAAATGATGAATAGTTGCTCCGCCTTAATTCCTCTTAAAAGTACTTACACTTTAGACTTAGATTCTCCCAAAGCTTTAAATGCTTAATTTGCTCTAAACCCAACACCTGTGGGAAGCACATGCTTAATCTAAGTCTTAGCATTGAAAGATAATAGTGCATGAAAAGTTGAGCTACTTGTTTATCATATTCTTAGAGATACTTGATCCCTGGTTTTTATCTTTAAAAATTATAAAATATTACATGATGAGTTCCTTAGATATGACCCTTGAGAGTTTGTCACTTTCATCAAAACATCCCACTCCACCAAATACGCTGCTTCTAATCCAGAAGTACGCCTCTCCATATTCCATCAAGCCGCTAGCCATAATTATAAAAATAATAATAATAAATTCTAGCAATTTTGGATATGTCTCTCTCAATGTTTTTATACCAATTAGATTCTGGGCTACATTCATAAAAAAAAAAAAAAAAAAAAAAAAAAAGAAAAAAAAAAAATAAATATTCGAGAGAGAAAAGTGAGACAAGAGAAGGAGAGTAACGGACAAAAAGTCATACTAGGCGAGAAGGGCCTACCTCCCTAAATAATAAAAATATATTTAGAGATGAATAATGGACACGTGTCCGGGGTGAGTAGGGCCCACATCTCTAAGGAGAGAGAAAAATGGACACAAGTCCGAGGAAAAGCCCACCTCTCCAAGAATGGACAGCCCGTGTCTTAGCAATTTTTAGAAAGAGAGATATAGTCCAAGATGCTTGAAAAGAAAAAAAAAAAAATAAAAAATACTAGAAAAGGCTAAAGGCTATTTACTACCTTTCATCCTCATCCATTTCACCACTATCATCCCACTATGTATGTCCTACCACTTGTGTAATTCTACTATGTACTATCTACTTAAGAGGGTCATACATAGGATCTCTGAGTTTTCTTTTGAAAAATAATGCAAAACCCCGGGATGATAGTTGATCAAAGAGCTTGAGACATGGTACTTAACTTGATTGTTTTATCTTGCTTATGATTCGTGAAAAGGCTACGCCCCATGGTAGCGGGTATGAGAGAGCAATCTTGTTAAGAGGAGAATTTATTTCGATAAACACAAGAGTACTTTTGAGGTATGAAAGCGTAGTAGCAACTCCCGATCCTACTATAGCATATAGCTTTGCTAGGGACTAGCAAAGGGTAAGCTTGGGGGGGGAGTTTGTTGATGCTCACTAACTCATATTTTTATGCATCAACAATTCATGGAAAAGAATTAAAATATAATTAGATAACCTTATTAGGGGATTCTACTAATGATTTCCATGAGTTTTGGTAAAGTTGTGATTTGCGGGGGACTTAACGAAAAAACAAAGAGAAATGATGTGTCACACGACCGACGTAACGCAGCGCAATCCAACTCGAAAACAAGTCTAGAAGGCTCCGGAATACACCCGGCGTCAAAGAGTCCCAAAACCCGAAAATACATCATCTAGAAGACTCCAGAAGACACGACGCATCGCGGGACCCGAGTGGGCCCCACTGCGGCCGATCGGCCCAAATATTAGGCCGATCGGCCTGCCCCCGCGCCAATCAATCTCCGCTTCGGGAAGCTTCCTCAACCGCCTCCAAGATGCAATATAATCCGTATGATTATGGTCGGTTTGATCCGAGGGCGACGGTAGAAGTGCTTGGGATGATTCAAGGATTAATACCACATCGCTGTTGAAGTTGAAGAGACAGAGGAAGACCCATATATAAACAGCCCAAGACCCCTCAAGTCAATTGAATCCAAGTTGATCTAAAGCTTCACGTTCAATAAGAAGTAGATCAAGGAAGAGCCAAGACAGGAAGAAGAAGAGGAGACACCACGAGATAGGATAGCTAATTCATAGCTCTAATCTAGAGCCTAGTTTAGATAGAAAGTCGGGTTTAAAGAAGAGAGAGTATGCTCCTGTTACGGATCGATAAGTTACACTATGGTTCAATATAATTATTGTTCTCATACACCTTCGTGCTATTTCATTATTATGTATGCAATTAATTTACTTACACTTTATTCTAGTCATAGCATATTTGATATAGTCATTATTCATGGTAATTCGAAGTACTTATTCGTAGAGCTCCTAGTATATTATGCGCATATGCTAGGTAGTAGAGAGTATGTAAGCATGGTGCTTAGATATAATTTACTTGCGGATTCACCTTATATGCCGGGTCGTGTGGTAGATCGTAGTGGTGACAAAGACTATTGAGTCCTTTGCAATCCTCCCCGTGTATAAGACTAGTCGATAATGGTTCTTGGGATTATCTTGTTTCGTTCTTGATTTTCTTAAGTAATCTTCGGGGTACACATTTTTATTTATGGTTTTGATTTATATATGATCTTATGCTATGCTGTTTATTTCCACTTTGTAAATTCTTTTGTATACTACATAAGAACTGTCCCATTTGTCCTAAATCCAATCCTAATCTAACTAGGAATTAATCTTATCCTATTGTTCACCACGTGCACCTCTACTGTCTTATATACCTTATCATTATTATCTTTTATTGGCTCACCCCTGTTTAAGTAAATGCTAAACCACCGAATCTCATTAGTCTTCTATCACTTTGTCCTTAATCAAATGAATTGCTTATCATATCTTCCTCGTGGATTCGATATTTAAAACCCTTCCCGGTGAAATGCTCACTTTGGACATCCGTGCGCTTGCGGATCTATCTCTCTCGTAAGCTAACAAATACCAACAACAAGCCTTGACCGTCCCTTGAAATCCCCCACGTTCGTATGTCTTTGTAGGAGTTAAGTAAATGCCTCGGTGGGAAGCGAGACTTCCCGGTGGGGTCTCCCCGGTATCCTAGACCTAACCACGCTTAAATCATGTTTGCATATGATCCTAACTATTCATTTGTATGGCCATGACTAGATACATTAGAATTACTCCATTAGGTTATTCATTTATTCTTTATCTATTTTCTTTATCCTTTGCTGGTGGATTCTTAAGTGTGTGTCACACTATCTATAAACCGTTATTGCTTACCCCTGTTATGAACAATTTGGTCTAAGCAAACACATGTTCCTCTATTCAGATGCCATGCTAGCTTAATAAACACATGCCTTCCTTTGGGAAAATATAAATAACGATACCCTGAATACTTCCGGGTGAAATGCTACAATGATAGATCCGTGCGCTTGCGGATGAAATATCTAAGATGGCAAGATCTATCCCGTTGACGTTCCCGTTCGGATCACCGGCATGATGGTTTCACTTGGGGATGTCGGCGGCGCATTTCAAAGCTGTTATTGGGGTTGGGTTTTAAACCTGTTTCCTTTGATTGCGCTAAGAAATGTCAACAGTCATTATTGTTCTAAAAGTTCAAATTGATGTGGTTGTTCCTTCAATACAATCAACTCCCTCCGTCCAGAAAAACATACAATTCTAGCATATAGTGCCATGTTCTAGTATCTTAAGTTTGATCAATTATAGATAAAAATATTAGTATTTATGATATATCAATTATATATCTCTAGATTAGGTTCGAAATGTATTTTCATAATAAACTAATTTGGAGTGATAATATGAATACTAATCATTAGAAACTAGGTCAAACATGAACTACTTTTCTAACATTCAACACATGTTTTTCTGGGTAGAGGGGAGTACCAAGGGTCATGCCACTAATACCTGTTGTAATGACTTTACGAGCGTTACCATATGCCTGTGACGGCTAGCCTTTGGCTTGCAGTGCTAATGATTGATATTGGTATCCTGGCCTTTCAAATCATTGCCCACACCGAGTCTCCAACCCCTTCCCCACAGAAACTCCTTACACTCAAACAAAAACCTAAACAGTAGGCCTAAAATGTCATCTGAAGTTTAGACCATCTCAAAAAAAAAAAAAAAAAAAAAAAAAATTAGGCCACACAAGTAAGATAAAGCGCTCTAAAGTTTTAATCCTCAACTTTAGCCACTAAACGATAGAATAGATAATAAACAGACCCTTATTAATTTATCCGGCGAACTGATCCACGATCTGATCAATTAATTAACAATGCTCCACGATGCTTAACGCTCTTCAGTTGGTTTAACTGTATAGTTGTCTAAAGTTGAGCATTCGGACTGCGGAGGGTGGTGGTTGCGATCGTTGGATTGAACAAGAGATCATATACTTACAAATCAGTTTCGTCGCGGAGAGTGTTGGGTGTACTACTCCAGTTTAGGTTGTTAATTAGTTAGCTAATGAAGTGCTGAGTCCATCATGTGTCTTAGTTAATTACCAGGTTAAACTAACTAACAAGATCATGTGAGTTGAACTTATTAACACAAAGAAAAATCAAGGGAGATCACGTACGTTGTGGCACAACGTGTCATCATGTGTACATGAGTTTCCTAACCTCCTCAGAGAAGGAGGATCGAAGTAGATGAGAGAGATCCTGGTATTTGGTATAGTGATCTTCCCTCTCTCTCGATGTGGAAAAACTGAAATGATGTGCCTGTGTTAAAAAAAAAAAGAAGATCATATATATATGTAGTAGGAACTGTAAATAAAAGACCAATCCCAAAGCCGATGCCTCCAGGGTCGTCTGACAGGCCTTGTAGATACATTCTTTCTTTTCTTCACTTCGCTAACTAATCCTAAAACCAGAACCAGGACCAATGTGTTCACCTAAATAAGACCTACAAAATTGTTTTATTAGGACCGCACTTGTCAAAAACATTATCATTTCTAGTGAACCATATGGACCAACAACAGGCATGATCTGCTAGTAATAACAAGTTTAATCTTTTCGGCGTTGCTTATACTCAAAAAAGTTTGGTACAGTACGTGGTGGGGTAATACCAACCACCATATGAAACACACGCCAAAGAGAGTTAGCATACTTACACACACAAAAAAAAAAAAAAAAACAGATGTTGAATGGTCTCAAAATTAATGCAGAAGCAAACAATATTTGTTTTCTTGTCAAATTCTTTTTAGCTAGGTTGCCTTTAGAAAGTATTACGCCACCAAAGAAATATCTTAATCTTAAGTGGCAACTTTACGCGCCAAATTTCATATGTTACCTTGATGTCATTAGTGATTAGGTATGTGTACATCGACCTAACCGTATCACTACCACTAATTGTACTTAAGGTCCATGTGATTGTTACCTTCCCTTATTGTAGATTTACTTTCGCAATAGTTGCAATCAAGTTATTCTATTCCAGCAACTTATTTCTAATTATCGGTGCCATCCTAAAAGAGACATCAAGGGCAATACCGTTGAATGTTTCAACAAATGTTGCATGTGTTTAACAACTGTTGGATGTTTCTTGGGAACTATGTTGAGTTTGGAAATAGGTTTATTGGAATTAGCTCTATACACATAGAATCTCATGCATGATCTATACAAATTGAATTGATATTTTTATATTCATAATACAATAACATAAGACTCAGATTATTGCAACTCAGAGCATACGAGGAAAAGCTAAACTATGCATGGATCACATTTATCTATATGTAAATGAGTATTGGTTTATTGTAAAGAAAACCCATATATACTTTAAATACCAATCACTATTCACTAACATAAAAATAAAGTATTGAACGAACTTTCCATGGTGTTAAGGTAGGAACTTAGAATATATAGTCATGGACTATAAAACTTATGAGCAAGTTCGAACATACGAGTTGGTGGACCATAACTTATGGTTTATCTTGATGGAAACCTGGACATTAGCGTACATACAAGTTGTTGAGTTCATTAAAATTGTTACGGCGATATCCGCTCGAATAATTTGTGGCTAACACTACGGAACCAGGTGATATCCCGTGAGTGCTTCGCTCACGGAAAGCCCGTTTTCATCACGGGAAAGGATATCCCGGCGGTAAATCACGGGATAGCCGTGGCGGGAACGAAATCGACGGAAATTACCCTTTCCCGTGAACACGCGTCATACCCACGGGATATCCTTTCCCGTGATCCAATTTAGCACACGGGATATACTTAACGGGGAGGGGGTGCACCGTCAACGGGGGAGGGGTAAAACCCCGTTATGGCCTACGTGGAAAGAGTAAAAAAAAAAAATGTTGAACCCTAATCCCGACACGTGGGTCCCGCCAACGATTTCCCGTGATCTGTACCGCGTGGGATCACGGGAAATATCTTAGATTTCCCGTGAACAACTCACGGGAAAGGAGTTTTCCAGAAATAAATTTTATTTCTATCTCTTTCTTTTTCTAGCATATATATTTTGAAACTTTGATCATGATAACTTCATAAATACCTTTCCACATACACTCACCAATCCTAATTTCATCCTTGCGCAAAAAATTGACCATTATTTCATGTGGTTCTATCTCTATTTGCATTTACTTAACTGCAACAAAAATTATAATAATTACAAAAATAATCCAAAAATTCTCGAAAATAGACATGACACAATATTTGAGGTCTATTGCATATAGAAAAAGTTTCGTAGCCAAACCACAACTTGATCGTCACATTGACATGAAATCACACTAGATCACTCTCAACAAACATGAAGCTTCTACGTAGATGTTAGAGCTTGTGAACATCGTATGTGCCAACTTGTGCGAAACGTTCCCAATTTTTTATCATAGCCTCGGCATAAGATATCATGACATATTATCAAATTCCATGATTTTTGCACATCGGTTTATTTTCTAGAATTTTTATACCACTCGAAGCGAGGGATTAGAGTTGATGACTTCGTATTAAGATGTTCGTTATTTCATTATTTTTTTTAAATGCAAGGCCTTACATTGTGTTGAGTATGAGGAATATAAATTTTCTACTAATTGTTTTCAAAAATTTGAACCACTTGTAGTTCAAATTTGGCCTCATTTCATAAATTCCCATAAAAGAGAATAATTACCTAAATATATCAAATAAAGTCAATAATTCACCAAACTTTAATATTGAGTGCCATATGATATGAACCAAGTGCGTAAAAAAAGTTTGGAGTTGAAAATCCCAAAAAAAAATTTTTCAGTGAGCCTATTTCCCGTGAGCGGGGTAAACCTCTCACGGGAAAGGGCACCCTTTGCCGAGGGCCCCGTTTTGGCCCACGGAAATGCAGCTCACGGGGAAAGAGGTATCCCGTGAGTTGACGGAGCAATCACGGGAAAGAGTGGACGGAGGCGATGGAGCGGGGAATCGTCTCACGGCCGTTCCCTTTCCCGTGAGCACACTCCTCACGGGAAAGGGATGAGCGATTTCCGTGAGCTATCCATCACGGGAAATTAGATATCCCGTGAGCGATTTCGTTCCCGTGATGTTTTAAGCCCTACTCACGGGATATTTAGTGATATCCGTGATTATTTTCTGTTAGCTCACGGGAAAACATCTCCTCACGGGATATCACTTGATTCGGTAGCCGTGCGTGAAATATTTCAAAATCCATGTCATCTTTTTTTAAAAATATGGAATCCATGTCATCTCAAAGAGAAGTGGTCAACATCGATCTCATTATATGGTTGATATTCATTCTTGGGGTTACAACCGGCACGTCGATCGTTTGCCTGCAGTTTAATTCTAAATCTGTGAACCATGCATGTAATCTTTGTGGAAATGAGTAAGCCTGGATCACATCTATCTATATGGAAATGAGTATTGGTTTATTGAGACAACCCATATATATTTTTAAATACCAATCACTATTCACTAACATACAAATAAAGTATTGAACGAACTTTCCTTGGTGTTAAGGTAGGAACTTAGAATATATAGTCATGGACTATAACTATAAAACGCATGAGCAAGTTCGAACATACGAGTTGGTGTATGGTTTCTCTTGATGGACACTAGCTAGTACATACGAGTTGTTGAGTTCGTTAAAATTGTTACCCCTCGAATAATTTGTGGCCAATCCGTACGTGAAATATTTCGAAATCCATGTCATCTCAAAGAGAAGTGATCAACATCGATCTCATTATATGCATGGTTGATATATTCATTAATTCTTGGAGTTACAACTGGCACGTCGATCGTTTGCCTGCAGTTTAATTCGAAATTTGTGAACCATGCATGTAATCTTTGTGCATCGTCACTACTAATTCACATTTGGGATATATCGATGATCGGTTGGCCGACCTCTATCCTCAATTCAGAACCGCAGAACATGCAGCGAACAGGGTTTCAACTAATGTAGAAGGGAATTCAAGTTAGTTAGTTGAAGGTTTGTTGCCGCGAAAATCTTCTTAACAGATATCAAGGTATATCTATCAAACTGCGATCAACTAACTCATCCTGCATCCATATGATTAGTTCCAGCCGTACACGCCAAAGTCAGAGGCCTTACTTGGAGCCCAGCAAGCCCCATGTGCTTCGATGGAACACGGATTCGTGTGTTCTGACTTGGCTTCATTTCTGACAGAAAGCAATCAGGGATGATCGACCATCATACCCCTAATCAGCAACTACCTCCTGTGATTAATATAATAAATCCTTGCTCGATCCTGAGGTTAGCCACGCCGTGCTTCTTTGCCTAGCTATTTAAGCACGGGCCTCCCAGACGCCTTGCATCCATCTCATTCAATTCCATTGCACACAACAAGCTCAGCTCAGGAACCTACGTACATTGCACACAGCGTGTGCTCGTCCTCACGAACGTACACACACCCTCACCATTGTCTGCATTTGCCGACGTCGATCGTCCATATGTATATGGATACGTCGTCAAGATGCCTTATCCTCTGCACAGTCCTTGCAGCCTGCGTTGGGCTCGCCGCCGCAGGCTGGTCTCAGGGCACCGCGACGTTCTACGGCTATGCCGACGGCTCCGGGACCATGGGTAAGATTGTACATATTTTGCGCTGTACACACATGTACAAGAGCTGTGAACACATTTTGTATAGACAATCACCTTACACCATCAGCTAGAGCACTTATACTGATCATTCCAATGCATACATGTGCTTGTATGTAGGTGGCGCGTGCGGGTACGACAACCTGTACAACGCCGGGTACGGCATCAACAACGCGGCGCTGAGCCAGACGCTGTTCAACAACGGCGCGTCGTGCGGGCAGTGCTACCTCATCACGTGCGACAGTTCACGTTCCGGCGGGCAGTGGTGCAAGCCGGGCAACTCCATCACGGTGTCCGCCACCAACCTGTGCCCGCCCAACTACGGGCTCGAAAACGGCGGGTGGTGCGGCCCGGGCCGCCCGCACTTCGACATGTCGCAACCGTCGTGGGAGCACATCGGCGTCATGCAGGGCGGCATCATCCCGGTCCTGTACCAGCAGGTCACATGCTCGCGCACCGGGGCGTGCGCTTCAGTCTCGCCGGCTCCAAGTACTTCCTGCTCGTCAACATCCAGAACGTCGGTGGCAGCGGCTCAGTGGGCGCCGCCTGGGTGAAGGGCGACAACACTGGGTGGATCCAGATGTCCAGGAACTGGGGCGCCAACTGGCAGGCGCTCGCTGGGCTCACCAGCCAGGGGCTCAGCTTCGCCGTCACCACGACCGGCGGGCAGTACATTCAGTTCTGGAACGTCGCGCCTAGATGGTGGCAGTTCGGACAAACCTACACCACATCCTACAATTTCTACTACTAAAACCTGCATGCAAGCAGCAGCAGAGAGCATGCTGCGTTCGCCATTTCTTGCGGCTCGGTCGAACATGGCGTGTGCGTGGCTGCGTGCTCGTGATTTTGACAGAGCTAGCTGCATGCACTTGCCATTGCATCCTTGGTGGCCGCCTCATGATGACTGGCTTCTTCGACCCTACGTGATGCTAATACTGCAGGAGGTGCGCGCCATGTATAATTTTAAATTCCGTCCCCCTGTATTTTCTTTCCCAATTTAATCTTTAAAATTTGTGTTCTTTAGTCTAATTAGATTTATATATAAGTGCGTTATTGGGTGTAAAACTTATACGTGTAAGTACAGTGTAAACATTTTGTTATATATATGGAGATTTGTTGCTATTAATTTGGTCAAAAATCATTATCACTGTACTTCAAACTACGCATTAATTGTCTCCTACCCAATAGCAAAAGAAACAACATTTTGGGTATTACTGGTAAGCATCTTATAAAACAATTTCAACACACCAGTCCACAAAGACATAACTTCAACACATATCCACCAAATGCCCAAGGTACACAGCATGATGCAACATATATGATCCAAAAAGTTTACAAATTAATTTCATTTCAAAACAGCCTTATTTTGGTCATTTTCATTGTAGCAAAAACATTCTTGTAGCCTTTTTTTTTTTTTTTGTTTTGGCAATTGGACATACTCCTACGTACCATTTCAAATAATAAGACTTTTTGTTTTTTCTATACTACATGCTTTTGCAATGCACCTAAATATACGCAATATTTAGATACATAGTAAAAATAATGTATATATCTAGGAAAACCAAAACACAACTTATAATTAATTTTGAACTAAGTATATGACAATTTTTTGGTACATTATTATACAAAATTTTGTATTATTTATATATATATAGTTAGACTTTACAGATGCATTTCAGACGACCATACGTGAATAAAATTGTGCCTTTCAAGTTTCAAGTATGTGCTGGTTCAAAAAATCAAAATACCATCCCCCCCTCCTCTAGTGCCCTTATTTTTTTTCCTTATAATATAGGTGGGTCCGGTACTCCGTTTCCTATAAGCTACAAGTTATATGAATTATGCAATTTTATCAATGTGGTTTTCTGAGTGAAAATAAATAACTATAAAGTACTTTATACCATCTTGAGCAGTAAACATGCATGTCAATGATAAATCCTAGGGACCAATTATGCTCAAACCCTCGAAAAAATTGAATTGAAATTAACAACCCATATATGCTGATACCATGGAACTAACTACCCCTGTATATTAGCAATTTATAAGAAACTGCTCTGCTGTAACGTCACATGATCACCAATCAGCATCTCATGCGCAAATTCTGTTAGAGTTTATTTATTAGAAGGTTTCTGACTTTGAGGTCCGTGTGTCTGATGCCAGAGTAGATTTAGAAAGGAATGATCGCTGTTGGTTAGTTTCTGAGGCTTTTTTAATCATTAGTTTCTGAGGCTTGCTGCCTATTCATATGGCATCTAGCCTCTGTTCCGGCTAATCATCCATCTCCGGTGGGTACTCGTCGATAGATCTGATGCTGCATATTGTCGCCAGGCTAACCCGACTTCACCAAGCTCATTGCATTGCCCCGTCCAACCGCCGCCTCCTAGCCCATATTGCCTAGCTAGCGGTGCTACCACCACCTCACCTATGCAACCACCACCGATCTTGTTTGCTATCCACAAAACTCCCCTTTCCTTCTAAGCCCAATGGGAGTAGACGAACCCTAACTCGTCGGAGACCTCACCGGAAACGAAGAGGATGGCGCAATGAAGATGCTAAGCTAGCTACGTACGTTGCGTTTCTTTTCATTCATTGGTAATAAAAAAATTGAGGCTGGTTGGCAAATGTAAAACAGTCAAGTGTAGTACCTCTTCAGATAAGAACCGTTAGCTGCCAATTGAGCAACTATATATAGGATGATCCGGTAAAAATGAAAATTAATAGGATATACCAATTAATAAAACAATTGGAAGGACAATACTTTTTTTGTGACAATAGGAATGACAATACATTGTGTGTACATATATATATATATATGCATGTTCAAATCGTAGAAAACTAATTGCTAATTGGACAAAATGCGATCATGCTGCACAGATCAAAAATCCAGATCAACCCTCATTACGTACACCATTAGGTCAACTGATTTTGATGAATTAAATTTTGAGAAGCAGGCGCACGCACATGCAATTATGCGTCCGGTTCTGACGATGGATCGGAGCTAATAGTCAAACTGCATGTTGGTGGCGAATGACATGCCTAGCAGCCACCACGCCGGCACGACGTCGTTGATGTACAGCGTCTGGCCGCCGGTGGAGGTGATCTTGAAGGAGAGCCCCTGCGTGAGCAGCGCCGCGTTGCTCTGCCACTGCGCGCCCCAGTTCCGCGTCATGGAAATCCACCCGGTGTTGGTCCCCTTCACCGACATGGACTGGATGGAGCCACTGCCGCCGACGTTGGAGATGAGCACCAGCTGGAAGTACTGGGACCCGGTGATTCTGAACCTGATGCCTCCCTGCCTGGAGCAGCTCACCCTGCAAAATATATTAAATCACCGATCGAACGAGCTGAGCCATGCATTCATGCATATCATATCATATCAATATCCATCAACGATATATATGTATAGATAGCTTATTACGTACCGCTGGTAGAGGACGGGGATGATGCCGCCGCTGTAGATGCCGATGTTCTCCCACGCCGGCTGGGACATGTCGAAGTGTTGCCGCGGCGGGCCGCACCAGCCGCCGTTGGGGGAGCGCGTAGTTGGGCGGGCACAGGTTGGTGGCCGTGACGGTGACGGTGTTGCCGGGCTTGCACCACGCGGACCTGGTGGCGTCACACTTGATGGTGTAGCACTGGCCGCACGAGGCGCCGTCGTTGAACAGCACCTGGCTCAGCGCGGCGTTGAGCACGCCGTAGCCCGCGTTGTACAGGTTGTCGTAGCCGCACGCGCCACCTGCATTACGCGACGCACATACAGTTGAAGCTAGCCAACAACAAGCATTGCCGCCGCAAGCTAAGCCTGTATGGAAATCGGGTGCTGATGGACACGCCGCCGCAAGCTAAGTAGCATGCCCACGGAGTACACGCTCTACGTACCCATGGTCCCGGAGCCGTCGGGGCCGCCGTAGAACGTCGCCGTCCCACTCTCCCAGTCCCAGTAGTCCGCCATTGCCGACGTGACCAGCAGCGCAAGGACGACAACGCCGGCCAAGGACGGCTTGAGCTGTGCCACCATGGTGCCCATCATCGTGCTCGGTCGCTTCTATCGACGATACCGGATCGCCAATCACCAGAACCAAACTGATCGAACAGCAGCTAGCTGCGAGAGCTTAGTTGGGTGAAAGAGAGAATGACCAAGCTAGTATAGTAGATAGATGAGGATTATTGATCAATGGAGATCGAGGATGGATTGCCACGGCCATGGCGCCCAGTAATGCTTAAATACCATCAGCACAGCAAATGCAGCCGGCGGTTGCAGGGGTGATCATCGGAATGATGGTCGTTGGCAGGGAATATAGGGGCATGATTGATTGCACGGCGCGTACGTTCCTCTCCTCTGCTGCTAGCGAAGCTCACATGCATGCAACACTAGCGCAAATATGTCAAAGGCTCGAAAAGCCTTTGACAACTGGTACGGTACTACGGTGGTGCGCGCGCGCCATGCGGCTCGCTTCATACTTTACTACTACTTGACACATAAGCGAAGACCTCTCTGTGATTATTACACAATAAACCTAAGATTTGTACCAGTAGTTGTGGCCACTAGCTTATAAATTACTAGGCCATTACGCGGGAGTCTCCTTCAAATTGAGCTGATTTATATTGAAATTGAACCGAAAGGTGAGCAGAAGCATCCACCAAGTCGCAGCCCAGGGCTATTCCAGGAATAAGAAACGGAGGACCCCACATGGGACAACGAGAGGCAACGAAGTGGCCACATGCACGGCGGTTGGAAGTCCGGCCGGATAACTAGCGCGCGGGACATGCAAGATGACGCTGACGCCCCGGCCTCGTCATCTACTCATCTTCGGCTTGCCACTGTGTGTCGACCCGCGTTTAGCAGTAGAGACGCGGTCTTGGCCACGATCGGCGGCGGCCTCGCCCACCCCGTTGCCAAATCGATCGGTCCTTGCTGGCTCAACTAGAGAGCACAGGTACCACGGTACCAGCGTGTCAAAACGGAACGGAAATATTCTGTCCTTTTCTGTATTTAATCCGATCAAATTCATATTTTCTTGTCCCATGTTTCCGTTTTCATTTCCGTTTTCGTATTTCAAATGTAAAAGTAGAAAACGGTTGAGGAGTTTTTCGATCGAGTTCAACTGTTTTCTACTTTTTTACTTTAAACTCCGAATATTCCAAGTTCAAAATTATGAATTTTGTTGTCGATCATTACTGTCTAGGCAGCACACCTGTCGCGCCTCCTAGAGTCGTCGAGGTGGGACTAATCACCTTACCTGGCGCTGCATGGCTGCATCTGACTTCATGTGGCGCTGTTATTATGTTGCATATGATTGGGCTGACCGAAAGAAAGAGTACTAAATGCACCAAAATGATAAGTTTGCTCTCTTGCACTCGAAATTTGTCAAAATGACACTTATTATTTTTATACATTGTGGGTCGATATTCCGTATTGAATTTTCTTATACCGACCGTGTTCGACGCAAAGTCTCGCTTTCGAATTAGTTTGTTTCCAAAATTCCATAAGTTCGCGTTCGCGTTAAGTTTTCGTGTCCGGCTTTACCGTTTTAGCTTTCAATTTTGTATTCAAATGTAAAAGTAGAAAACGGTTATGGGGTTTTTCGACCGAGTTCGACCGTTTTCATCCTTAGTCCTTGCGCGGGGAATGAATGGTCGAATCGAATGAGACTACAATAGCTCCGTCCAACGTTCTTTCACTACTACGAATTCGATTTTCCGTGGCGGACTTGTTTTATTTTCTCGCCTAGGGCCACCGAAAATAGTTGGATTAACCGTGGCGGTTTTGGGACCCAAAACCGCCACGGTAAAAAAAAATATTAAAAAAAAGCAAAAAACCTAGATCCAAGCCCAAACGGGCCCAGATCTGGGCCGCCGCCGCCGCCGGAGCCGGGATCCGCCACCACCGTCGAGATCCGCGCCGGGACCACGGGGAAGGCTGCCGCCACCGCCCGACCCCTCGGGTAGGGCCGCCGCCCCCCGGACCCCTCGGGTAGGTCCGCCGCCGGGGGTTGCGCCATCGACGAAGGAAGGGGAGGAGGCGCGACGGACGGAGGGGAGGGGAGGGGGCGCGCGATGGGTCTTGGTGGAGGCCGGAGAGAGAGAGAGATTTCGAGAGAGTGAGTGAGAAAGTGAGATTTTAGGATGGAAACCCTAGCTCGCATATTTATACATGGGACCTGGCGGGCTTTTTAGATCGGATCCGGCCTTGTTCGGCTCTTGGGCCGGGCCTCATCAACCATGGTGCCACGGTTAATCAATTTACGTGGCGGTTATTATAACCGCCACGCTTAATAAAAAATAACCACCACGGTTAATCGTGACATTGACCGTGGCGGTTTTCCAAATAACCGCCATGGAAAATCATTTCAAAATGCTATGTAAATCAATTGTCGAAACCCGGCTAGATTGGGCCGGGCCCGACACGTGAATTGGGGAATTGGAAGGAGAGGATGGCGTCGGGGGAGGTGGGGAGGTGGACCGGCGGCCGCCCGGCCGGGGCGGGGCGGCGGTGGCCTTGTGAGAGCGCCACTGCCCGGGGCGGCTTGGCGCCTTGGCGGCGGCAGCAGCGGAGGCGAGAGGGGGGGCGCGCGCGTGGGGGAGAGGAAGGAGAGAGGAGATTGGGATAAATTTTCTTTATTTGTTTGTTGCCCCTGAAAGATTACTGAGACCCCTTACTTTTATAGCCCGGCTAGTGGGACTTGTATCTCAAGCAATCTCTCTAAAGGTTTCCTTATAGGTTGGAATACCTTTTACAAGCATATCCTATTTATTTATTTCCTAATAAGGGTCTCCCTTATAGATGAGATATCTCCTTGCACACCAAAACGCCTAAAGATAATCCTAAATATTTTTCTCCTTTTATTCCCCGATTAATTGCCGAAGAATCCGCGAGAAAGGAGAGGAGACGGGCGGCGAGGGGCGAGCCTGGGCGGCGCCCGTGCTTCGTGGGCCCGACGGACCTATCCTTCGGGCCCTAATTCTGGGTCATGACATCTCCTCCCCCCTCCGACCCGGCGCGTCCTCGCTACTGGATGAAAGTCCATTCGATCCACGCACGGGTGGAGGTCACCGCCCCCTCGGCATGATGAGCTCAACCTGCAGTACCAATCTTCCATCCACCGGGTTCTTTAGGATCATGTTCTCCCCGGTTCGCTTTGGAGCAAACTCCGTGAGGTAGTGAAGGTTGCCGATGTAGCCGTGGTAGATGTACTTTGGTGCACGCGACGCCCCTCCACAATCGTGGAAGTTTGCCCGTCGGCGTGCCGCCAGGGAGCTCCTTTGAATGCCCACCTCAAGGTGCCGATGCACCATGTCGCGGGTGGGCTCTCCAAGAACAAGAAACGCTCATTGGGAGGAGCATTGACGAAGAGCAAGAGGAGGCGCTAGATGGTGATGTCGCGGCGAGTAGGAGGAGTGGCAGCCAAGTTCAACATCGTACCGTACATGAAGGAGCCGACGCGAACGAGAGGGCGAGCCGGTGGGCGCCCCTCTCTCGCATCGTAGCCGATGTGGACGTTGTCAACGGTGAGGAAGAGGCGATCCATGCCGCCGAGGAAGACGACCCCGGCCGGGCCGACGTGGTGGCACCGCGGCCACATGCCGCCCAACAGATGGCGGCCGGAGCATTTGTTGTAGTTGGCTCCGTTGTGTAGGCTCCCAAGGCGAGGAGGTTCGCCCCCGCGAACTCCGCCTTGAAACAAGGCCTCCAAAGAGGTCCGAAGAAGTGGAGAGGAAGCCCTCAAGGTAGAAGCGGCCGTCGAAGAGGAGGAGGCCGTCCTTGAGCGTCCATGCTGGGCGGCGTCGCCCGTGGTGACATCAAGGGCGATCCGGCGTAGGTGCTGGGTCCTCCGGTGTCGCCTGTCGGAGTTGGACGAAGATGCCAGTGGACGTGTCGTAGAGGTCCAAGGCAGTCGCATGCCTTGAACGCTTCCCAAGTCGAGAGGGAAGTGTCCCGACGCCGGCGAAGATGCCCGACCGGAAAGCAGGCCAGGCCGCGGCGCGCCCCCCGCCGAGGAGGTGGAGCCGACGTGAACGTGCTTTCGGGCGGCCGTCGCGGTAGTACTGCAGCCTTGTGTGTCGCGAAGTCCCATGTCACTGCCCCAAGCTTGCCGGCCAAGGCATGCCAAGGATGACGCCGACGCCGTTGCCCAATGGCATGACGTGAGGCGTCGATGTCGGCGGTAATCGGGCGCGTCGAGGCGTAGCGGCATGTCAAAGGTGGCAGCCCGCATGTCGGTGGCGCCGATGCCGGTGGTGATCAGCACACGCACCGGCTGAAACCGGAGGCCTGCCGTGGTCACCACGCTGGGGTCGATGTAGTTGTCGTTGCTCGGAGTCGACGATGATGTTGACGCCCGTGCTCGAGATCATGCCGACGCGAGGTATAGAGAATGAGCACCACGCACTGTGGAGTCGGGGTCCCCGGGGACCTTCGGGGCGGCCGGCTCCTCTTTGACTTCGCCAAGTGAGACGTTCGTCCAGTCGTCCGGTGTAGTCGTTGAGGATCGTGGTGTCGAAGAGGTGCTTGCACTTGTGACCCCGTAAAAACGGCTCGTCATAGTTGAAGCATAGTCTAGCCTAGCGTCGTTCCGTCATCTCTTCCCGGCGTCGGCCGCTTGAACGGCCGAGTCGCTGCTGGTGCTGTCGAAGAGGAGGGCGCCTGGGGGGGCGGCCAGCAGGGCCACAGGCGCGGGCGCCCTAGTCCTCTCCTATGTTGGCTTGCCGGTGTTGTAGAGGATGGCAAGTTTTTACCGTACGCCCGCGGCGAGAGACGTGGCGACCTCCATGTCCTTGGGATTACGCATCTCGACGTCCGTCTTGAGCGGTTCGCCCAAGCCCGTTGTGTAGATGTTCACCCGGCGCTTGTTGTCGAGGTGGCCTGCACGCGTGCCACGTGTGCCGAGAACCGCTCTGCATGTCTTCCTCAGCGATGCCGCCGCCCCCAGATTCCGTCGTTCAGCCAGGGCGGCGCCGTTGACATCTTGGCGAATCTTGCCCAATCTGCCACGGTTTCTCCCTGGGACAGCCTCATGTACCATTGCCGGGCTCCCCGGTGAGATGATAGGAAGCATACCGGACTTGTTACCATTCTTTGGCGTACCTTGTCCCCCGAAGAATTGCTCGCAGCGGTTGATCCATGGAAGAGGATCCTCCTTGCCATCATACGTGGGGAAGGACAGCTTGTGCAAGTGAGGAGCGAGACCTGGGAAGGTGTCCGGCGGAGGGGGTGGGGGCGGCACATGCACCCCTGTTGGCGGCGCCCTCGCGGCGTGGGCTTCGCCCCGTGTAGCCCTTCATCGTTCTCCGGATCGGCCGCGGTGACTTGATCATCCTCCCTCTTGCCATCCGATCCGCTTCTTGATGAAGTCACAGTCGCTGTCTCCAACAAATACTTCATCTCCGTCGGCTTCCCGGAGTTGTTGACGGCACTTGATCGCCGCCGGATCGTTGCCCGAGAGAATAGCAATTTGATTCTCGAGCGTATCCATCCGCCTGTCGAATTTGGCGAACTGTTCCCCCAAATTCTTCAGCAGCTTCTGAAAGGTCCTAGATGGCTAGAGGGGGGGTGAATAGCCTATAAAAATTTTCTACAAACTTAACTCAACAAACCGATTAGTATAAAACACGGCAAAAGCGGTTTGCGCTAGCTCTAATGGTCTTGCAAGCCTTCTAGTGACAAGACTAAATATTTCTATGATCTCTAAGTCACACAAAGTTTATGTCACTACTCTATCTAGTGAGCAAGCCTAATAAGGTCCTTATGCTAGCAAGAACAACCTACACAAGCAAGTGCTAGCTCTCTACTCAAAGTAAAATAGGAAAGTAATGCTAGAGTGAGAAGCTTGATATACCGACGTGTCGAGGATGTCAATCAATCACCGGGAAGACGAGAGACTATCAATCCCACGAAGGTGATGATCCAAACACCAAGACAATGAACAAGTCGATTTGTTCACCCGGAGTTCGCTTGTACACCGACAAGTTACTCTCCGGTTGTACCGACCAACACAAGGATGGTGTTTGAGCTAGGCGGTGCCCTTGCTAGCCTCAATACACCACTCACAAGTGAGGTACCCAAGACACGAGCAATGTATTCCTTGCACTTTGTCTTCCCGGACGAGGAGTGCGTGATCCTCTCACAATTTCGCCCTCGGAGGTGGCCAAGAAACAATCTCCTCTTCTTGCCAACAACTCCACCAAATCACCAAGCCGGCTAGGAGCGGTGTCTCCAAGAGAAACAAGAAACTCATCGGCTCACAACGATCCCCAAAGTGCCTTTAGATGCAAGAACTCGATGCAATGCACTTGGATCAACTCTTCTCTCAAGAATGAAGCTCAAATCAAGAATGAGAGAGGAGGGAGGCTTGCTTGCTTGCTCTAGCTTGTTAGGAATGATTCAAATGACCAAGAGAGAGAGCAAGAGGCAGCCAAGGGGTATAAATACCCCTCACCACGAAATGTGGCCGTTGGGGAGAAAACCACATTTTACGGCTGACCGGACGCATTGACCAGGTGGGTCCGGTCACAACCGACAAGCCCCAACGACCACCGACCGAGCCCGCGAATGCGTCCCGTCGCGCATCCGGTCCAGCTTCGGTCGTGGACCGGATGCTTCCGGCCGGGCGTCCGGTCAACCGTCGAGCGACCGGCCCGAAACAAGCTTAGGAATTGACCGGACTCACCGACCGGTGCGTCCGGTCGGTTCGGCCGACTTCCGGCCACAGCGTCCGGCATCTTGAAATAGCGATTTTCGTCGTTTAAATTACGTTCCTTCGCCTTTGCTCCAAACCGACTTCCGCCACTTGATTCTTGTTGTCGACACGTCGAAGAACACCTCGACACCATGTGTTAGCATTTTCGAAAACATTTTTAGACAAAGCGCGGAGTTAGCTCTTTAGGTTAGAATGCATGCATATGAATTTTTGAACCTAAAGGCGCATGAGGACCGATATGTACGATAATTTTCCCTCTTTATAGTACGGCTTATCGATCCTATAACCACCCACACCCTCTATGGTGTCTTGGGTGTGAAATCAAAAGTCCTATGGTTATACCTTTGCCTTGGGGACAATTGATCTCTCGAAACTCCACCGAGTTGCATGCTTGATCATCTTTTTGGATCACCTCTATCCATCCTCCATGATCACAATGCACCAACTCCGGCACGACCAATCTCCAATCTAGTCAAACACTTAGCATCGAGAGAATAGTCCTTAGGTGTCACTAATTAGCCAAAACCAAACAAGAGATCTTCAATCTCCCCCTTTTTGGTAATTGGTGACAACCCGCATCAAGGTTTTATGATTAATGTTTTTGAACATACAACGGTTGTCCAAGCATTTTGCTTACAATCATAGGATTGGACAATCATCATAGTTCGGTTTTGGTAGCATGAGCTCCACCTACATGTATGCCACGAGTTTGGAACGAAGCATTGCATACATGTATGAATATTGAAATTTAGGGTGAGCTATATTACCAAAATGATGATTAGGTGAAAGAAATGGACCTTTGAAGCGTGATACCAATCTGAAGTTGCGCCATTTTCACCATACAAGCATCAAGGTAACTAGATTTTCATCAAAACTCAAAGTACCACGTGAGATCACATTATAAGCAAGGTACTTGAATTAAGAGCGGAATTTAGAAAATCTAGCTAGCTCCTATGCATGCTAGTTATTCAACCACTTGAAAAGCAACTTGTGAAAACTAGCATACACCACACAAGCATGTATATTGAATTTAAATACAAGTGCAATGAGCAAGTCATATGTTAGTGCACAAACAAATGCAACAATTTGTCTATGAGCTTGCTCCCCCTACTTGTGTCCACTTGTTAACTCATGACCTTCATGAAAGATTTTCAAAAACATGTGGAATTTTTAATTTTCCAAAAACCTTTCATGCACTAATCTCTCCCCCTTTGTCGACAATTTCCACAAAAAAGGTATGACCATGTTGTGTTATGGAAGAGAGAATAGTGCTCAAATTTGGTCAAATTTGGATCACTTGTCAAACATATATTTCGGTTTGAACCAAAGACAAGCTTCTTCACACCTCATGACAAGGGTTGTCTTGCCTATGTTGAAGCATATGTGTGAAAAGATAGCCAAATTCAACACTTGAGATTGCAAGCCCATAAACATGTCATATGTCATCACTAGATCAAACAATCATAAATAGCAATAGTGATGACATACATACATTGAAATCCTTTTATTTTTCATGAATGCTTCCTAATGCACAAGTTATATGTCTATATGTTCTAACAAGTCCTTAGATATCATGAATGTCATGCCAAACAATTTCTCCTTTGCTTTGCTCTATGGAGGGGCATGTCATGGTAGTGGGGTGCATTCAACTCATGTTGGAGAAGTCAAGGATGTTCAACTCATTTCTTAGCTTGCAAAACCTCTTCTCATCTAGTGGCTTTGTAAAGATATCGGTTAGTTGATCTTCGGTGCCAATAGGTTGGATTGCAATGTCACCCTTTTGTTGATGATCCCTTATGAAGTGATGCCTTATGTCAATGTGCTTGGTTCTTGTATGTTGGACCGGGTTTTGTGTCATCTTGCAAGCACTTTCATTGTCACAATACAATGGCACATGATGGAAATCAAAACCATAATCTCTCAATGTTGATCTCATCCATAGCAATTGTGCACAACAACTACCGGCACTAATGTATTCGGCCTCGGCGGTTGAAAGTGTCACACCGGTTTGCTTCTTTGGTGACCATGATACTAGAGATCTTCCAAGGAATTGACAAGTGTCACTTGTGCTTCTTCTATCAACCTTGCATCCTCCATAGTCGGAGTCCGAATATCCAATAAGCTCAAAGTTTGACCCCTTGGGATACCATAGCCCAATATTTTGTGTGTGCTTCAAGTACCTCAATATCCTTTTTGATGCCGTGAGGTGACTCTCTCTAGGTGAGGATTGAAACCTTGCACACTTGCCAACACTAAACATCACATCGGGCTTAGAAGCGGTCACATAGAGTAAGCTTCCAATCAATGACCTATAGTACCTTTGATCAACCATATTGCCACTTTCATCATTGTCCAAAGATCCATTGGTACCCATTGGTGTATTGATGCCCTTTGCATCTTGCATGCCAAACTTCTTGATCATGTCTCTAATGTACTTCCCTTGACTAATGAAGGTGTCATTCTTCATTTGCTTGATTTGAAGACCAAGGAAGTATGTGAGCTCTCCAAGCATAGACATTTCAAACTCTTTTGCCATCATCTTGGCAAAGTCTTCACAATACTCTTGATTTGTTAATCCAAAGATGATATCATCAACATATATTTGCATGACAAACAAATCCTTTCCAATCTTCTTGGTAAAGAGAGTAGTGTCAACTTTGCCCATCTTGAAGCCTTTCTTGAGTAGGAAGTCTCTCAACCTCTCATACCATGCTCTAGGTGCTAGCTTCAACCCATACAATGCCTTGTTCAACTTGTACACATGGTTGGGATGATGGTAATCTTAAAGGCATTGCAATGACTCATTCTTCATCCTTCAAGGCATCATCAACCTTTTCGGGCTTTTCTTGTGACACAAATGCAAAAGTGTTCACAAAATGCCGCTAGCCTTCCTCTTGTTTGCACTCCACTTGCAATGTCACCAACAATTTGATCAATTGGGTGATCTCTAGCTATGCTTGAGCTTTGGAGTATTGGAACTTGATTGCTTGAGCTTGGTTGATCACTTGTAGTTGCTTGAGATGGTGTACTAGCTTGTTGTTGATCTTGAACTTGAGCACCACTAGCTTGAGTTGATTGCATCTCATCTTTGTTGTCATCATCAACTTGAGTTGGCCTTATATCACCAATGTCCATACCCCTCATGGCATTCACCAATTGAGTTCCACTCACATCATTGAGGTTTTCATCTTCATCTTGGGACCCATTGGTTTCATCAAATTTAACATCATGGACTTCTTCCAATACACCACTTGAGTTGTTCCACACTCTATATGCTTTGCTTGTGGTGGAATAACCAAGTAGGAAACCTTCATCACACCTCTTGTCAAACTTGCCAAGTCTTGCACCTTTCTTCAATATGTAGCATTTGCACCCAAATACTCTAAAGTACGCAATGGTTGGCTTTCTTCCATTCAATAGCTCATAAGGTGTCTTGTTCATCATGGGATGGTAATACAATCTATTGATGTAGTGGCATGCGGTGTTGATTGCTTCGGCCCAAAATGATTGACTCACATTATACTCACTAAGCATTGACCTTGCCATCTCAATGAGAGTCCTATTCTTCCTCTCAACTAGGCTATTTGATTGTGGTGTGTACTTGGCCGAAAATTGATGCATGATTCCATAGTCATCACATAGCTCATCAACTATTGTGTTCTTGTATGGTGAAAATGGCGCAACTCAGATTGGTATCACGCTTCAAAGGTCCATTTCTTTCACCCTAAGCATCATTTTGGTAACATAGCTCACCCTCAATTTCAATACTCATACATGTATGCAATGCTTCGTTCCAAACTCGTGGCATACATGTAGGGGGAGCTTATGCTACCAAAACCGAACTATGATGATTGTCCAATCCTATGATTGTAAGCAAAATGCTTGGACAACCGTTGTATGTTCAAAAACATTAATCATAAAACCTTTATGCGGGGTTGTCACCAATTACCAAAAAGGGGAGATTGAAGATCTCTTGTTTGGTTTTTAGCTAATTAGTGACACCTAAGGACTAATCTCTCAATGCCAAGTGTTTGACATGATTGGAGATTGGTCATCTTGGAGTTGGTGCAAGGTGATCATAGAGGATGGATCGAGGTGATCCAAAAGTTGATCAAGCATGCAACTCGGTGGAGTTTGAAGATCAAAGGTCCCAAGGCAAAGGTATAACCATAGGGCTTTTGATTTCACACCCAAGACACCATAGAGGGTGTGGGTGGTTATAGGATCGATAAGCCATACTATAAAGAGGGGAAAACTTTCATACATGTCGATCCTCACGTGCCTTTAGGTTCAAGTCTCATATGCATGCATTCTAACCTAAAGTGCTAACTCCGTCCTTGGTGGAAATGGTTTCAAAAATGCTAACACTTGAGGTCGAGGTGTTCTTCGGCGTGTCGGCAACAAGAAACAAGTGACGGAAGTCGGCTTGGAGCAAAGGCGAAGGAACGGGCGACGAAACGACGGTTTTCGTAGAGTCGGCGTGACCGACGCACCGACCGGACGCTGGTCAAAGTGACCGGACGCCCGTGAGTGCGCCCGCGTAGAGCATGTTTTCGGGTCGGCCGCCGACGGTGACCCGTGACGCGACCGACGGAAGCATCCGGTGCTGACCGGACGCGATCGATCGGATGCGCCGACCGGATGCACGGAGGCAGGGGGCTCGATGGGTTGGTTCGGCTTGTCGGTTGTGACCGGACCCACCGACCGGACTCACCGGGTGAGTCCGGTCGGGCCCCGGCCGTCAGCCGCCAGAAAAGTGTGTTTTCCACCCTTTCCACCACATTTCATGGTGTGGCCTATATATACCACCTTGGTCGTCACTTGCTCTCTCTCTTGGTCATTTTGAATCACTCCTAACACCTTTGAGCAAGTAAGTTAGCCTCCCTCCTCTCTCATTCTTGATTTGAGCTTCATTCTTGAGAAGAGTTGATCCAAGTGCATTGCATCGAGTTCTTGCATCTAGAGGCACTTGGGGATTGGTGTGAGACGGTGGATTTCCGTTTCTCTTGGAGGCACCGCTCCTAGCCGGGTTTGGTGAAGTGGTGGAGGCGTTGGCAAGAAGAGGTGATTGTTTCTTGGCCACCTTCTGGTTGATTTGTGAGAGGATTACGCACTCCTCGTCGGAAGACAAAATGCAAGGAATATATTGCTCGTGCTTTGGGTACCACACTTGTTGAGTGGTGTGTTGAGGCTAGCAAGGGCACCGCCTAGCTCAAACACCATCCTTGTGTTATTCGGCACAACCGAGACTAGCTTGTCGGTGTACAAGTGAACTCCCGGGTGAACAAATCGACTTGTTCATTGTCTCGGCTTGTGGATCATCACCTTCGTGTGATTGATAGTTTTTCTTCTTCCCGGTGATTGGTTGACATCCTCTACACATCGGTATAACAAGCTTCTCACTCTTGCATTACTTTCCTAGTTTACCTTGAGTAGAGAGCTAGTACTTGCTTGTGTAGGTTGTTCTTGCTAGCATAAGGACCATATTAGGATTGCTCATTAGCTAGAGTAGTGACTAGAGATCATAGAAATATTTAGTCTTGTCACTAGAAGGCTTGCTTGACCATTAGAGCTAGTGCAAACCGGTTTACGCCGTGTTTTATACTAATCGGTTTGTTTAGTTGAGCTTGTAGAAAATTTTTATAGGCTATTCACCCCCCCTCTAGCCATCTAGGACCTTACAAGTAGTATCAGAGCCGTGGTCACCATATTTAAAGGCTTAACAACCTTGGTCTGAAGCTATGGCTAATGTTGTGTTCAACCATGTTGGGGGAAAGCCTCCTTTCTTTGATGGAGTCAAGAATTTTGACTATTGGAAGAGATGCATGAGAATGTACTTGGGATCAATCAATGACCAAGTATGGGAGGTGACCGAAAAGGATTATGTCATCCTTGATCCAACCAATCTCACTCCCACCGACAAGTCCAACAAGCAATGCAATACCATGGCATTGAACACTTTATACAATGGCATGGATGTCAAGGTGTTTGAGGGCATCAAAGACCTTGAGAAGGCAAGTGAGGTTTGGGAGAAGTTGTGTGAGACCTATGAGGGCACTAAGGTGGTGATGAGTGCCAAGTTGTATGTTCTCAAGAGTGAATTTGAGAACTTCAAGATGAAGAAAGACGAGACCATTCCGGAGACATTCCATAGGCTCCAAGTGATTGTCAATGATCTCAAATCATTGGGAGTGAAGACATTGGATAGAGACTTTGGGCATAAATTCTTAATGTGCTTGCCCAAGAGAGATTTACCATGTTGAGGAAGATACTCTTTAGAGGTGCATTGGACACAATGACACCTAGTGACTTGCTTGGTGAAGTGCTAACCGATGAGCAAGTGGATGGGATGGAAGATGAAGTGGAGAAGGAGGATGACAAGAACAAGAAGGTTGTGGCATTCAAGGCCGCCACCACCTCATCCAAGGCCAAGGGCAAGTCCAAGGCTCAAGAAGAAGATGATGAGGAAGTCAACCTTGAGGAGATCGATCAAGAGTTTGCTATGTTTGTGAGGAACTTTAACAAGGTCTTGAAGAACAAGAAGTTTGGCCAAGGCTCTAGAAGAAGAAATGATTCATCAAAGAACAATGAAGAGCCAAGGAAGTGCTTTGAATGTGATAGTCCTTATCACATCCTTGCCGATTGCCCAATCAAGAAAGAGAAAGAGATGCACAAGGCAAACAAGGGTGGTAAGACCAACAAGAAGAGCAAGTCAATGACTTTCAAGAAGACAAATGATGGTGCATTTGTTTGCTCTTGGGATAGTGATGGGTCATCCGATGAAGAGGAAGAGAAGCCCAAGGCCATGAGTGCAATTGGCCAACACAAGACATCATCCCTCTTCGGCTCATCACCGTCATGCTTCATGGCTAAAGCCACTAAGGTATTATTGCATGAGCATGATGAACTAAGTGATAATGAAGTAAAATATGATAGTGAAGATGATGATGATGATGATGAACCCACTAGAGATGACCTCTTAGAGATGCTTAAGCAAACTCATATCATGCTTAAGACTAAGGACAAGGAATGCAAAGCTTTACAAAAGAGTGTAAAAACTCTTGAGCAAAACTTTAGTGAGCTAGAGGCCACCCATGAGGGTCTAAAGGAAGACCATGGGGAATTGGAGCTAGCTCATACAAGGCTTAAGAAAGCCCATATCTTGCTCTTAGAGAAGAATGATAGAGCTTGCTCAATCATCAAGAAGGATGTTGGTTTAACATGTGACATCATAGATGAACCCTTTGTGGTTGATGTTGAAGAACCATCCATTCCTTCTACATCCACATCAACCCACTCAAGCTCTACTCATAGTGATGGAGCAATTTTAGATTCATCACTAAAAGTTGAGAATGAGACTCTCAAAAGAGAGGTGGATGAGCTCACCCATTCCTTGAGAAAGGCATATGGTGGGGATGCCCACTTGCTAAAGTGCTTGGGTAGCCAAAGGTTTTCCCTTAACAAGGAAGGCTTAGGCTATGTCCCCAAGAAAGGCAAGAAGGCCTTTGCTACCCAAAGCCTAGCTTTGTGAAGAGCAATGGGCTCTATTGCAATAGATGCAAGCAAGTGGGGCATCAAGAGCTAAAATATGCTAAAATGAACATAAATAAGAAATCAAGCAAAGTGTATTCCATATGTTTTGATTCTTGTTATTTGCTTACCAAGGGTGAGAAGGGTGTCAAGGCAAAGTTTGTTGGTACACCCATTGTTGGCCCAAAGAAGAAGGGCAATTTGGGTACCAAAGGCTTTGGTTGCTAACCTCCAAGGACCCAAAGGCAAATGGGTACCTAAATCTTATTGATTTTCTTGTAGGTGAATTACAAGATTGGGAGCAATCATTGGATTCTTGATAGTGGGTGCACTCAACATATGACCGTGATGCAAGAAAGTTCAACATCATTGATTCAACTCAAGAGAATGGCAAGCCAATTACATTTGGTGATAGCAAGAGTGGCAAGATTTAAGGCATTGGCAAGATTGCAATAACCAATGATTTGACCTTATCAAATGTGGCACTAGTAGACATATTGAAGTACAACTTGCTTTCGGTGGCACAAATTTGTGATCTTGGTTACAAGTGCATCTTTGGTGAAGATAGTGTTGAGATAGTGAATACTAAAGATTCAAGCTTGATCTTCAAGGGAATAAGATTTGACAACCTCTACCTCGTGGATTTTGGTGCTAGTGAGACACAAATTAGTACATGCTTGATATCTCAATCTAGCATGGGTTGGCTATGGCATATAAGGCTTGGTCATGTTGGCATGAAGCAACTCAACAAGTTAGTGACACATGATCTAGTGAGAGGCTTGAAGGATGTTCACTTTGACAAGGACAAGCTATGTAGTGCATGTCAAGCCGGCAAGCAAGTTACCAATACTCATCCAAATAAGAGCTTCATGAGTACTTGTAAGGCATTTGACTTGATCCATATTGACTTGTTTGGCCCAACCGCATACACAAGCATTGGTGGTAACAAGTATGGATTTGTGATTGTGGATGACTACACAAGATTCACTTGGGTGTTTTTTCTCAATGACAAGAGTGACACATATTCAATCTTCAAGACATTTCTCAAGAGGGTGCACAATGAATTTGATATCATAGTGAAGAAAGTGAGAAGTGACAATGGAAGTGAGTTCAAGAACACAAGAGTTGATGAGCTATGTGATGACTATGGAATCATGCATCAACTTTCGGCCAAGTACACACCACAATCAAATGGCCTAGTTGAGAGGAAGAATAGGACTCTCATTGAGATGGCAAGATCAATGCTTAGTGAATACAATGTGAGTCAATCATTTTGGGGTCAAACAATCAACACCGCATGTCACTACATCAATAGATTGTATTGCCATCCCATGATGAACAAGACACCTTATGAGCTATTGAATGGAAGAAAGCCAACCATTACCTACTTTAGAGTATTTGGGTGCAAATGCTACATATTGAAGAAGGGTGCAAGACTTGGTAAATTTGACAAGAGGTGTGATGAAGGGTTCCTACTTGGTTACTCCACCACAAGCAAAGCATATAGGGTGTGAAACAACTCAAGTGGAGTGCTAGAAGAAGTCCATGATGTTGAGTTTGATGAAACTAATGGGTCCCAAGATGAAGATGAGAACCTCTATGATGTTAGTGGAACTCAATTGGTAAATGCTATGAGAGGCATGGACATTGGTGATATAAGGCCAACTCAAGTTGAAGATGACAAAGATGAAGTGGAAATCACTCAAGCTAGTGGTGTGCTCAAGTTTAAGATCAACAACAAGCTAGTACATCATCTCAAGCTACATCAAGTGATCAACCAAGCTCAAGCAATCAAGTTCTAATACTCCAAAACTCAAGTGTTGCTAGAGATCACCTAATTGATCAAATTGTTGGTGACATTGCAAGTGGAGTACAAACAAGAGAAAGACTTTATGGCATTTTGTGAACACTTTTCATTTGTGTCACAAGAAGAGCCCGAAAAGATTGGTGATGCCTTGAAGGATGAAGAATGGGTTATTGCCATGCAAAAAAGAGCTCAACAACTTTGATAGAAACAAGGTTTGGGAATTGGTAGAGAGACCAAAGGACTACAATGTCATTGGAACCAAATGGGTGTTCAAGAACAAGCAAGATGAAGATGGCATTGTTGTGAGAAACAAAGCAAGACTAGTTGCACAAGGTTACACTCAAGTAGAGGGTCTTGACTTTGGTGAAACATATGCTCCTGGTTGCAAGACTAGAGGCAATTAGAATTCTATTGGCCTATGCATGTGCACACAACATCAAGCTCTATCAAATGGATGTCAAGAGTGCTTTTCTCAATGGCTTCATCAATGAGCTAGTGTATGTTGAGCAACCGCCCGGTTTGAAGATTATCATCATCCCAACCATGTGTACAAGTTGAACAAGGCATTGTATGGGTTGAAACAAGCACCTAGAGCATGGTATGAGAGGTTGAGTGACTTCTTACTCAAGAAAGGCTTCAAGATGGGCAAAGTTGACACTACTCTATTCACCAAGAAGATCGGAAAAGATTTGTTTGTCATGCAAATATATGTTGATGATATCATCTTTGGATCAACAAATCAAGAGTATTGTGAAGAGTTTGCCAAGATGATGGCAAAAGAGTTTGAAATGTCAATGCTTGGAGAGCTCACATATTTCCTTAGTCTTCAAATCAAACAAATGAAGAATGGCACCTTCATTAGTCAAGGGAAATACATTAGAGACATGGTCAAGAGGTTTGATTGCAAGATGCCAAGGGCATCAATACACCAATGGTACCAATGGATCATTGGACAATGATAAAAGTGGCAATATGGTTGATCAAAGGTACTATAGGTCATTGATTGGAAGCTTACTCTATGTGACCGCCTCTAGGCCCGATGTGATGTTTAGTGTTGGCAAGTGTGCAAGATTTCAATCCTCACCTAGAGAAAGTCACCTCACCGCATCAAAGAGGATATTGAGGTACTTGAAGCACACTCAAAATGTTGGGCTATGGTATCCCAAGGGGTCAAACTTTGAGCTTATTGGATATTCGGACTCCGACTATGTGGGGTGCAAGGTTGATAGAAGAAGCACAAGTGGCACTTGTCAATTCCTTGGAAGATCTCTAGTATCTTGGTCCTCAAAGAAGCAAACTGGTGTGACACTTTCAACCGCCGAGGCCGAATACATTAGTGCGGGTAGTTGTTGTGCACAATTGCTATGGATGAGATCAACTTTGAAGGATTATGGATTTGATTTCCATCATGTGCCTTTGTTTTGTGACAATGAAAGTGCTTGCAAGATGACTCAAAACCCGGTCCAACATACAAGAACCAAGCACATTGACATAAGGCATCACTTCATTAGAGATCATCAATAAAAGGGTGACATTGCTATCCAACCTATTGGCACCGAAGATCAATTGGCCGATATCTTTACCAAGCCACTAGATGAGAAGAGGTTTTGCAAGCTAAGAAATGAGTTGAACATCCTTGACTTCTCAAATATGAGTTGAATGCACCCCACTATCATGACATGCCCCTACGCCTAGCAAAGCCAAGGTAAAATTGTTTGGCATGGCATTCATGATAACTAAGGACTTGTTAGAACATATAGACATATAACTTGTGCCTTAGGAAGCATTCATGGAAAATCAAAGGATTTCAATGTATGTATGCCATCACTATTGCTATTTATGCTTGTTTTGTCTAGTGATGACATATGACATGTTTATGGGCTTGCAATCTCAAGTGTTGAATTTGGCTATCTTTTCACACATATAGTTCAACATAGGCAAGATAACACTTGTCATGAGGTGTGAAGAAGCTTGTCTTTGGTTCAAACCGAAATATATGTCCTGACAAGTAATCTAAATTTGACCAAATTTGAGCACTATTCTCTCTTCCATAACACAACATGGTCATACCTTTTGTGGAAATTGTCGACAAAGGGGAGAGATTAGTGCATGAAAGGTTTTAGAAAATTAAAAATTTCACATGTTTTTGAAAACCTCTCATGTGGTTCATGAGTTTACAAGTGGTTCACACAAGTAGGGGGAGCAAGCTCATAGACATTTTGTTGCATTTGTTTGTGCACTAACATATGACTTGCTCATTGCACATGTATTTAAATTCTATATACATGCTTGTGTGGTGTATGCTAGTTGAGTAAGATGCTTTACAAGTGGTTGATAACTAGCATGCATAGAAGCTAGCTAGATTTTCTAATTTCGCTCTTAATTCAAGTACCTTGCTTATAATGTGATCTCACGTGGTACTTTGAGTTTTGATGAAAATCTAGTTACCTTAATGCTTGTATGGTGAAAATGGCGCAAACTTCATTGGTATCACGCTTCAAAGGTCCATTTCTTTCACCCTAAGCATCATTTTGGTAACATAGCTCACCCTCAATTTCAATACTCATACATGTATGCAATGCTTCGTTCCAAACTCGTGGCATACATGTAGGGGAGCTTATGCTACCAAAACCGAACTATGATGATTGTCCAATCCTATGATTGTAAGCAAAATGCTTGGACAACCGTTGTATGTTCAAAAACATTAATCATAAAACTTTTATGCGGGTTGTCACCAATTACGAAAAAGGGGAGATTGAAGATCTCTTGTTTGGTTTTGGCTAATTAGTGACACCTAAGGACTAATCTCTCAATGCCAAGTGTTTGACATGATTGGAGATTGGTCATGCCGGAGTTGGTGCAAGGTGATCATAGAGGATGGATCGAGGTGATCCAAAAGTTGATCAAGCATGCAACTCGGTGGAGTTTGAAAGATCAAAGGTCCCAAGGCAAAGGTATAACCATAGGGCTTTTGATTTCACACCCAAGACACCATAGAGGGTGTGGGTGGTTATAGGATCGATAAGCCGTACTATAAAGAGGGAAAACTTTCGTACATATCGATCCTCACGTGCCTTTAGGTTCAAGTCTCATATGCATGCATTCTAACCTAAAGTGCTAACTCCGTCCTTGGTGGAAATGGTTTCAAAAATGCTAACACTTGAGGTCGAGGTGTTCTTCGGCGTCGGCAACAAGAAACAAGTGACGGAAGTCGGCTTGGAGCAAAGGCGAAGGAACGGCGACGAAACGGCGGTTTTTCGCAGCTTCTGGCGTGGCGGGCGACCGGCCGGCCGGGTCAAAAGTGACCGGACGCTCCGGAGTGAGGCCTGGCGAGAGCATGTTTTCGGGTCGGGCGTCGACGGGTGACCGGACGCACCGACCCGGAAGCATCCGGTGTTGACCGGACGCGCTCGATCGGATCTTGTGACCGACGCACGGAGGGGGGGGTCGGCGTCGGTTCGGCTTGTCGGTTGTGACCCGGACCCACCGACCGGACTCACCGTGAGTCCGGTCGATCAAGTCGATCCGTCGCCGCCGCAGAAAAGTGTGTTTTCCACCCTTTCCACCACATTTCGTGGTGGTGTGGCCTATATATACCACCTTGGCTGTCACTTGCTCTCTCTCTTGGTCATTTTGAATCACTCCTAACACCTTTGAGCAAGTAAGCTAGCCTCCCTCCTCTCTCATTCTTGATTTGAGCTTCATTCTTGAGAGAAGAGTTGATCCAAGTGCATTGCATCGAGTTCTTGCATCTAGAGGCACTTGGGGATCGGTGTGAGACGG
The DNA here is from genome assembly GCA_015847255.1 of Hyparrhenia diplandra. NCBI lineage: Eukaryota > Viridiplantae > Streptophyta > Magnoliopsida > Poales > Poaceae > Hyparrhenia > Hyparrhenia diplandra. The sequence continues at coordinate 86,568 of JADLZK010006947.1, read as the reverse complement.
TGGATTTCCGTTTCTCTTGGAGGCACCGCTCCTAGCCGGCTTGGTGAAGTGGTGGAGGCGTTGGCAAGAAGAGGTGATTGTTTCTTGGCCACCTCCGGTTGATTTGTGAGAGGATTACGCACTCCTCGTCGGGAAGACAAAGTGCAAGGAATATATTGCTCGTGCTTTGGGTACCACACTTGTTGAGTGGTGTGTTGAGGCTAGCAAGGGCACCGCCTAGCTCAAACACCATCCTTGTGTTGGTCGGCACAACCAGAGACTAGCTTGTCGGTGTACAAGTGAACTCCGGGTGAACAAATCGACTTGTTCATTGTCTCGGCTTGTGGATCATCACCTTCGTGTGATTGATAGTTTTTCTTCTTCCCGGTGATTGGTTGACATCCTCTACACATCGGTATAACAAGCTTCTCACTCTTGCATTACTTTCCTAGTTTACCTTGAGTAGAGAGCTAGCACTTGCTTGTATAGGTTGTTCTTGCTAGCATAAGGACCATATTAGGATTGCTCATTAGCTAGAGTAGTGACATAGACCTTGTGTGGACTAGAGATCATAGAAATATTTAGTCTTGTCACTAGAAGGCTTGCTTGACCATTAGAGCTAGTGCAAACCACTTTACGCCGTGTTTTATACTAATTGGTTTGTTTAGTTGAGCTTGTAGAAAATTTTTATAGGCTATTCGCCCCCCCTCTAGCCATCTAGGACCTTACACTTAGTCTTAAGCATGATATGAGTTTGCTTAAGCATCTCTAAAAGATCATCTCTAGTGGGTTCATCATCATCATCATCATCATCACTATCATATTTTACTTCATTAGCATTTAGTTCTTCATGCTCATGCAATGATACCTTAGTGGCCTTAGCCATGAAGCATGAAGGTGATGAACCGAAAAGGGATGACTTCTTGTGTTGCCCAATTGCACTCATGGCCTTGGGCTTCTCTTCCTCTTCATCGGAGGAGCCATCACTATCCCAAGAACAAACAAAAGCACCATCATTTGTCTTCTTAAATATCATGGTCTTGCTCTTCTTGTTTGTCTTGCCACCCTTATAGGCCTTCATCTTCTCTTTTTCTTTCTTGATTGGGCAATCGGCAAGGATGTGATAAGGGCTATCACACTCAAAGCATTTTCTTGGCTCTTCATTGCTCTTGGATGAATCATTTCTTCTTCTAGAGCCTTGCCCAAACTTCTTGCTCTTCAAGACTTTGCTAAATTTCTTCACAAACATAGCAAACTCTTGATCAATCTCTTCAAGGTTGATTTCCTCATCATCTTCTTCTTGAGCCTTGGACTTGCCCTTAGTTTTGGATGATGTGGTGGCGGCCTTGAATGCCACAACCTTCTTGCTCTTATCATCTTCTTTATCTTCCTCATCTTCCATGCCATCAACCTTCTCATCGGTTAGCACCTCACCAAGCAAGTCACTAGGTGTCATGGTGTCCAATGCACCTCTAAAGAGAATCTTCCTCAACATGGCAAATCTCTTGGGCAAGCACATCAAGAATTTGTGCCTAAAATCTCTATCCAATGTCTTCACTCCTAATGCCTTGAGGTCATTGACAATCACTTGGAGCCTATGAAAAGTATCCGGTATGCTCTCATCTTTCTTCATCTTGAAATTCTCAAATTCACTCTTGAGAACATATAATTTGGCACTTTTCACAACTTTGGTGCCCTCATAGGTCTCACAAAGCTTCTCCCACACTTCACTTGCCTTCTCAAGATGTAGTTGTGCGTTGCTCCCGAGTCGACGATGATGTTGATGCCCCGTGCACGAGATCATGCCAACGAGGTATAGAGAATGAGCACCACGCACCGGAGTCGGGGTCCCCGAAGAGGACCTTCAGGGCGGGCTCCTCTTTGACTTCTGCGGTTGAGACGTTCATCGAGTCGTCGGTGTAGTCGTTGAGGATCGTGATGTCGAAGAGGTGCTTGCACTTGTGACCCCGTGTAAACGGCTCGTCATAGTTGAAGCATAGTCCAGCCTTGCGTCGTTCCGTCATCTCTTCCGGCGTCCGCTTGAACGGCCGAGTCGGCTGGCGGTCTTTGTCGAAGAGGAGGGGCGCTGGGGCGCGGCCAGGCTACACGGCGCTTGGCGCCTAGTCCTCTCCTGTGGCTGGCTTGCCGGTGTTGTAGAGGATGGCAAGTCGTCGCTAAATGCGCCTGGGCGAGACGTGGCGGCCTCCATGTCCTTGGGATTCTGCATCTCGGCGTCCATCTTGAGCGGTTCGCCCAAGCCTTGTTGTGTAGATGTTCACCTGCCGCTTGTCGTCGAGGTGGCCTGCACGTGCCACGTGTGCCAGGAACTGCTCCGTGTACTCGTCGACGGTGCATGTCTTCCTCAGCGATGCCCGGCTTCGCCCGCCAGATTCCGCCGTTCAGCCGGGCCGAAGCGCTCGTTGACAAACTGAGCGAATCTTGCCCAATCTGCCACGGTTTCTCTGGGACAGCCTCATGTACCATTCTTTGGGCTCCCCCGTGAGATGATAGGAAGCATACTAGACTTGTTACATTCTTTGGCGTACCTTGTCCCCCTCAAGAATTGCTCGCGGCGGTTGATCCATGGAAGAGGATCCTCCTTGCCATCATAATGTGGGGAAGGACAGCTTGTGCAAGTGAGGAGCGAGACACAGGAAGGTGTCCGGCGGAGGGGGTGGGGGCGGCACATGCACCCCTGTTGGCGGCGCCCCTGTCGGCGTGGGCTTCGGCCCCAGGTAGCCCTTCATCAGGTTCTCCAGATCGGCTGCGGTGACTTGATCATCCTGGTTCTGCTTGCCATCAGTCCGCTTCTTGATGAAGTCACGGGCTGTTGTCTCCAACAGCGTCTTCATCTCCAGATCGGCTTCCTGGAGTTGTTGACGGCACTTGATCGCCGCCGGATCGTTGCCCGAGAGAATAGCAATTTGATTCTCGAGCGTATCCATCCGCCTGTCGAATTTGGTGAACTGTTCCCCCAAATTCTTCAGCAGCTTCTGAAAGGTCCTAGATGGCTAGAGGGGGGGTGAATAGCCTATAAAAATTTTCTACAAACTTAACTCAACAAACCGATTAGTATAAAACATGGCGTAAAGCGGTTTGCGCTAGCTCTAATGGTCTTGCAAGCCTTCTAGTGACAAGACTAAATATTTCTATAATCTCTAAGTCACACAAAGTCTATGTCACTACTCTATCTAGTGAGCAAGCCTAATAAGGTACTTATGCTAGCAAGAACAACCTACACAAGCAAGTGCTAGCTCTCTACTCAAAGTAAACTAGGAAAGTAATGCTAGAGTGAGAAGCTTGATATACCTACATGTCGAGGATGTCAATCAATCACCGGGAAGACGAGAGACTATCAATCCCACGAAGGTGATGATCCAAACACCAAGACAATGAACAAGTCGATTTGTTCACCCGAGTTCGCTTGTACACCGACAAGTTACTCTCCGGTTGTACCGACCAACACAAGGATGGTGTTTGAGCTAGGCGGTGCCCTTGCTAGCCTCAATACACCACTCACAAGTGAGGTACCCAAGACACGAGCAATGTATTCCTTGCACTTTGTCTTCCCCGACGAGGAGTGCGTGATCCTCTCACAATTTCTCCCGAGGAGGCCAAGAAACAATCTCCTCTTCTTGCCAACAACTCCACCAAATCACCAAGCCGGCTAGGAGCGGTGTCTCCAAGAGAAACAAGAAACTCATCGGCTCACAACGATCCCCAAGTGCTTTTAGATGCAAGAACTCGATGCAATGCACTTGGATCAACTCTTCTCTCAAGAATGAAGCTCAAATCAAGAATGAGAGAGGAGGGAGGGAGGCTGCTTGCTTGCTCTAACTTGTTAGGAATGATTCAAATGACCAAGAGAGAGAGCAAGAGGCAGCCAAGGGGGGTATAAATACCCTCACCACGAAATGTGGCCGTTGGGGAGAAAACCACATTTTCTCGCGGCCCGATCCGACGCGCATTGACCGGACTCACCAATGAGTCCGGCCGGTGGGTCCGGCCACAACCGACAAGCCCCAACCCGACCACCGACCGAAGCCCGCGAGTGCGTCCGGTCGCGCATCCGGTCCGGCTTCCGGCCGCGACCGGGATGCTTCCCTGGCCGGGGCGTCCGGTCAACCGTCGAGCACCGAGCCGAGAAACATGCTTCTTGGGAATCTGACCGGACTCACCGACCGGTGCGTCCGGCCGGATCCAAACGACTTTCGGCCACCGCGTCCGGTCATCTTGAAGCCGCGAATTTTCATCGTTTCGCCGCCGTTCCTTCGCCTTTGCTCCAAACCGACTTCCGCCACTTGATTCTTGTTGCCGACACGTCGAAGAACACCTCGACACCATGTGTTAGCATTTTCGAAAAAACATTTTCGACAAGCGAGTTAGCTCTTTTTAGGTTAGAATGCATGCATATGAATTTTGAACCTAAAGGCACATGAGGATCGATATGTACGATAAGTTTCCCTCTTTATAGTACGGCTTATCGATCCTATAACCACCCACACCCTCTATGTTGTCTTGGGTGTGAAATCAAAAGTCCTATGGTTATACCTTTGCCTTGGGGACAATTGATCTCGAAACTCCACCGAAGTTGCATGCTTGATCATCTTTTGGATCACCTCGATCCATCCTCCATGATCACAATGCACACTCCCGCACGACCAATCTCCAATCTAGTCAAACACTTAGCATCGAGAGATTAGTCCTTAGGTGTCACTAATTAGCCAAAACCAAACAAGAGATCTTCAGCTTCTTCGACTCGCTATCCATGGTGGTGGGTGGATCAAGTGGTCTCCTGGATACCGGTGCCGAAACCCGCCTAGATTGGGCCGGAACCGACACATGAATTGGGGAATTGGAAGGAGAGGATGGCGTCGGGGAGGTGGAGGCGGTCGACGGGGCGCTACGGCGGGCGGCGGCGGCGGCGCGTGAGCCTTGCTGCCCGAGGGAGGCGCGCGCTGGCGGGCGCAGCGGCGGGCAGCAGCAGGGCGGGCGCGCGGGGGAGAGGAAGGAGAGGAGATTGGGATAAATTTTCTTTATTTGCTTGTTGCCCCGAAGATTACAGACCCCTTACTTTTATAGCCCGGCTAGTGGGACTTGTATCTCAAGCAATCTCTCTAAAGGTTTCCTTATAGATTGGAATACCTTTTACAAGCATATCCTATTTATTTATTTCCTAATAAGGGTCTCCCTTATAGATGAGATATCTCCTTGCACACCAAAATGCCTAAAGATAATCCTAGATATTTTTCTCCTTTTATTCCCGAATTAATTGCCAAAGAATCCGCGGAAAGGAGGAGACGACGGCGGGGGGGGCGCGAGCCTGTGGGGCGGCGCCCATGCTTCGTGGGCTGGGCGGACCTGTCCTTACGGGCCCTAATTCCTAGGTCATGACATCAATCTCATAGTAGTGTTTTTTTATACTATATACTCCTCAGTTCCAAACTGTAAGTCACTTTGATTTTTTTAGTGCATATATTTTGTTGCGTATAGATATAATAATATGTCTAGATAAATAGTAAAATAGTTAGACCAAAAAAGTTAAAGCGACTTACAATTTGGAAAGAAGGGAGTTACAAATGGATGTCAAAGTTTTTTTCCTACACCTGTTTGCAGATTTTGTGTTTATTCCCTATATATATTGTTGTAGTTGACAGAATTATTTAAAAACAATTGTTTATTTTTTTTTCTTCTCCCATATTTAATTGTGTTAACAAAATCAAGGCCAAGGTCGGTTTTCGTTGGTTCGCCACCTGGTGTTCCGTCTTGCGACATTTGCCACCTGTGGTGCGACGGCTACTGATTGTGACCAAGATAGGGATGGCAACGGGGCGGATTTGGGTTGGGTGGACTACTATCCATGGACATAAACCCGAAACCCAAACTCAAATCCCACACACCCCACCCCACCCCCAATACCAATTCATGTGCACTATAGGACAATACAATAAAAGCAATAAGGAATTTTGGCAACACATATAAGGAGAAACTATATACTTAACCGCACCCCCCCCCCCCCCACCCCCCCCCCCCCTCACCCCACCCAACCTATCGAGGGTGGTCGTCTACTCCTTGCCCAACTATGAAATCACCTATTTTACCCATGAACTTTCTAAAACCGGTCAAACTACTTTGGTGACATGAAGGCATTGTGGTAATAGGGAGGAGAAGGTGATCGTGAATTGAGTTCCGCATGGGGAACCAAGAATATGGCCATATTGAGGAGTTCTGCTTGAACCTGATAGATGATGTTACCGCAGTCCTTTTTGGCATGCAAAATAGATGACTAGAAAGTGAACATCAGTGGGATTAGCAGTCCAAAAGGAAGAGTCATGGAAATATTTGGCTTTGAGTACCGGTGAGAAAAGGGTGTTTTATTGTTGGCAATATTATAGGCCGCATGTATTATCAGGATTTTATTTACCGTGTGATAATCACCTTATGCCCAAACCATTCTCCTTGGGTTGGCAGATATCATCCCAAGACCTGTAGGCAATTGGGTTAGTTGGATTGTCCTCTTGTACCCTACCCACTAAAACCTTCTAATAAAATCATTAATTTTCTCTATAAAAGTTTTTAGCTTAGAGAATAAATTGTAGACATGTAGTAGACTAGGACAGAGGAGAGTACATATTGAATATAGGTGAGTCTCCCTACATGGTTCAACTTGTTAGGCTTGACTGTAGTGAGCTTGGCTAGGACCTTGTTGTAGATGAACTCATAGGCCATGTTCCTGTCGTTATGGTTGAAGATGATGGGGTGACCTAGGTTCATAGTACATGTTGGGGAGTAGATCAAGCACCGGGAAAATATCTCTGATTTGATCTTTGGTATGATTGTCAACCTTGCGGCTGAAGTAGATAGAAGATTTGTGCAGATTAGGGGTGTGCCCAGAGAGAATGTAGAAATTATGCAAAATATTGCGGATGTTCGTGGCCTTCTGGACATTGGCAAGTCCATAAAGGATGAGTTCGTCAGCAAAAAGGAGAGAGTGGATAGGTGGGCAATTAGGGCCAAGGGGATATGCACGTAAAGTTGGAGTCATGCAAAGACAATTGCAAGTAGATGGAGAGCTCATTGATGCCAACATTGAATAGAAAGTGTTTCCATAACTTCAACAAAACGGGTAGAAATTGGTCCTTTCATGTGGAATAATATTTGCCGCACCTTTTATTCATATGTTTGGTTTTTGACTTTTTGATTTATTTTTTAAATGAGTGTAAATATAGAGATGCATAGTTCACAACTGCTTTTCTCGAGAGAGAGAGAGAGAGAGCAGTGGCGTAGCTAGATGGGTGACACCGTGGGCCATGGACCACCCTAGAATTCAACAAAATATCTTTTAAAATATTAATACTAAGATATCTAATTTTATTTAGAGATGAATTTTAGGTTCAATAAGGAGATTTCAAGGTATTTTACGAGGCAGTTTATTTAGCTTTGGTACATGTTATGATAAATTAACACACTATATTTGTAATATTAAAAATATAATATAAGTTGGACCACCCTAGCGTAAGATCCTGGCTATACGCCACTATGAGAGAGATTATGTTTCTTAATTGTTTGAACCAAATAACTTATAGCTTTTCCACCGCATATAGCTCACCGTAACTTTTTCACAACTGAGAACTCAGAACAGCTTTTGCATGGTTTACAACTAAGAAAAGACCCCATATATGTAACAAAAAGGATTTTACATTGAATTATCCAAGAATAATCACCTTCAAAATCATCACATTAAATAAGGGTCATCTTCTAAATCGTCAACTCTTACTTTTCACCAGAATTGTAGCCATATGGTTATGGTAGTCCTCCCAAATCATAACTTGCTAAAAAAAATTGTTTTTCATCACTAGTTTGCAACAAGGAATCTAAGCTAAAGCCTATTATATGAGCATGAGCCACATCACTTCATGGTTGATGTTTTAAAATCTGATCATTCGAAGCTCTATTTATTCTCCAATCCTTTTGTGACAATGTTACGGGAAATCATCTAACAAATCTTGAACTCCAGTAAAAGGTACATATGATTGGGATTTGATTGATTGTACCAATGGCCATGTCACATTGACATTTTTCTTTATGCAAATTACAATACTTTAAAGTAGGCACTATTTACAGGACTTTAAACTGTATGTAATAGCAAAATATGTACTATGAACTTATTGCTTGCACTTTGTATGTTTACATATGATTCATTTGCAAGGTTGTTAACACTCTTATCAAATAGCCTGATTTGAAAACCATCTACTTTACTACATGTTATTTTACCTCTGCAAAATATTTATTGGTCATCTTGAGTCAATGTGCCTAAAGTGTATCCATTAATTGCATAAGTGCTTTGCTCTTTTTACCCAAATTAGCTACTCATATTATTTAAAAAAATTGTTTGTTGATTCTTTTTTAGTGAAAAATGTGCAGGTGCCATGTAGTGAAGAAGGAGTAGGTGGCATGTGTGCATATCTTTTGCCACTAAGTTCATGCATTTTGCTGATGCTAACTTGTGTCAAGTCAATTTTGACCCAGTTAAGTGGTACATGGTGGGATATATTTTGTTGTTGCTGCTTGCCTTTTGCTGTTGCTGCATGCTAGCTTGCATGCATGAAGTTGTTGTGCACTTGTATGCATTTTTTGGAGTTTATGTGTTACTAGGTAAAGACCCGTGCGTTGCTACGGGATAAATAAATACTTGTATAAAACATATGGATCGCATGGTAAGATAACAGTATTGTGAAATTAAATAATAATATTAAAGTAACATTTAATCCGAACAAATAAATTTTGTTAAAAAATAACAGAGTCACAGATATAATCGTGTTACAGCCTTAAATATAATATGGGATGAAATAGAAAGTACTGATCTCATGGTTGTATGCTAGGAACACAAAGTACTGATCTTTTTTTTTTTTTTTTTTGATAACAAAGTAACGATCTTCAAATGTGTTAGGAACACAAAGACTTAAATATAATATGGCATCTTAAATAATCGTGTTACAGACTAATTAGTTGACAAATGCTAGGAAAATGAAATCATGGTTGTATGTTCTAAAATGAATGGAACACAAAGTACTGATCTCACTACTGGAGGCTGAGGCTCTACCGAGCGCTAAAAGCGCTCAGTAAAGGCCTAATAGCGCTCGGTGGAGGCACTACCGAGCGGCGCGCTCGGTACCAGCCCCTCGGTGAAATTTTAAACGGGGAAAATAGTGTACCGAGCGCTAAAAAACGGCCCCTCGGTGCAACCCGTGCCACACTGCACCGAGTGCTCGGCCCCCCCTCGCAAAACCTGGCGTCACGTCGACGGCGTTTGCCACCGTCGACGTCAACTACACCGAGGGCCACCTCAACTACCCTCTCGGTGCATTTTATTTTTAAAAAACTTGAAAACATTATCTACCGAGGGCCCTGTCAGAAGGATTGTCCTTAGACTTGTCAGTGTCCATGATTGTTCCCCATAGTCCCTCGGAGATATTCCTTTCGGTGTGCATGTAATCTATGTAATGAGGTACAAGAAGGTCATCAACATATGGGAGCCTCATCAGGCCTGACTTATGAGTCCACATATGTTGCACACCATATCCCTGAAAACCACCTTCAGGATTGGCCACAAGAGCATCTATCTGAGTATGAACCTCGGCAGTAGTCGACATGTGTGGCGGAGGATCTAGCACTTTGACACCTTTTGTAAAGTTCTTGATGTCTTGTCTAAATGCATGGTCTTCTGGGAGAAATTGACGATGTAAGTCGAACGACGAATACTTGCCCCCCTTCTGCAACCAGTGGAACCTTACAACGGCCTTGCATACTGGACATGGGTACTTTCCGTGTACACACCAAGCGCTAAATAAACCATACGCCAAGAAGTCATGGATGGAGTATTGGTACCACACATACATTTTGAAGCTTTTCTTTGTAGCCCGGTCGTATGTCCATACGCCATCATTCCAAGCACTGACCAATTCATCCCAAATGGGTTCCATGTACACGCCCATATTACTCCCCTGGATGACCCGGGATGATCAACGAACAGAATACATTTTGTCGTTGGAAGGCGACACCAAGGGGGAGATTCAGGGAGATAACGAACACGGGCCAACATGTGTATGGGGCAGCCATCATCCCGTAAGGATTGAACCCGTCTGTTGATATCGCAACACGTGCGTTCACGAGCCTCAATCGCTTTGTGAGGATGTGCGGAATTGAAGTAGCGCCAAGCTTCACCATCGAGATGGATGTACCATCTTCTCGGGGGTGGTAACGTTTGCCCCTGTTTGTGCCATGTCATCTGCTGCGCGATTCCTCGATCATGAATAGCCGTTGGATCCCGGGTATGATCGGAAGGTACCATAGGATTTTCTCGGCGATGTTAAGCTGCTTCTTCTCACCATTACCGCAGTCTACCTGCATGTACCTGGAGGATTTACACTTTGGGCAGTAAGCTGCATCTGCGTGGTCATTCCTAAATAGGACGCACCCCTTCGGGCAAACATGTATCTGCTCGTACGGCATCTTAAGTGCTTTGAGTACTTTCTCTGCCGCGTACTGGTTGGGTGGCAAATTGTGAACCTTTGGCAGCAGACTGGCAAACACTGTCAACATCCTATCGAACCCTTCTCGACTCAAGTTTAGGTCAGCCTTCAACCCTATTAAGCGTCCAACAAAGATCCAACCGAGAAACCTCGAGTGCTCGTGTAGGGGTTTAGTTGCCGACTCCATCATGTTGTAGAACTCCCGTGCATCTTCCGTCATCCCTCCCTTTCATGAGAGTCGTGAAAACATGCATCGTATGCATCATCAACCATGTCTGCTACCCCGGCATCACTATCAAAACCATCGAGACGTGGTCTCACCACCTCCTCTCTAAAACGTTGATTTTCACCATGGAATCTCCACACGGTATAGCCCTCTGTAAACCCATTAAACAGAAGATGTTTACCCATAGTCTGCTTATTTTTTCTTTTCGTATTGGCACACTTGGAGCAAGGACATAAAACTAGAACATGTGGTGGTTGGTTGGCAAATGCAAGGTCCAAGAATTCACTTGTCTTGTTCATCCACTCCTCATCAAAATCCCACCTACTTCTACGGCCAAGGATCATCCACCGACGGTCGTCCATCCTTTAGCATATATATGAGCAAGTAAGATAACCTATGCCATTCCAACTATCTAATAGGTGAGGATAGGTCCTAATCCCACCCGCGGATGCGTACATGGGTCAATTCCCATGGGTTTCAACCATAATCAGTCAACGTCAATGAAACCTTACCAAATTTTTTTCTCATGTCCAGGCATACCATATCACAACAACTGAACAAGTTTCAGGATTTTTCAACTTCGTTTGCATTTTCTATGATTAAAAAACTAATCACCCGCAAGTGAATGGTCATGTTCCGTGAACAACATCTTCAGGGTTTTGGGTCTATCCCTGGATGAGGCTTCACATTGCACTCACGATTATAAATCGCATTTTTTGGCTCATGCCTGCCCTCTATTCGAATGACTTCCAGTTCAAATGTGACTTATTCAAGAAAATTCAATTAATAGGAATAAAATCAAAATATATACTAAATAGTTTTGAAAAATTCTCAAATTTCAATATGACCTATGAGACATTGTATGAACCCCACAAAAAAAATTTGGATCCAAAATTCAAAAAAAATCATAATTTCACCGAGCGGCCAGGCTCTAGCCCTCGGTACAAAGTGTTTACAAAGGGTCCTGCTCTCTGGCCCTCGGTGAAACTACAAACGTCTACCGAGGGCCTAACGCAGCTCTCGGTAGAGTTGACGGCATAGGCTGCGAGGGATGCTGCCGGACGCCGGGGCGTTAACAACACCGAGGGCGTAAGTTTGCGGAGGGATGGCTCTCGGTGACGTTGAGTTCTACCGAGCGTCTCTGGTTTCCGAGGGATCGCCGCTCGATGAACACTAAACCTACCGAGAGCCTGTGGTCACCGAGCGAGGGGCTCTCGGTGGAGGGGTCACCACCGAGGGTTTTAGTCCACCAAGCGAGGCTCTCGGTACATCGTATATGTACCGAGCGCTTATTTTAGGGCGCTTGGTACACGTTCTGGCGCTCGGTGGAGGCTGACTATGCGGTAGTGTCTCATGGCCACTTGCCAACATAAACTAAAATCGAAATGCATTTCCCAAGGCTTTGTAACAGAAGAGTAGGATTGTTATCTCATGTCCTGCCTAACCTATACATCCACTCAATCAAAAACTGCTACCTGTGCACTGACCCATGCTTTCTTCTTAGTTTCTTCATCGAGCCTTGCAATGCACACACGAATGCTGCAACCGACCTATATGGCATGAAACAACCAGCGATGTAAGCCAGCATAACCACAAGATTTAACTTATATATCATATAGTGCAGTCCCATATTTAATAAAAAAAACAAATAGCACAATCTGTTTCAAGTATCATAACCACGTAGCGACAATCTAATGATGAATTGGGTATTAAGTATTAACAGTACTACATCCAAAAGTTCCTTACTTTGTTTTTGAAGTAAGACGAAGAGGACAATTTCTTCCTATCACACAGTGTTCTGCTTGTGCTTCTTTGAAAATACTCCCAAACTACAACATTGGAGCATTATGAAAATTCATTTGGTTATTTCAGACCTAGTTAAATGATGGCAAAAAAATTGTTTATACATGTTTGAACATGCACCCGAATTTTATATCAATGGACTCCCATTTCAATACATTGACATTCTCTAAAATATTAATTACTCTTAGTAGCCAATACTTTTAAGGAACAAGAAATAAAATTATTTGCCAATCCAAGAGCACCCTATCACATGTATGTTTATTTAATATGTTCACTGAATCATAGTGTTGAAATCAAATCCAATTAATTTCAATAATCAGGTCACACAATGTCTACAATGGAATGAAGCACAATGGAAACCTGTAGGCAATGCTAAACTGCAGTTAACTGCTAAATGAATCAAGCACTCAGGCTGCAGGTGCTTGTGACCAAACTAAGCCACAACTAAATTAGATAGAGACCTCAACTTCTGCGACATGAAGAAACTGAGATTTAGTACCTGAATCACCATGGGACTGAAATACTTCAACTGAAATTAAATAATATTGTCAAATTTAAAGTAGACAATACTGAGCTAATAACATGACTGAACCTGAAATTAAAGTATACAACTTCTGAAACCTGAATTAATTCTAATCCAAATCTGAAACTCTGAAACCAATGTAAACTCCTATATACAAAACTCTAACTGAAATGCAAAAATTACTTGAATAATATATGAACTTTTGTAGTTTTAATTCAGTATTGGAAATCAGCGAAGAAGAGAAGGGATTGACACACCTGGTGGTGCTCGTCACAGGTCCCGTCCTCCCATATGAGGACAATGGTGGATCAGGGGTGAGAGACGGCCTGCACGATGGAGGCGGCGAGGTCTGGCGCGTTCCACGGCTGGTCTCGCGCGTCCTCATTCTCCCAGACCAGGACAATGGTGGTGGATCGAGGGTGAGAGATGGCCTGCACGATGGAGGCGGCGAGGTGTCGCGCGGTCGGCGTACGAGCACGATCGCATGATGAGGCTTCCAAATTTGTCTCGCATTGTCGCATGCAGGTTCCAGATTTGACAGTGGGTGAGTCTTCTAAATTTGTAGAGGGCCGAGGTGACGGGGTGAGTCTTCCAAATTTGACCGCGCTATATATGGAGATGAACGACATCGCGAGGAGGAGACCGCGTCGCGAGGAGCAGGCAGCGTTGGGAGGGAGGAGGAGAGACCCAATTCGCGTGCATGTCCTTCTCTTCAAGATTTGATTTGCTTCCTATTTTTACCCGGTGCAATCATGGCCTTTATTTCCTTGTAATGAGAGAAATTTACGGAGAGGAGGAGATCGTGCGGCGGTGCGAGACCGATCGCACGGGGAGGGGAGCCGATCGACGATGCCGTCGATGGTCCTAAGTTTTTACCACACGAAAAAAAGTCTCCCTTTCATCCTTTTTAGGTAGTAAAGATTTGCTTCTGCCATGGTAAACTATAAGGTCGTATGGTAACTATTGTTGGATGAAGACATGTGAAACCTGATGTTGGATGAAATTTTATATGATATGTAATTGGATGGAAATATAAGAAATTTTTATTTAATGTGCTGCTATATCAATTACTTGTGGGCTGTGTACGTGGCTTGTGTCTATGGGCTGAATGTTTAAAAATGGGTTGTGTATATGGGCGAATATCTGTTGTAGTAGTGGGCTAAAAAGTGGGATAAATTTTTTTGATGAATTTGGGCTTCAATAGGCTTGCGAAAATGGCTGAAAAATTGCTACGAAAATGACTACAATTGGGCCAAAAATTGGCCCATATTTGATTACGCCACGTTAACAAATGGGCTTAGGGGTGTCCATGTCATCACCCATGCAAGAAACCATGTAAGCGTATATGATGAGTGTGCGTGTTGTGAGTGTCTGCGTTGTGCTGTGTCATTCTCAAAAAAAAGTATATGATGATACGACAATTCATCTGTGGACGGTTATTTTTTCGTCATAGGATATGGTCTGTGCTGGACAAACTAGGCCTCGGACTATCGTGACGTTTTAAAACCATCACCGATTCTATTAACCTATGATGATTTTCGACAAACCATCACGCATGGCAATTATAACACTCAATCCATGATGATTTGTAAACCATCATAGATGTTGTTTGGTGACAGTTTTTCAGTGATTCGTAATAAAAAAAAAAAATCACGGAATAACAAGATTCTTGTAATACTCACATACATGTTGGTACAAACCACTATAATGAAACACACATTGATTGTGCACGCCCATGATAACCCTCGTGATCGGCCTTGTTCCATCAATTGCAGCCCCCTCAGCATGAACGTTCCGGGTGTCTTCGTATTCTGACTCTGTTTACTCTAGTTAATTTCACATCAGTCATTGACGGAGCAACGGTCGGTGCGCAACTCATCATATCAGTTGTCACACGCACTCTTAATATTTTTCAATCAAATATGAAACACCCTTACATTTATATTCAGGGCTTGTTCAGTACAGGGCTAGCAAGCCGCTTGCCCGACATGGACACTAAAATCTTAAGTACCACGTACGTACTGCCAATGCAAAACCATGTTATTACACATAGAAAATTAGAAACTGAAGGAAAAAGATGTGCACAACGTACGTGCATGCATCCTATATGCCACACTGCCGGAGAGCTCTCTCTAGATCTCCAAGGTGAGCGCTATATACCTGTAGCACGGCGGGCGCTATATACCTGTAGGCTCCGCTGTAGTCAGTAGGAGAACTGCAAGTTGCTCATAAACGACATGCCGAACACCCAGTTTTGCGGCACGACATCCTGGAAGACGATGGTCTGTCCGCCGCTGGACGTAATGCCGAAGGTGAGCGTCTGGCCGGCGATCCCGGCAAGCGACTGCCAGTTGGCGCCCCAGTTCCTGCTCATAGGCACTCGGTTGGTGTTGGAGCCCTGGACCCATGCGCTGGCCACGGAGCCGCTGCCGCCGACGTTGGAGATGAGCACGAGCTCGTAGTAGTTGAAGCCTGTGATGGTGAAGCGCACGCCGCCCTGCTTGGCGCAGGACACGCGCTGGTACAGCACCGGGATGATGCCGCCCTGGTAGATGCCGATCTGGAGCCACGCCGGCTGCGACATGTCGAAGTGCGCCCGCGGCGGGTTGCACCAGCCGCCGCTGCCGCCGGAGTAGGCGTAGTTGGGCGGGCACAGGTTGGTGGCCGTCACGGTGACGGGGCCGGCGCCCTGTATGCACCACCGCGCGTCCGTCTGCGGGTCGCACGAGATCTGGTAGCACTGCCCGCACGACGCGCCGTCATTGTACAGGACCTGGCTCAGCGCCGCCGTGTACGAGCCGTAGCCCGTCGTGTACAGGTTGCCGTACCCACACGCGCCACCTGATCGATCATGTATGTTAGATATTTATGTGGACAACTACTCTGTATTGACATGCAGTGAAATCTACTACTACTCTTCTACTCTATAGTAAGCATTACTAGCGCATGGTACGTACCCATTGTGCCCGAGGCGTCGCTGCCGCCGTAGAACGTGGCGGTGCCTCTGGACCAGCCCGCATCGACGGCCTGGGCGGCAGCCAGCGCGACCACCGCGAGGAACACTACGGCCAGAGGTTTGGGTGTCTCCATTGTTGCCACCCTCAGCTCTGTACTGCAGGATCCAGTAGTGCAAGTGAAAAGATGGATCGCACGCGAACAAGCTCACGATGGAGGAACTGCAGTCGCTACGGTGGTGTCTTCGATGTGGTTACTGCAAGGTCACTGGCCCACTCGGGTGTTCGTCGATCGGTTCTTAAATAGGAAGGTCTCGAGTTCTATGGAGCTGATGAGCAACAGCTGAATCCAAGGGATCGAGATCGACGGGCACACGACGGCACATGAGCGCGCGCAGCGACAGTTGCGCTGCTGCGCTGCGCATGCAGGCATGACTGCCGATAGGCGGCGATCAGATTCAGATCGGCGCTGCAGGTGCAAGTAATTCAGGAACAGTAACATGCGTATGCAAGATTCTGATCTGCGTGCAGCTATACTAGCTTCCATTCTAGTTGCCATGTCCATCAAAGTCAGCTCTGACACCCGGGCCGATAGATCGGCGGCGATTGTCAAAACAAAATTAAGGGTTGAATTCCGTGGACAGAATGATTAGAGAGATGAACTGGCGGTCGTCTATTGGACATGTTGATAAGAAGCTAACGCTGATAAGCAACAACTCGACAGACAGTATCGTAGCACCTCCATGGCCCCCGACAAGTTGAGCTACTAAAACTCATTTGGTATTCGATTCGAACACTGGCACACGTGCCGGTCACGTGAGGCCGGCGGCGGCCGACGTGTACCCAACCCAACCCACCGCCCGCCGCGGCGTCGACGCATCGTGGGAAGGGGCATGGCCCATGGGATCGTGCCAAGACGCTCTGATGGAGTGATTAATCGTTATTAATCCTTATCACTTGGTCAATGTTCACTACTAACGAAATGATTTTACGTGATGTTCCAAAATATTTTCTGTGGCGGGCACATTATTTGCCCGTCACGGTTAATATCACCGCCACGTCAGTTTTTATTTTCCGTGGCGGACATTTTTCGCCCGTCACGGAAAATAGATTTTTTGCGTGACGGGCATGTTAAAAAACGCCCGCCCGGTTAATATATATTTTCCGTGGCGGGCATTATAACGCGCCCGCCACGGAAAATCAATTAACCGTGGCGGGCGTCCCTATAAAGCCCGCCACTAAACATGCGTAGGCCCAAAGGCGCCGTTTGAGGCCCGTAGGCCCGTTAACGTCGTTACATGTATATAAGCAGCGGTCGGGGGTTTTTGGGCACTCATTCACACATCCTCACCCTCTCCCCCTCTCTCTCAGGCGGCGCTCCCTCCCCCTCGGCGGCGCTCCTCTCTCTATCCCCCGGCTCCTTCTATGGCGGCGGCAACCCTCCGGATCCCGGCCGGGGGAGGAGGGAGACCAAATGGAGATCCACACGCGAGGGCGGCGACCCTCTCCCCTCCGGCTGTTCGTCCATGCGCCGCCAGCCCCTGATGGCGCTACCGGCCCCGGATCCACCGCCGGGGACGTCGTCGTCGAGGTGGAGGTGGAACTTCGGCGCCCGGCTCGCGCCGGCCACAGAATCGCGATAGGGGGGCCCTGCGCGGCAAGGCGGATTCGGCGCCCAGCTCGCCCGCGCAGATCCACGGTGGTGGCCCGGCTCGCTGGGCGGCGGATCCTGGCGCCCCCATGTCGCGCCCGCACAGATCCACGACGTGGTGGTCCAAATGCAAGCGGCGGATCCACGAGCCCCGGCCGCGGCGGCGCGATCCACGACGTGGTGGTCCTGGGGCCGGCGGGCGGCGATCCGGCGCCGGAAGCGCCGCGCAAAATCCACGGCTAGGCGGCGCGGATGAGCTCCGGCGCGGCGCTGGATTAGCTCTCGCAGCGGCGGCGTATCGCGGCGTGGCGGGCCAGCGGCCGGGATCCGGTCCATCGTGGCCTGCATCCGAGCCCGTCTCGGGCTTTTTGTTCTTTTTTTTTATTTTTTCCATTTGGTGTGCCGTGGCGGGCGTCCTTATGTGCCCGCCACGGTTGTTCCATTAACCCCGTGGCGGGCGCCCGCCACCGAAAAAGCTTTTCGATTAACCGTGACCTCTTGTTGGAGACGGGCACCTGCGCCCGCCACCAAAAATGAAAAGCGCCGCCGCTAAAAATGAAATGAAAAGCGCCCGCTAAAAAAACTTCGAAAAAAGCAACTCAAAAATTGAAGTGGAAAATTTACGGATCTATTACCAAGCACTCAAAGTCGGGGGCATCGTGAGCCAATGACGGTGGACCGTCCGAAGAAATTTGATCTAAAGTGAAGGGAACCGAACCTACGAGGGGGGCGGGGTGAATTAGGCATGTTAAAAAAACTACTTCTAATTATGGCCTCTAACTTCACCTAGTCAAAACCTACTGCAATAATGTAAACTATCTATATGTGTAACGGTTTTGCTGAGTGTGTTGCTATCTATACCGCACAAAAGTTTTACACGCTAGGTTTCAATCCTATCAACTAAGATAGGAATGTAAAGCACACAACCAAGGTAATGCAAATAATAATGTAGAAGGTAAAGGTAGTAAAGATGCAAACTCCGATGTAATGACTCTAGCACTTTTACCGAGGTATCGAGAAGCGCGCAAGCTTCCCCCTAATCCTCGTTGGAGCCCCTCGCAAGGGCCAAGCTCCCAGTCGGGTAACTATAAGGATAGCCTCGGGCCTTCCCCACACGTAAGTGGGTCTCCGATGTGCCTTTCGGCAAGACTCTCCCGGATGCTCCCCGCAGTCTTCACTACCAAGCTTTCGGCCAAAACACTATGGGCCTTATTCCCTTCGATACAAGGTGGCAGCCACACCACAAACGCGGTTGGTGCAATCTCGCAAGACTACACGCCCCTCGGATGTACAACTTTAGAGATTCACAAATCTCACTAAACACTAAGCCTAAGACTAGAGCAAGCGCATAAACAGTGGTCAAACTAACCTAAGCACTTTGTAAAGCACTTTTGCTCATCACCAATGTATCACTAAACACTAAGCAAATGGAGAGCTCTATGGTGTACCAACACCCTTGATATGATCTCACACTCCCACACCCTCAAAATGGCTTGTTGATGGGGTATATATAGGCACCATTGGAGAATATAGCCGCTAGGGGCGAATCCTGCCATTGGAATACGCATCGGATTCTCGCGACCACGGCCAGGCCAGACGCATCAGGTGCCAACCATTGGAATTTGATGCCTTCGCATCGGACGCTCCTACTCTTGCATCGGACGCCGGACACCTGCGTCCGCAGCCCGTCCGATGAGGTCTAGGGGCGCCGAAGAGCCCACCGGACACGTTAGTCGATCCATCTCCGAACGCGACACTCATGTAGGTGACCGTTGAGTGGCACCGGATGCTACCGATGTCCTACCCTAGAAACGTCATGGGACTATATTGACTTCACCCAAACCACTCCACTCGCTCCTCCGGACTCACATCGACATGCAACTAACGCTGGCGTCTACACACCGGACGCCAGCGTCGATTGCGTGTGTCCGGTGGAGCCAAAACCCTATTGTTTGCTTGTTTCTTCGGCGTTCTTCTCTCGAGCCCCAGTCCAACCTTTATGCCTTGGACTTTGCTTGATCTTGAGGTCTTCCCTTGAACTTCTAGAGTCTTGCTTGAGGTGTTGGATCACCTCGTTGCCTTTGTCCAAGTCATGGTTTGCATCCTCGCGACTACAAAATAAATCTTGACAAACATGTTAGTCTCATTTAGTCATGTTGGTCATTCAAACACCAAAATCCAAATTGAATGGGTCGAGGTTCATTTTCCTTACAGAAAGCAAAACTAAAATCTTAACTTGGATGATGAATACTCAATAAGTCAATATAAAGCATTTTGGGGCATGACACCTCCTAGACACGCCTCCCTAATGCCATATAAGATGATACACCCCAATAACCAAAAGAAGATGATGCATCAACATGACATACTTTTTACAATGACTTGCTTCGATGATTCCCGTTGAATCCGATGAATTTTTCACTAGTGCAAAAGCTTACTATAGGGGCGACTCGTAA
The DNA here is from genome assembly GCA_015847255.1 of Hyparrhenia diplandra. Lineage (NCBI taxonomy): Eukaryota > Viridiplantae > Streptophyta > Magnoliopsida > Poales > Poaceae > Hyparrhenia > Hyparrhenia diplandra. The sequence goes on along the minus strand of JADLZK010006947.1, from coordinate 66,444 downwards.
GTCACCGTAGGGGTGGTTTTTGTAACCGCCCCTAACTCTCCGTTCCTACCGTGGTTTTTTTTCAGTAGGGGCGGTTGGTGATGTAACCACTCCTACGGTTTGAGTCGCCTCTCTTGTGAATTTCAGATTTTGTGTTTTCAAAATTAAAAAAAAATAGTAAAACATTTGTTTTTAATCGGGCGAGGCCCCACCGGTCAGCCACCCCTATGGTCATTTTTTCACGCTTTTTGGAAATATTGCGTCCGCGGGGGTTCAAAACCGCAACATCACGCTCACGCACGAAGAGTCCCCACCACCACGCTACACATGCCTATGTGTCCATACTTTATTTTAGATCCCCACATATTATACAAATTCGAGTGAAAATAGATTATTTGAGGTCCTAAACGGATTGACATCAAAAAGTGGTCAACTACAAAGTTTCATAACTTTTCATGATCTACAAATTTCATTTAGGGTGTTTCTCCAACCAAGGTCATTTACTTAAATTTGAATTTCAAATTTGAGACATTTGAATGTTGCTTTTGCATGACTAGATGATTTCAAATTAAAAGTGGTCAACTAAAAAGTTTCATAACTTTTTGAGATCTCTAATTATTATTTAGGAAATTTTTCCATCCGAGAAAGTTTAAGAATTTCAAATTCAAAATTCAGACTTTCGAACCTCATATTTTGAGGCATCAAATTAAGTCAAATAAAAAAGTTGTTACCAACAAAGATTCATAACTTTTCGAGATCTACATCTGTTATTAAGATCATTTTCCCATCTCGAGATCATTTTAAAAAATTTAATTTTTAGTGCCTCGTTTTAAAATTCGGCAACCCACCGTAGGGGTGTCTCAATATAGAGCCGCCTCTCTTGTAGACATCGGTAGGGGACGGTGAATATTGAACCACCCTTGCTAATAATAGGGGCGGCTCGTAACATCGGTCGTCCCTAATGTGACCTTACTAGTGGCGGTTGGTCTACAAAGGGCCTTAGTGCCCACTATAGGGGCGGCTCGTGTTAAGAACCGTCCCTAAACAAAAAAGCCGATGTTCCCATAGTACGCTTTTGTAACTAAATCCATCGGTTAGCTTACGAAGTCCGTATGTGTTGGTGTTTTTTAAACCAACTAGCAAATTTCTACGAGTGTCACACTTTGCTCTAGGAAGATGATGGCAACATCCAAAAGAAACGAGTAGTTGTCTTGGTTTAGACTAGCCCTCACGTCCATCTTAGAGATGGTCGGTGTGTGCTCCTCGCTTGAATGCTCTCAAGTTCTTACAATGAAGGGCGCAAGAACGATTGGAAAAGGTAGGAGATGGGGCTAGAGCTAGGAGTTGATTTTTTTGACGCAGTGCATAGAAGCTACAACAATGAATTATTTCAAATAATTACAAAAGACATAGATTTAAAATTATAATAAAAATTTTGTGCTAAAGCATATCATATTGTATGTTCACCATGTAGATATGCTCATGTGGGAGTCTAATAGAGTTATATTTTTTATTTTTTTAGATTTTTTTTATAATTTACTATGATTTTTCAAAGATTTAGCCAAAATAAATAAAAAGAAAAAAACCTTGAGCAAAAAAACTTTTTGTATTAAAAGAATACTATATAATATGTTCACTTTGTATAGATGTACTCATGGAGTCCAATAAAATTGGATTTTCTATTTTATGATTTTTATGTGATTTACTATGATTTTTTCAAAGATTGTTGAAATAAATAAAGAAGAAAAAGACAAACTACCATCACTAGCAAAACCACCCTTCACTCTCGCAAAAATCACCCTTACTTTAGCAAAACCACCTTAAAAACGGTCCGAGTGGTAAAATGCATGGTTTAAAAAGTTGAAAGAGATGGTTTGCCCTTTTTTTGGAGTTGAGAATGGAAAAACGAACTTTCATGAAAGTCGGGGAAAAAAAAAAAAAAAATCTATCTTGCGATAAAAGCTGTCTACACTAATCATACTCTAAAACCATCCTTTAAAAAGAATATTTCATCCTAGTTATCGAGATTCTCTCCTCTATATTCAGTAGTTTTCACGCACCCATCCATACCCTAAATCCATCCTCTATATCAACTACCCACGTACGGACCTCATGTGTCAAACACTATGTCAACACCTCTCTCCTCTATCCACTTCCACACTATCCTCCTCTAGTGGGACCCATGCATCTTGGGAGGGCGTCCGCTACATCGCTACAAATGCCGGATGGCGGTCGGATGGAGATAGCGTGCTGCGGCCGTGGTCGATTTGGTACTACAGGGATGGGGATAGAGTGGATGGGGATAGAGTGGTGCACTACGATCCTAATCTGTTGGCACGCTTACGTAAACATGAGGCCTAGTTCGCCCATCAAACTTTCGTAACAATATAATTAGTAGGAAGCCTGCTTTCTCTAAAAAAAAAAGTAGGAGCACACTCGCTTTGCAGCGGTCTTGAACTTGCCGTGTTAAAAATGTTGTAAAACACACGGACTCTGTCCTAAAGGAAAGAAGAAGGAGGAATTCTAATCCTAGTCCGTTTGTATGTGGGCTTTTACCGAAACTCTTAGCCCTTGGCAGGACTATATATATGTGGGAGATCTATGTTGTAATTACTAATATTTCGGATGAATAAAGAATAGTCTCCCTATCTTACGTCTACTTGTTCTACTTTTTTCATCTACCGTGTGATCATGAGAGACGAGAGGGGAAGGTCCTAACCGCCGACGACATGTTTCACAACACGTTATCGGCACCGACAAGCTCTTCGTCGACATCGCCGTTGAAGACGCCGCCGATCTTCGGCGGCGACACTCGTGCGCGGCCCCGCCGCAACTTCGCCGACGACGCCGACATCCCCGACGTTGTTAGCGGAACGGATCTGCTACCTCTACCGCTACTAATGCGACCGCGCATCGACTCATCGTCACGCCGGCGGGTCCCTACGGCCTAGCCGAACTGTCCTTCATGACGGCCTTCGCTTCTTCTCGAATTCAAAGAACAAAGGTACGAAAGAATTGCATCTCGCAGATTGCTTGTGTTCCACGCCATCGAGCCGGTCGCCGATATATCCTACGCATATAGGATCATGAAAATATGTATATATATATATATATATATATATATATATATATATATATATATATATACACACACACACACACTCAAAGTATATACATGCATGGACAATATCATAGTATCTTAATGATTGTATCTAGGGTTCTTGTATATTAAAAAAACATGGCCATATACATCGACTTTGCTCGGCCTTTGTGGCCGGCAAGGTTAGCATCATCACCTCAGCTCGGCATGAGCACGTGACTAGAACTATGCATCGGACTCATCAAGGCAATTCAACATGCGGTGAGCCGTGTGTCACTTTCGAAGCCACACAACACCGGCGCCTTGATGTCGGGCGTGGCGCACGCATAGAAGTTCCCGCTACTCCATATGTGGTGCCTTGTAGAGTGCCGAAGAACGTCGAGAATCGTGCCTTGGCTTGTTACGTTGTTTGAGCACCGTCCCGAACACGTCCGATCCAATCGGGCTTGAGTCCTAGAAATCTAGCGTGGTTAACGAAATTGCACACGCACGCAGCGGTTTTTGGGCTTACGTGTTACTCATCTCTCTTGTCGTCCGAGAGCGCGCCCTTGGCAATCTTGTAGGCCATTGAGTACACTAGCAACTAGCAAGCATGCACGCCGCCGAACGGCCTCTGCCTACGGGTCAAAATGCGAGCTATGCCGCGGCGGTGATGCACTAGATCGGGCTACTTTCGAAACGGACCGGGAAGATCTTAACGAGCCGGAATTACAAAACGGAATGAAATCGATTGCACGTATAAACTAGGCCGTGAGATAAATCTAGAAAACAAGAAAGGCCGTATTAATCCGAAATTTTTATAGGCCACTAAATCCTCGTAGATTTTATGGATGATCACGTATATTCTTGCGAGAATAGATCTTGTACTTTCTAGAAATTCTATATTAGGGTGTTACGCATAACCCCTTAGTGGAAGTTTCGGTTTTTTACAGCCGGTTTTCTGAATTATTAACTCTAGACATTATGTTCACGCATATTCATTGTATTTCTTATATACCGCCTATATAAGATCTTGTGTACAACATGAAATCATTTATTTATCATGGCTTAATGTTTTACATTATTAATAGTAGGATGGGCTCTCTAAATCCTGCAGACCTTAGACTTATCACCATTGAGAGGCTCATATTTGTTTTCCCTAGCATATGATTTTTTGGGGTTGAATGATTGTTTGGTATAAATTCGAAATTGCATATACCATAATCCTGAAAAATACTAGGATGCTTCTAAGAATATTTTGAGTAACCATCCACTATCTTTTTGCACCTTGCTCTTGGTTTACATGTAGTAAACTTATATGCACATGGTCCAGGTTATGTTAATATGCATGCCTTAAAAGAAGAAGCAATATCCTAAAATTACTCAGAAAGTAAAAGTATTTGTTACGGTCATTATTAAATCCATGTAGGATATTTTGCTACCATTAAAGTGTAGTAAACTTCGGTATATATATTTCTGAATTACTCTCTAGAATGAGTATATGACCGATAGAAGTAACAATTGCATGAGTAAAATCCCAAATTATGATTATAGAATATCATATTGCATTGAAAGTCGAATTTTGAAGCTTGTATGTTTAACGCTTGCTCTATAAACAATAGCTCGAAGCTTTGTAAAAGTCTAGAAGATAAGATGATAAATAAGATTTTATCAAACTACATTCTTGAAGAAGTGTCTCTTGTGTATAAGAATATCAAAAGAGCAATGTAATACTTGAAGTATTTGAATTTACCATCAAAAACTACTCATGAAAATTGAGTTAGAATTTTTAGATAACTTTATAAACAAGGATATTAAGTTGCAATAATTTTGAATATGTGGCTTGCATATGTTACACTTTGCTTGAAGACGTGTGACTACATATCATAACTATTGAATATAAAGCATGAAGCTACCGCTTGTCAAGTATAGAAGTTAAGACATGCAAGAATGTATATTATTTGGAACATATAAAGTTTCTCTTGAAGAAGAACTTAAATCATGTGCATATTATCTTTGAAAATCATATCCTGAAGTATTGATAGTAGTGATGGTGGTGTATTAAGTTTTAGTTCCCGTTGAATTGAGTGGTTAATGGTTATTTTGTTAGCTTGAAGACTAATATAAAATATTTAATATTCTTAGTTGCAATTCTTGTTATTACTTGAAGTAATATGTACACACTTCTCATGGAATAAATTAGTTTTATATGTTTCACATATAAACAATTGCCAATTACCTATCAAAATAATTTTTGCATTAATTTATCCACAAAGAAGCCTCAATTAACCATGAAGGTTATAGTATCAAAATAATTTTTGCATTAATTTATCCACAAAGAAGCCTCAATTAACCATGAAGGTTATAGTTCTTTGTGCATCACTACCATGTAGGTAGATGGGAAACTGAATTTTCTAGAAAGCACATGAACAATTGGACTAAAGCGGCATATTAATTGATCTTGGAAGGATCGATTTAGCCAAAATCCTAAGTTTTTAATATTTTAGTCCATGAACTAAAAGTTGTATCCTACCCTAAGTCTATTGTTGTACACTGAATAGTATATTGGATATGTGAATTTCATGCTATAATCAATAAATACTAGAAGTATGATTGGATTCTATGAAGCATTAAAAGTGACTATTCATAGATAATGCACTAAGCAAATCACTACTTGAAGTAGTCATGGCATGAAAAGGGGAGGAATTTTAGGCAAAGGCATAAGAAAATGTGGATAATATATAGGCATAGCCGTCCTAAGTCGATCTTTAAGTGCATGTATCGAGACTTGAAGTTTCGCCGTCCCTTCCGGCCGAGTTAACTTTCTCTACTACACTAATTGCATGTAAGCTCGTAGCTCGCATTTTGTTGTTATCTATTATGTTAGGCTGAATACTAACATTCCACATTACACACGCATGTGTATCTCATTGAGCTTGCAACTATCTTCACTCTTACATGAATATTAGCATAACAACTATAGTTGTAGCTAGTAGCTATATCTTTACGCTTCCCTCATAATCAAAATGGCTAGCTAGCATGCTACGTCTATATGGTTCTCGTTGAACTAAGGAATGATTTGCTTTCAATGCATCATATGCATAAGCAATAGATTGGTCTAGGGCCAAAGCAGATCTAAGATCGGGGGAATGAGTTTATGAAATTTTGCTCAATGGAGACTAACCCATTTGATGGGATAAATAGTTGTGGAACTAAGATATTGAATAACACAATTATGATGATCTGGGATTTATTATGAAGAAAAAGGAATCAAGGATTTTTGCATTAATGGCAATTAGAAAATTCTAGAAGAAAATTCCATGTGAATTTGAATGTTGCATATTTAATACATTTGAAGTGTATGATCTATTTTTTTTTTTTTATGTATGAGTACATGGATCAATGTTTTTGGCTATACAATTAGGAAGCTAGATAAATAGTTTTTTTGTAAACTATGTTATGTGCATATTAGGGGAGAACATCCCTAAATTTATAGGAATGCTTTGAACATTCTTAAGTGCACTTTAAGTATTCTAGCTCATTTGCATAATGAATAATAACCCCATGTTAAAATATGTGTGTGAATATTTCTCATAAAATTTAATTATAGCATACATAAATGGGCCTCCACTTGTAGTTGGAGATATATGAATTTGAATTAAGCCCATGATAAGGGATATTTTTTTGAAGTATGTTATTAATGATCTAATATTGGCATTAGGGGAGAGCAAGTCTATATTTTGAATGCCAAATATTATTTCCATGGAAGGAAAATGATCTTAAGAGAAAATATTCCTTGAAGCTTGAAGCGGGAATAGTGTCACACACTAAGTCATATAATAGTTTGACTAATGCCCTTGTGAAGCCTGAAGCGAGCATATGCGGATATTTTTAAAATGAGAGGAGTAACTTGAAGTTATAAACCAGAAGTTGTGTTTACTAGTAGTAAACTAAATGTTATATACTATCAATCTAAAATCTACGGAGACGCCCGGTGGGTTCTAGTTTAGTGTATACATGTTAAATAGAAAACAAATGGAACTCCTCCATTCTCGTGAAGAGAACGCCTCACGAAGAAGGTTAAGCACCTCATGAAGAGGATCATCTTGAAAATGACATCCAACACAATAAGCGCGCACCTCACTAGTGTTGGGTATGCGGAGAACAATATACCATCTCTTGTCTAGGAAATGACAGAGATAGAATATTCTCACATTGTGAGAGTATTGAGAGAGAAAATAATTGTCGACAAACTACCTCTTTAATTGCAAATGTTTCTCTTATGAGAACTTCGGATCCGGAAAAATAAAGTTCATGGCAAAATCGTTTGTAGCGATTATATCGGGTCAATGAAGAAAAACAATTGAGGTTGAATCTCCTAATAAGAAGAAATGAATGTTACGCTATACCTCACGGTAAATGAAATGAATGAATATCGAATATGCGAGTTAATTAGTGGATTATGAAAATCCATATAATTCGAAGAATATAAATCGCAACTTATAGAAATCTCATACTAAGTATTAAAGTCTAAAGTATATATTCCCGAATGAATATTCAAGTCTTAAGAAGAGCATGTCCTAGAAGGATTACAATCATTGAACGATTTTATAGTGAATAACTCAATGTCATTGTGTATATCACTCATCTCGATGCAAGAGAGAATGTATCTCATAGAAGAGAATTGTTAATTCACTAAGAATGAATGTACATCCTTGAAGGAATTAATCCATGAAGGATTTACCAGTCAATTTTTAAATAAACACCATTCATCCCTCAAGTGAATATAGACCCGAGAGAAAGAAAATGAGGAATCTTAAATACCGTGAAGGTGTCATCAAAACATTTAGAAAGTGTATGAAAAAGCTAGCATAAAGTTAATGATATCCTCTAAGAATACCATAGAAGGTATGAGAATAATGGTGGGTTTGACAATTAAATTATCCCCTAAATGCCAAATGCAAGGCTGGATTTGTACAATCAAAATCTTGAAGATTTATAGAATACAATTTGAAAATCCACTAAGGATTAATTATAAGTATTCAAACTCTAGTATAAGTTTGATACACTATCTTGAAGATATTGAATATTAATTTATTTACCCCCATACCTCTGAAAGGATCTATTTCTCTGAAGGATAATATTTATTTGTTTTGCACAGCTAATTGGTGGTCATTATGCATGAAGCATATTGCTCCCATATAATTCAAAGAAGAATTATGAGCCAACTTTAGAAAGACATAGTATTATGGTATGCTTGCATACCATTAGTTTGAACACATTTATAAAAAGTGTGGTTTGAACAATGAAGTTCAAAAGTTTGGCTTTATGAGGGGGAGCATATTTTTACTGAATCTGCCTTTAAGGTAAACCACTAGAATTACAAAAGATCAAGTAGATCATATTTGCTAAAACACTGAAGTTTATGCATAGATTATGAAGATCAATATCTATTCATGAAGAATAGAATATCCCAAGAATATATGACAAGAAGGTTAAATGTTGTACTCTTTTTTCCCTACGTGAGTTTTTACTTGAATGTTTCTCACACAAAATTTTTAATGAGACAACATGTGCAATGCAATTAACGAATGTGATGTACTCTTTTCTCTAAGAACCGTTTTTTCCCACTTTGGGTTTTGGATGAAGTTTTTGATGAGGCATATGCATATCGTGGTAATCGCCCAAGGGGGAGTGTTGTAAAAACACACGGACTCTGTCCTAGAAGGAAAGAAGAAGGAGGAATCCTAATCCTAGTCCGTTTGTATGTGGGCTCTTCTTGAAACTCTTAGGCCTTGGCGGGACTATATATACGTGGGAGATCTATGTTGTAATTACTAATATTTTAGATGAATAAAGAATAGTCTCCCTATCTTGTGTCTACTTGTTCTACTTCTTTCATCTACTGTGTGATTATGAGAGACGAAGAGGGGAAGGTCCTAACCGCTGACGACATGTTTCACAAAAAAAAAAAAAACGTCTTGTATTAATTAATTTCTGGTGTGTGGGCGTGGCTCATGTGGCATGCAAAAACTGCCGTATAGGCATACGGCACACAAGTAGCAGTAGTAACAGCAGCGCACACGCACGGACAGTTAGCTAAGCTAATGAGCAGAATAGCCCGTGATTTATGAGGTGTCTTGAAGTAAGCTAAGGTAATGAACAGATTAGCCCGTGATTTTTTGAGGTGTCTTGAATGTGGTTTTGTCTTTCACTAGCAAAAGATGTCTCAGGCGTTGCTACGGGTTTTTTAGTTTTTTTTTTAAAAAAAAATCAATGATCAGAGGCTCATATATTGATTATTATGTCATGTTTCTTTGTTGATCCTAAAGTTATATAAAATTTTATTTTGCTCACATTGCTTAATCCCGGGAAAAGGTGCTAGCACCAGGATTGAATCCTGGTGGGTAACGTCTGATTGGACCGTCCTACCATTGAATATTTGGGCTACAAGCCAATTTGCATGTACACACTATATATGTTTCGTAGGAGCTATATAAATAATATGTATGTAGGAGCTACATAAACATACGCATCGATCGTTCGAAGATGTATGGATGGAAATAATGGACATAGCGGTGCGTGTGTACGTGATGATGGGAAATTAATGAAAATTGTCACACCGTTGATTATATTGTGCACACGTATGTAGGTACACGCACGAGAACGTGGCACACGCCGATGGTTCTGTATGACGACCTCCGATCCTCCCCCACCACCATCGTCTCATCTACATACGCGCGCGTGCATGGGCCGGTGTCGTCGATCTCGATCGCATAGATGTCCTAATTTAACACGTTACGAACGGCCGACGCGCCTGCCCACAACAAAAGTACGTATGCTTCATTTGGGCCGTGTGTTTCTTAAAACAATCTGGGCCATCTTTGCTATGGCGCCACTTAGCATTTTTAAAGCCCCATGGCAGAAGCCCAGCAGGCCAGTACCACCATGTATGTTGTGGCCCAAAAGAGAGGGCAGACAGAAAATTAATTTATTTCAGCTAAAACTATAAAAAAATCTATACCTACTAATAAAGAGAGAAAATTTCTTGACCGAAATTTCCGTCTGCCCTGTCCGCCGAACCTATTAGTTTTGTCCGCCGTTTACGTCCGCCTGCGCTTGTTCCGTGTCCCATCAGAAATCTGAAACCAAAGTACAAATCAAATTGAATCCAATCCATATACGTATGGATAGTATGTTACAAATTGAGGCCACCACGCATCTGATCCGAAATAAAAATCTTAGCACCATCGAGGAAGCCAGACGGAATATAAGAATAAAAAAAGGAGCTCTAAATTGGAGACTGGAGGTGCTCGGTGTCGCGGGCTCAGCGAGGAGGAAATCGAGGTCGTGCTGCTTGGGGGCGACGAGCACGACGGGCTGCTGCACGGACGGGCTGTAGGCGTTCCCGGTGATGGGGCTTGGAGTGGAGGTGGTGGTGTGTTGACACCTGTTATCATATAAAATTATTAATCAATTAAACATGAAAAAGAGGGTATAAATAATAATAACAACTTAGAATAGGGTGTCACTAATATATTTCCATCAGTTTTGGTGAAATTGTGATTTGCAGGGACTTATCAGAAAAACAGCAGAAATGACGTGGCATACGACCAACATAACGTAACGCAATCAAACTCCGACACAAGTCTAAACGGCTTCGGATTAATCCCGACGAGGACCAAACTTGACACCAAAGAAAACATCATCTAGAAGACTCCGGAAGCCACGACGCCGACGGGACCCCGGAGGGGACACCCCCTGGGCCGATCGGCCCAATAATGGGGCGATCGCCCCCCTTTGGCCGCCAAGTCATCCCATCTTCCTAACCTTCCTCTACCGCCTCTAAGACACAATCTAAACCGGTTGTTTAACGTCGGTTTGATCCGAGGGCGTCGGTAGAAGTGCGGGATTGATCCAAGATTAATACCACATCGCTTCGCTTTGAAGGTCAAGAGACGAATCGAAGACCCATATATAAAGACCCCTAGACCCCCTCCTTTAGATCATCAAGTTCTCAATATCACAATTATATTTTTAATACCAAGTCATTAGAAACATCGCTTTAGGAGGAGTAGCAATCAAGATTAGAACTAGTAGGAAGGGAGAAATCCGCTCCGGATCGTCGGAGGCCGGCTCAAGATCGGGCCTCGTTCTTGTAAGTTCTTCATTGTAAGTAGTTTTCAAGTTCGGACACATGCTTAATATGAATATCTTGATCATGTTTATATTCGAGATTATTTGTTCTAGTATTTACTTTAATTACACATTTAGCATAGTTGAATTACTGTTATGTTCATGCATGGATTCGTATAGCGCTCATCCTTTACAATCGAATCAAACTCTTGACCTTGTGGAGAAGATGGCGTCAAATCAAGCTTGGAATGAGGACCGTCAACCCCACGCAAGAAAGAAAGAGGAATGCACCAGTTGAAAGAGGTAGACATGCTTTACGCCAAAATGGATTTAATTATGAAGAAGCTTGAAGACAAAGCTCCCGAAAAAAGAAGTCATGCAACTCTTCGATTCCCGCATGACATGTGAAGAATGTGGCAACATTGGACACTCGGGGCGACCAACGTCCCGGAAATGGAAGAGGACGTGAACTACATCAACAATAACAACAACCAGGTATCGTCCTCCGAACCAACAATGGAATCAACAGAGACCCAACTACCAAGGTAACTACTCAGGTAACTATCAAGGTAATAACTCTTTCAATAATTTTCCACCTTTAAGAGAGTTAGTACAAAACCAAGGTAGACTTATGGATAATCTGTCCAAGAAGTTAGCTTCCAATGATAAAATGCTAGAAACTATTAGTACTAAAATGGAAAGCTTTTCTTACGCAATAAAGAACCAAAGATAGCTTTAATAAAATGATAGAATCTCGGTTATCTCAGGTGGCTTTATCTGCTCCTATGCCTAACCAGGTAAGATTCCGGGCCAACCTAAGAATTAGAATCTGCAAATCTTGTCGATATATACTATGCAGGTATTCAGACCAAGGATGCACGAGAAGGACTGAATTGTCTTGGCGGGGTATGCCCGCCAAGAAAGGAGATCCAGGGAGACCAGTCATCACTATTGAAATCGGCGCCCGCACCTACGACGCACTCGTCGACTTCGGCTCAAGTGTCAACATCATGCCTAAGGTAAACCTTGAGCCGGATTCAAATTATTATACACAACTATGTGCCTACAACTTGCAGATCAGTCTCTATGCTATCCCGAAAGGCATCACGGAAGGCGTTTGTCTTTACATCGGTAAACTCTACGTGGCCACCGACTTCGTGGTCTGGATACGGGCAAAGGTAAGAACGCCCCGATCATTACGGGCCGCCCTTTCCTTGCTACCACCAAGGCCATCATCTACGCCGACACCCGCGAAGATCGTCTTCACGATCAATGGACGAGAGGGAGAGATTCAACCGCAAACACAAGACCTTGGCTCCCCCGCTCCAACCATACCCCTACCGTACCACTGAAGTACACGTACCCGCAATTTGTCGAGGAGAGGACAAGAAGAAGAAGCAAGAACAAGAAGAACCGTCAACCTCGACCACCGTGGAACGCAGTCTTGATGATCAATCAAGTCCCAACGAGCGCAAGACTCGGCGTATTCCACCACCATTAGAGAAGCTAGACGACCACGGAGTTCCATCAATTCACCGCTCCATTAATCAATGGAACTTCCGGCAAGTTGTTCCCCGACACGGGATCGAGCATCAACGATGTCAAAGGTAACGTATCAATTAATATATGGTAATCTGCCTTTGTGTTCCACCTATGTACATCCGCGGATGGCGGACCAATCATACCGAGTCCCGGAAGGAATTGCACAAAACGTCCCCGTCAAGATCAGAGACAACTATGTCCTCACTGACTTTTTAGTCATGGACATGGGAGAAGAAGAACAAGATCCTCCCATAGTACTTGGAAGACCGTTCCTAAACACTACAAGAGCTATCATCTACATCGAACGGGTGAAATCCACTTCCATTCAAGGTAAAAGATCTGTTTGTTTCTTCAATACTTACACTAACTATGAACAGCCCCGAAGAAAGACCAAGAGCCGAAGCGTCTTGAGAGATTACAGCAGAAGTGGACTCGAAAGATGGAGCACATAGAGAGGATAGAAAAAAAGACATCAAGGAAAAATACACTCGGCTCCTACCCATCTTGAACAACGCACCAGGCTACACACGAGAGGTCTCCACCTAAGAAGCAATCTTGGAAAAGAAAGAAGGCTGCTTTGCTAAGAAGAGCAACAAGAGTACACCTTCGGAGACCCAACCGAGCCGTCATCAACAAATGAACAATCGACTTCCTTGACTACTTCCGTCTACACCACCCTTTGAGATCATTGAAGGAACCTTACCGGGTACAACATTTAAACGAGGGCCCATAGACGACACCACGCCATGGGAGTAAGTGCTCTAAACTCTCGCCGAGAGGTAACTTCGGTATTTATCTCAAGATATTTACTTTCTTGCAAAGCATTTTTCAATTAGCATGTTTCCTTTAGCATTTTTACTTTCTCTAAACCTGCACTTAGAAAATCTCAAAAATATGTTTCTTTGCATTTGCATCGAGTCTCCTAAGCCCCATGCAAGCACTCCTTCTTTGTGGCGGCATAAAAATAAAAAGACAAAAATATTGCACTCATATGTTTTTGCATTAGCATCCCTATTGCATAGAAAAATTCTCAAAAATATGTGGGCACATGAAGGTCCACACCTTTTATATATAAATAATAAAAATCCAAAAAGACGTGAGCACATGAAGGCTCACATTAACATCCTAAGATTTTGTTCCTTCGGGTATGTGCGAAATTAATATTAACGGGGAGAACATTAAAAGGAGACCCGAAAGAGGAGCAAGCTTCAAGGATAAACAAAGGACTACTTCAAGATCAAGCTTGGGGAGAGCACCCCCATTTATCACTATAAGTATCACTATCCTATGTCTATTTATTAGCTAGTTATATTTGCTTAGAGTTAATGAGTCTTAGTTAAAAGTCTTAGTGTTAAAAAGTCAAATAAATCTTTGGAACTTGCTTTCTTCCTATTAATTATGATCTTGATGATATATGCTAAGGAAATGATGAATAGTTGCTCCGCCTTAATTCCTCTTAAAAGTACTTACACTTTGGACTTAGATTCTCCCAAAGCTTTAAATGCTTATTTTGCTCTAAACCCAACACACATGAGAAGCACATGCTTAATCTGAGTCTTCGCATTAAAAGATAAAAGTACATGAAAAGTTGAGCTGCTTGTTTATCATAATCTTAGAGATACTTGACTCCTGGTTTTTATCTTTGAAAATTATAAAATATTACATGATGAGTTCCTTAGCTATGACCCTTAAGAGTTTGTCATTCACATCAAGATCATCCCACTCCACTAAATACTGTTGCTTCTAAATTCGAAGCACGCATCCCTATACTCCATTAAGCCGCTAGCCATAATTATAAAAAAAAAAAATAAACTCTTGCAATCTTTGGATATGTCTCTCTCAAATGTTTTATGCCAAATAAAAGGCTGGGCTACATTCAAAAAAAAAAAAAAAAATATCTAGAAAAAAGTGAGACGAGAGAGGAGAGTAATGGACAAAAGTCATACTAGGCGAGAAGGGCCTACCTCCCTAATAATAAAAATATATTTAGAGATGAATAATGGACACGTGTCCGAGGGTGAGTAGGGCCCACATCTCTAAGGAGAGAAAAAATGGACACAAGTCCGGGAAAAGCCCACCTCTCCAAGAATGGACAGCCCAGATCCTAGCAATTTTTAGAAAGAGAGATATAGTCCAAGATGTTTGAGAAGAAAAAAAAATACTAGAAAAAAAGGCTAAGGCTATTTACTACCTTTCATCCTCATTCACTTCACCACTATCATCCCACTATGTATGTCCCACTATATGTGTAACTCCACTACCACCATCTACTTAAGAGGGTCATACATAGGATCTCTCGAGTTTCTTTTAAAAAATATTGCAAAACCCCGGGATGATAGTTGATCAAAGAACTTGAGACATGGTACTTAACTTGATTGTTTTATCTTGCTTATGATTCATGAAAAGGCTACGCCCGTGGTAAAAAGTATGAACAATCACGGTTAAGAGGAGAATTTATTTCGAGTAACACGGTATTTACGAGGTATGAAAGTGTAGTAGCAACTCGATCCTACTATAGCATATAGCTTTTTGCTAGGGACTAGCAAAGGGTAAGCTTGGGGAGTTTGTTGACACCTGTTATCATATAAAATTATTAATCAATTAAACATGAAAAGAGGGTATAAATAATAATAACAACTTAGAATAGGGTGTCACTAATATATTTCCATCGGTTTTTGGTGAAATTGTGATTTCGAGGGGACTTATCGGAAAAACAGCGAGAAATGACGTGGCATACGACCAACATAACGCATAACGCAATCAAACTCCGACACAAGTCTAAACGGCCGGATTAATCCCGACGAGGACCAAACTTGACACCAAAGAAAACATCATCTAGAAGACTCGA
The DNA here is from genome assembly GCA_015847255.1 of Hyparrhenia diplandra. Classification (NCBI taxonomy): domain Eukaryota; kingdom Viridiplantae; phylum Streptophyta; class Magnoliopsida; order Poales; family Poaceae; genus Hyparrhenia; species Hyparrhenia diplandra. The sequence continues at coordinate 50,860 of JADLZK010006947.1, read as the reverse complement.
AGCCACGACGCCGCAGCGGGACCCGGAGGGGGACACCCCCGGCCGATCGGCCCAATAATGGGGCCGATCGGCCCCTAACCGCCAAGTCATCCCATCTTCCGGAACCTTCCTCCACCGCCTCTAAGACACAATCTAAACCGGTTATTTAACGTCGGTTTGATCCGAGGCGTCGGTAGAAGTGCGGGATTGATCCAAGATTAATACCACATCGCTCTTTGAAGGAAGAGATGGGACGAAGACCCATATATAAAGACCCCTAGACCCTCCTTTAGATCATCAAGTTCTCAATATCACAATTATATTTTTAATACCAAGTCATTAGAAACATCGCTTTAGGAGGAGTAGCAATCAAGATTAGAACTAGTAGGAAGGGAGAAATCCGCTCTCGGATCGTCGGGAGGCCGGCTCAAGATCGGGCCTCGTTCTTGTAAGTTCTTCATTGTAAGTAGTTTTCAAGTTCCGGACACATGCTTAATATGAATATCTTGATCATGTTTATATTCGAGATTATTTGTTCTAGTATTTACTTTAATTACACATTTAGCATAGTTGAATTATCATTATGTTCATGCATGGATTCGTATATAGCGCTCATCCTTTAGATCCGAGGGTGAGTGGTAGAGATGATGTAATCATGGTGATTAGATCTTATTTACCTGCGTTTGCACCCTATGTGCCGGGTCGTGTGGTAGATCGTGGTGGTGACAAAGCACCATTGAGTCCTTTTGCAATCCATCCCCCGTGTATGTAGGCCTAGCGGATGTTATTATCCGGGTTGTTCTAAGTTTAGGCCTTAGTCTTCATGGATTACGTCCTCATGTTTGGATTTAATTAGTCTTTCTTCGATGATTGTTAGATGTATTGCATAATTGAGTAGGTCCTAACTTATAGTTTAGAGTTACATATTGGAGTTTCTAATGCTAGCTAGCCTATGAATTACTATCATCCATTGCATGACACTTTCTATGACTATGGTTAAATCTGTTTATCAAGAACTTTATCATTACCTCTATTGTGAACTTTGATCCTTGTTTAAGTACTTAATAAGTTTAACACTTTGCATATGAGAGATGACTAGATTAGATGATTAAGATGTTTAGCACCAATGCATAGTTAATTCAAGATAGAAGACTTCTTTCCCTGTGGTAGAATATAAATTCGACACACAGGATTTTACTCGGTTAAAATGCTACAATGGTATATTCATATCTGTAAACTTTGCGGATACCCGATTATAATTGTTTATTTACTTATTAAGAAGTTATCAAGGCATAGCATGAATATTTTATTCCTTGCATATTAGTAGTTTAGCTATAGGGATGACAACCTTTTTTTATATGCTATGAACGCAATGAATATTTCTTTTAGTTTTATCTCGAAGCAACATCTGATATCTTTCTAAATGCCATTACTAGTTAGTGACATTAGAAATACCAACATGGTGCCGTGGTGCGGCTCCCCTAAGCAAGGGCGATGACGCCGTGGTGGCCGGCTAGACGCGGCTCGGCGTGGCATGGTGTCCAGCGGCGACGGCGGCTCAGCGGCATGGTGTCAGCAGCGGCGGCTCGGGCGGCGGGCGCGGTGTGGCGCTCCCAGGCGGGCAAGGCGATCGCTGGGAAGAAGAGGCAATGCGGCGTTGCCGTGCCGCCTCCGCTCCCTACGCTCCACCGGCGTCGGCCCGGGCGAAATTAACGCGAGCCGCCGCGTCGCCCTTCGCGAGCCGAGCTCGCTCACCCAGCGCCACGCCAGCTTGCTTGCCGTTGACACATGTTGGCGTATACTTTTAATTGTCAACTAAACATGGAAAAGGACTAAGATATAATTAGATAACCTTATTAGGGGTTTATACTAATGATTTCCATGAGTTTTGGTAAAGTTGTGATTTGCGGGGACTTAACAGAAAACGGTAGAATTCGTAACGCAATCCAACTCGAAACAAGTCTAGAAGGCTCCGGATTACACCCGACGTGAAGCGAAACTTAACACCCAAGAAAACATCATCTAGAAGACTCCGGAAGCCACGGCGCATCGCGGGGCCCGGGGTGGGACCCACCACCGGGCCGATCGACAATAACCGGGCCGATCGGCCCGGCTTGCGGCAAGTCACCCCCGTCTCGGGAAGCTTCCTCCACGCCTCTAAGACGCAATCTAAACCGGTCGTATAATGTTGGTTTGATCCAATGGTCATCGTTCATTGTCAAGGCCCATGAAGATTAGTACCATATTGCTTGGCCGGGGCGAAGAGACATAAGAAGACCCATATATAAGCAAGCCCCCGGGCCCCCGGCTTCAATCATCTCGGATCATCGAGACATATCTCATCGGATGGAGGCACGACGCCGGAGAATTAGATTAGACAAACTACAATGTAATAGAATAGATCTAGTAGAGAGTTAGGGAGAGCGGAACTGCGTTCAGGTTACGGAGAAGTCTTCGGCGTTACGGTATATCTTTGTATCTCAACTCTATTAGACTTTATGCCATAATTAGATATATCTTTTCTAGTACTTTTATGCCTTTCATGTTATTGATTTAGTTATTATACTATTGCATGGGATCTCCGCTCGTATTGAGGGCTCTAGTTATGCTAGGTAGCTAGAGTAGTAATTTATAGTGTAGGCATGGTGTCTAGGCTATAGGTTACCCGAGGTTGCGCCCAATCCCACGGTTAGTTGTGGTAGCCCCGGGGGTGACGACCTGTCGGTCTTTGTAATCCACCACGTTCGGGTTGGTGTTTCGTAGAGCTTTTTGGCGGCCTTTCCCCGATCACCCTTTCCCCAGTCTTTTTTAGAGGATCGGGGCGGTACCGCTGCTCCAAAGTATATTAGAATAATTGTTATCATAGAACCAAAGTACTAGAGAAGTATTCAGAACCTAGATCTCTCCCGTTGTCCTCTCGACCTAGTTATCTACTCTATATTATAATATTCTCCTGGTTAAATGTTATTAATTATCATACATATCATATACATTATTTACCCCCTCACTTTAGTTTAGTTAGTATATTAAGTTAGTAGATACATGATTTTGATTTATCATAGTCTTTACCCTTGCTTCCACGTGGAAAATATAAATAACGATACTACGGAATACTCCCGGGTAAAAGCTACAATGGTATATTTATTACGTAAACTTTGATGAACCCTTTATATTCTTTTGCACTTAATAAATACCAACAAGCTTTTTGGCGCCGTTCTTAGGGAAGCAATTGGCGTAAAGATTTTGATAATGATCTTGATATCTGCTAATTTAGTGTATTAACTAGCTTTAGTAGGATTATCCTTGTTACGTTGAATTGTAGAATAGACGGGACAAAAAGATGTCGTTATGATCTTCCGACAAGATTCCACAGATTGAAGAATTCGAGGTGCCTGCTCAATCAAGATTCATCACCATTATTGGAACCCCTGCTATCTCAAGGTATGTATTTAAATATATATATATATTATTCTAACCATGTATAGATGGAAGAAGAAGTCGCCGTCACAAGAATTCAATACATACATCTCAAGTGACGTACATAGAAGCTGCACACTATGGTAAGTATGATTAAAAAGTGAGATAATTTTGATTATAAATTAACTAAGTAGTTATCATTTAATTTCTTGCATTGCATGTTTACTTAATCAACTCATGCATTCACTCAAAACAGTTTATGTTTTCTCGAGTAGATCCATTGCATGTTTAGTTCATTGACTCCATTCATGTTTGCATCTAAAAAAAAAAAAAATCTCACCATGATCATACTCTTTCATATTTGTTTACATCTCTATAGTGATGCTTTCATGCTACCTTTGTTTGCTATAGTTTTGGTTTGGAAGTTCTACCATTGGGCTTCCAAAGGCTTTTAAATTAAGCGTGGTGCTTAGGTTAAATAGTCTTTCTTAATTAAATTAGACATGGAGTCTGGTTTGGTTATTGAACTAAGTATTGCTTGTGTAGACATTGGTTATTGTGTTCGACTAACCCCTGCAGAAAACTCTTAAATCCAATTCGGGTAAGTCAAGAAATGAGCTTAGATCGAGATGAAGTAAGGCATACGATGAACTCTAAACTTTGTGCAAAAGGAGACTCGATTCATTCATCATTTATGGAAGAATTGTAAGTATCAAATATCATTCACTCTATCTTTTGCTACAAGTTACCTTCTTTTGATCCACATGCTAGAGTGCGGCTACAAATAAAATGAGTTACAAGACTTGATAAATAAAAATCTGTGCTAAGAGTAATCAAAGAACCACCTTTTTCATTAGCATAGATAAGATCTTATGGACAACAACCCCCTGTTTCAACCATGTTGTATATTCTCTCGGGTATGTGTCCACTAATATTTTGCGAGGAAAGAATGCGTGAAGGAGAGTGTCATACAACACGATCACAAAAAGTAATCACTCTAAGAAAGTGGATGGACAAAGCTACAAGCCATAAGAACAACAAAGACATAATCCCAAGGAAGAGAGATATGACACATATGGTGTCTAGCGTTAAAGAAGATCAATCAGTCACCATCACTATCTACCTCTACTTCCAACCATCAAGAACATTGAAGACTATGTCAAGATCCAAATTTTGGGGAGTGCAACCCCCATTATCCGTAAGTACTCTTATTCTTTACCTTATTTACTACTAGTTTGTTTTGTTAAAAAGATATAAAAAAAGATGCATAACTATAGAAAACTAGATAAAAAGTTTAAGTTATATATATAGTTTGATCTTTATGTTAGCTATAAATAAATAAATAGATAGTGTGCTTAATTATGCTTGCTAGAATAAAACTAACGCTGAAGATGATCCCTATGTAAGGAAATGATGAATAGTTGCTCCGCCTTAATTCCTCTTAAAAGTACTTACACTTTGGACTTAGATTCTCCTAAAACTTTAAATGCTTAATTTGCTCTAAAACCAACACCTGTGGGAAGCACATGCTTAATCTGAGTCTTAGCTTTAAAGGATAAAAGTACATGAAAAGTTGAGCTACTTTGTCTATCATATTCCTAGAGATACTTGATCCCCGGTTTTTATCTTTAAAAATTATAAAACATTACATGATGAGTTCCTTAGCTATGACCCTTAAGAGTTTATCATTCGCATCAAGATCATCCCACTCCACTAAATACGCTTCTAACCCTAAATGCATCCCCATACTCCATCAAGCCGCTAGCCATAATTATAAAAATAAACTCTTGCAATCTTTGGATATGTCTCTCTCGTGTTTTTTATGCCAAATAGAGGCTGGGCTACATTCGAAAAAAAAAAAAAAAAGAGGAAAAGAAAAATAAATATTTAGAGAAAAAGTGAGACGAGAGAGGGAGAGTAACGGACAAAAGTCATACTAGGCGAGAAGGGCCTACCTCCCTAATAAAAAAAATATATTTAGAGATGAATAATGGACACGTGTCCGAGGGTGAGTAGGGCCCACATCTCTAGGGAGAGAGAAAAATGGACAAAAGTCCGAGGCAAAGCCCACCTCTCCAAGAATGGGCGGACCCGAGGTCCTAGCAATCTCTAGAAAAGAGAGATATAGTCCAAGGTGTTTGAGAAGAAAAATGCTAGAAAAAGGCTAAGGGCTATTTACTACCTTTCATCCTCATCCACTTCACCACTATCATCCCACTATGTATGTCCTACCACATGTGTAACTCCACTACCACCATCTACTTAAGAGGGTCATACATAGGATCTCTGAGTTTTTAAAAAAAAAATATTGAAAAACCCCAGGATGATAGTTGATCGAAGAACTTGAGACATGGTACTTAACTTGATTGTTTATCTTGCTTATGATTCATGAAAAGGCTACACCCCATGGTAAACAGGTATGAGCAATCTGGTTAAGAGGAGAATTTATTTCTGATAAACACAAAGTACTTCCGAGGTATGAAAGCGTAGTAGCAACTTCTGATCCTAATATAGCATATAGCTTTGCTAGGGACTAGCAAAGGGTAAGCTTGGGGGAGTTTGTTGACACATGTTAACGTATACTTTTAATTGTCAACTAAACATGGAAAAGGACTAAGATATAATTAGATAACCTTATTAGGGGTTTATACTAATGATTTCCATGAGTTTTGGTAAAGTTGTGATTTGCGAGGGACTTAACAGAAAACGATAGAATTAAACGCAATCCAACTCGAAACAAGTCTAGAAGGCTCCGGATTACACCCGACGTGAACGAAACTTAACACCCAAGAAAACATCATCTAGAAGACTCCGGAAGCCCCACGACGCATCGCGGGGCCCGTGATGGGACCCACCCCGGGCCGATCGGCCCAATAACCGTGCCGATCGGCCCGCTTGGCGCCAAGTCACCCCTGTCTCGGGAAGCTTCCTCCACCGCCTCTAAGACGCAATCTAAACCGGTCGTATAATGTCGGTTTGATCCAATGGTCATCGTTCATTGTCAAGGCCCATGAAGATTAGTACCATATTGCTTGCCGGGTTTAAGAGACATAAGAAGACCCATATATAAGCAAGCCCCCGTGCCCCCTCGGCTTCAATCATCTCGGATCATCCGAGACATATCTCATCGATGGAGGCACGACGCCCGGAGAATTAGATTAGACAGACTACAATGTAATAGAATAGATCTAGTAGAGAGTTAGGGAGAGCGGAACTGGCGTTCGCTTCGAGAAGTCTTCGGCGTTACGTATATCTTTGTATCTCAACTCTATTAGACTTTTATGCCATAATTAGATATATCTTTTCTAGTACTTTTATGCCTTTCATGTTATTGATTTAGTTATTATACTATTGCATGGGATCTCCGCTCGTATTGAGGGCTCTAGTTATGCTAGGTAGCTAGAGTAGTAATTTATAGTGTAGGCATGGTGTCTAGGCTATAGGTTACCTCGAGGTTGCGCCCAATCCCACCTGCTAGTTGTGGTAGCCCTCTGGTGACAGACCTGTCCAGTCTTTGTAATCCACCACGTTCGGGTTGGTGTTTCAGAGAGCTTTTGGCGGCCTTTCCCCGATCACCCTTTCCCGTCTTTTCGAGGATCGGGGCGGTACCGCTGCTCCAAAGTATATTAGAATAATTGTTATCATAGAACCAAAGTACTAGAGAAGTATTCGGGAACCTAGATCTCTCCCGTTGTCCTCTCGACCTAGTTATCTACTCTATATTATAATATTCTCCTCGTTAAATGTTATTAATTATCATACATATCATATACATTATTTACCCCCTCACTTTAGTTTAGTTAGTATATTAAGTTAGTAGATACATGATTTTGATTTATCATAGTCTTTACCCTTGCTTCCCTGTGGAAAATATAAATAACGATACTCCGAATACTCCCTGGTAAAAGCTACAATGGTATATTTATTCGTGGCGCTTGAACCCTTTATATTCTTTTTGCACTTAATAAATACCAACACTTGCTCCCAAGCAGCTCTCCCGCTCGCCCGACTCTCCCTCTCCGGAGCCTCCCACAGGCGGGCGCTGCGTGCGAGCCAGCGGCGGGTACCGGCCCGAACCGTGCCTCCCCAGTGCGGCCGGGGCCGGCGGTGGAGCAGGACGGGTGGTGGCCGGCGGTGGAGCAAGGCCAAGCGGTGGCCTCCAAAGGAGCAGGGGCGGCAAAGACAAAGAATGGATAAGGTGGAGAGGGAAAAAGAAAAGGGGAAGAAAAAAGAAGAAAAAGGTGGGACCGTGGGTCCCATTTGTCAATGACTATAGAAGGGATGGGTAGGGTAGATTTGAGTGGAAAATTTTGATGACTAGGATGTAGAAAATGTGATATAAAGGATGATGGGTGCCGAAGATGATGACCGGGATGTATATAAGAACGAAATAGAGTAACGGAGTGCGGATGGTTTGAAGGTGTTGGGTGCCGCAGAATCTAGGCTTAGGGGCGGGGGGCACCTGGCCGCCAATTAGGCCGGGGGGGAGGTGGGCATACGCGCGCCGGCGGCTCAAGTGTGTGAGTTGGGCTACGAGGGGGAGGCGAGTGGGGCGGGCCGACGCCAAGCGTCCTGCGGGTTGGGTGGTCGGTTGCTTCATGTTGCGGGGACCTCAACCTCATCGGACCGCAAAGTTGTCGAAATTAGAGGCCACCGAGAGACGTGACGTTAGCGGATGAGGAACTTAGCATCGAAATAGAAAGGAAGCGCGTCGAGAAGAAGATTTCGATCTCGATAACCATCCGTCAATCCACGCGCTGACCACTCGCGACCGTCGGGACACTAGAGGGATGCTTGTGCACCACTTTAGGGCGTCTCGGTGGACTCACAAGCATCTGCGGTGACCGCTAGCTATGCAACAAAGTCAAGAATAAGTCAAAGTTTTGATCGTTTTCTCTCGTGGCAACGCACGGGCATATTTCCTAGTAATACTAAATCACAAAAAATATAAAATAAAATTTAATTTTGTTGGACTTCATATTAGTAGATCTACACATTGAACATATAATATGATATGCTTTAGTACAAAGTTTTTAAAGTTGTTCGACCGATTTTGGCTAATGTAAGAGATAATAAACTAAAACAAACTAAGCCAAGAATTCCATCGTCTCTGTTTTTCTACAATTAATTAGAATAATTCATAGCTACATTTATTACGATCCAACTATGGTGGGCGTATGCTTGAATTATAAAAAATCCATGCTCATTGGATCATGTATTCAACTTAATTATAGATTTATTTAAGTTTAAAAAACTTTTTACTATGAAATTTTACATGATCCAATGAGTCTGAGTTCAAGCATACAATAATATTATCCCACCATAAAATTGTTACCACAATTAGACTATAGAAATTGCAGCAATGAAATATTTCAATTAATTACATAAAAATATAGATCTAAAGCTACAACAACGATTTAGATATACTCATATAGAGTCTAACAAAATTATATTTTCTATTTCTATAATTTTTCAAAGTTTTAGCCAAAAAAGAAATTAAAGAAAAAAAAGACAAACTCACTTTCAAAACAACTTATATAACCTAGGTAGAGAGGTAAAATGAACGGTTTGAAAGTTGGGGAGGTTGTTTTGACCGGTTTTAGAGTTATAGGAGCAAAAACAGAATTTTTTCGGAAGTTAAGAGGAACGTGGACTTTAATTTTTTTTTAAAAAACAAACAAACAAAACCACGCGTGGTAAACACTCGGAACAAAACCCAACTCAATTACCGAAAAAAAGAAAAGCTCAGTATGGCCCAATCCGGAAAGCCGCGACTAATTTTTTTTCCCCGTCAAGCCGCGACTAAAGTATAGCGTTTTTAGACTTTACATACAGTTCTCCTGCCTCCCTCCGCCTCCCCGTCCCCCAACGCGCCGTCTAGGGTTTCACAGCCGCTCCCCCGATCCACTCGAGCGCCTCGCCGCCATGGAGTTCGACGAGTACGAGTACCTGGAGAAGGCGGTGGAGCCCGCCCCCGCCGGCCAATGGTTCCGGCTCCGGCGAGAAGGACCGAGGCTCCCGCCGCCGCGAGGGCGGCGAAGACCGCGTATCGAAGCGCTCCCGCTCGGGGAGGAACGCGACCGCGACCGTGACCGTGAGCGGCACCGCAGCAGTCGGGAGCACCGTGACCGGGATAGGGATGACGGGAAGGAGAAGGGAGAGGAGCCGCGACAGCCGCGGGAAGGATAGGGAGAGGGAAGGGAGAGAACGGGAGAAGGACAGGGGGACAGGCACCGGCTCAGAGAGAGGGAAGTGGAACGGGAGCGGAGGAGCCGGAGCCGCTCGGAGCGGCGCCGTGCCGAGGAAGAGGAGATGGTGAGGGAGCTGGAGCGGGAGCGCGAGCGCAGCGACCGTAACCAGTATCGCGGTGACGTCAGGTACGAATTCGTGAATTCTCCTGTATAATGCTATTGGGGCACGTCTGTGCAATTCAAATTAATTCTATTCGTGAACTCTCCGGTTGGATTGTCAATTGGTAAAGGTCTGTCATGTGATTCGTGGAAGCTAAGTTTCTAGTTCCAAACCCTTTGTAGGGAGGGTCAGTTACCAAAACCAACAAAACCAACAATATGTCATCCTGATGTTTGTTCTTGTAAGCGTCTGTACAAGCTTTAAGTCTTTAATAGAGTATAAGTAGAGCTGGGGTTGGATTTGCTTGATTGAGCACGCAATAGCGCACGATTCTCTGTTGCTGTAGAAATTTTGTACTCCCTTTGTTCCAAATTATAAGACGTTTTGCTTTTTGTGTTATCTGTAGACATAGTGTATATCTAATTGCATAGCAAAAATCTGTGTTTCTAGAAAATGACTTATAATTTGGAATAGAGGGAATAGCTATGTGTAATGTGCAACTTATATGTAAATAGTAGCTTTATGACTTTCTTTGCCACATACATGTCGAACATAGTTAGTTTGCATTAGTACCGATCATCAGTGTTTATAGGGCTGCTAACATATGACTGTAGTTTACTGTTATATTATCATCTAGGGTTGTTAAGTTTGAATATTGAATATTAATAAATATGAGAACTCGCAGATATGATACGATAGAGCCGTCTTCAGATGGTATCTGCAATTGGGCCTGACTCAAGATATCAGGTCACCATTCTTTTTTATCAAATCCTTGTGAAGTACTTGCAAGTTAACAACATGGTTTGGGCTGGCACAATTGGGGCACATGGATTGGGTGGCATAGCTGGGGTGCTTGGGCACATTTGGTTATTTGTGCTTATCAGGGATGACATGTTAATAAAAAATCATATGATAATAGTCACAATTTTTTACTGCTTCAAACATTGCTTAAGCTGCTTCGTTAAATATGTTTTCTTTTTTTCTCGTTGAAGGCGTAGGAAAGATGATGGGGCAGAGCCAGAAGTTGATCCAGAAAGGGACCAGAGGACTGTATTCGCCTTCCAGGTTGATTTTTTTAAAATTAAGTGCTCTACTGTACTAGTTTATACATTGACCTATTAAACTAATGTTAGTAAGCATTACTGCAGCTATCTTTGAAGGCAGACGAAAAGAGATGTTTATGAGTTTTTTCTCAAGGGCTGGGAAGGTAAGAGCGTACTGGTCATATACTGCTTCCATCTCATATGATAAATTGAAATTTTTATGATTTCATAGCTATTTTCTAATGTTTATGTTAACCTTTTCCAGGTTCGTGATGTTCGTCTTATCATGGACCAAAACTCAAGACGTTCTAAAGGAGTTGGGTGAGTATTGTCTACCTGAATCGATTTGTTCGGTAATCTAGAGATGTACTAAACCCGTGTGTTTATTAGAGTCTGTGGTTTGCGTATTTGTGGAGGCATTGTCTGGAGTTTAGCTTTAGTATCTCCAGAATTGTGCCACATAAAATGGCGGGTTAGATTTTGAAGGACTAAGCATACACTTGTCCACAGGAAACCTTAAAAATGACATTACAAAGGTTTAACAATCCATATTATGTGTTTAACCAAAGCTAGCTAAGCTGCCAATTTTGTTAAGTGCATTTTCATTTGTTGGTTGGTAGTTTTTTTTTTCGAGTGCAGTACTGTTCCGCTAGGGCGGCGCTAGGGAGCGCTTAGCGATAGTCGGAGGGTCCCCGCCTCGCCTATGGGGGTAGGCGGAACCCTAGGCGGGCTGGGTCACCGGTGAGGGAGGAGCAGGCGGCGGCAGGCGGGCGAGAGAAGGAGATGGCGGCGGGCGGGCTAGAGAGATGCGGGAATGTTGCGTGGCGTCGGCAGAGAAGGCTAGCTGCTGTGGCAGAGGAGGCGGAGAAGCACGGAGGTTGCGAGCGGCGTGGAGGAGGCGGGCGTCGGGGCTGCGGACGGCGTGGTCCGTGTGGAGGAGCCTTGGATGGGATTAATACGAAGGGATAGGATTGGGGATAGGTTAGAGGAGATAAGGTTTGCTGCTCAAATATGGGCCTGGGCTGTCTTATGGGCCTTTCTATACAAGTCTTGGCCCACGGTTGTCCTGTTTTTTTCTTTTTTATAGTCTTTTGCTGTAAAATATGAATGGATTTAAAACGCCTAGGAGCGCCTAGGCTCTCAAGCACTCACGACTAGGCTCTAGGGTTGTGGGTCACCGCCTAGTGCCTAGCCGAACATGGAGTAGGACTATCTAAATGGATGTCCTATTTCTTGATCTTTTTAAATTCGGTTCCTGTAAAAATATTACTACCTCCATTCCAAATTATAAGACTTTTGGCTTTTCTAGATCTAGATGCATTTCCTTTACTTTGTGTCTCAAGTGTATAACTAGATGCATAGTAAAGAAAATGCATCTAGAAAAAAGCCAGAAAATCTTATAATTTGGAAAGGAGGGAATAGTGTTTAGCATGGAGTCACTTTTTTAAACATTGGTGTGAATCAACTTCTGTGTATTGGGAATATACTTCTATCAAAATAAATAGCTGATTTTGTGACCATTACCGTTGACCATCAATTTTCTTTTCCTTTTTTTTTTTTCTAAAAAAAATCTATTAGTGGCCATATAATTGTGTGAGCATCTTTCACAGTTCATGTTTGGCATTTTTCTGGGGATCATTTTTCATCAATTTGTCATACTCAACAGGATTGCACACTGAAATTTTTAATTTGGTCTACCTGCTGGGATTATCGGCAATTTACAAGTAAGATGGAATATTAGATCATTCTGATGTCAGTCAGCAGTCGCGACAGTTTGATTCCAGTGTATTTGACAAACACTTGGTGCAGGTTTCTAGGAAATAAAGGGGGCACCCAAGAAACAAGTTCGAAAACCTCCTACACAAAATTTGATCAAAATGCCTGAAGTTATATGTGAAAAATTGAAATATCTTAACATATGATGCCCCATTTTTTTGCTCATCTTTTATTTTTTTCTTTTTACAGGGAAACATCTTTTCTTGGGCGCCTCCGATGTTTGTACTAAACATATATCTAATTTGCAGGTACATTGAATTTTACGACGTTATGTCTGTTCCAATGGCAATTGCTCTGTCTGGTCAACCGCTGCTTGGACAAGCAGTGATGGTTAAGCCATCTGAGGCTGAGAAGAACTTAGTTCAGTCAAATGCGACATCAGGTGGCGCGGCTTCAGGTGGAGCAAGAAAGTTGTATGTTGGCAATCTTCACTCAAATATTACTGAAGACCAATTGAGACAGGTACATATCTACATTTGATATGATCTTGTATTGCTCGCTCCTGCTTATAACTTATTCATTTATCATTCCCTTTTTTCACTGAGTTTTTAGTATATTTTGTTAATTATTTATTTTCTTATGTATTGGGATATGTCGGTACTTCCTAAATAACTATTGGGCTTCAGTTAGAACTGTGAGTTAAAGAGTTTCTCTTGTGGTGCCTAAAATTTAATGTGACCAAAACTACTCTTGACAAAATAGTTTTGTTTATTACTGAGAATTAGTTCTCCCCAGTCCATATTTTATAACCATGTTTTAGTTAATGATACTTTTCATTATGTCTGAAGAGGAATGACCGAATGACTGTTTCATGTATTTAGTTCCTCATTATCCGTTGTCTGATAATAAATTTCTTTCTCCAGGTATTTGAACCATTTGGGCAAGTGGAGCTTGTACAACTTCCTCTAGATCCAATGACTGGATTGTGCAAAGGTTATGGTTTTATTCAGGTAAGTTTTTCCCCTGAAGTTCCACCATTGACCATGTCTGTGTTTATTCTTACCATGTTGTGCCATGCAGTTTGCACGGCTTGAAGATGCAAAAGCTGCACAGAGCCTGAATGGGCAGCTTGATATCGCCGCAGAGTTATTAAGGTAACATTTCATATCCAGTCATATGGTTTACGGAGACAAGATATTACATGGTTGACAATAGTCCATCCATTTAACACCCTTGTTTTTTTTCTTTCTTCTGTCAACCAGGTTTCAGCTGTTACCGATCATGTGGGCGTGCAAGCTGGTGGAACAACTACTGGAGATTTAGATGATGATGAAGGTGGAGGCTTGGTGGGTGAACTTACTTGGTTCAACATGTTCAATAACCTTATATAACTGGAGATTTCTATGCCATCTTTTATAAGCTTGATTGATATTTGGTCAAAGCATATGATTTAACATTGCTTATATATTACAAACAGAATCCTTTCACATATGATAATCTTACAAAAAATCTGTCAAGATATTTAATGTATTCTTTCTGAAGCGTTATGCAACTATCTAGATTTATGTGTTCTTGTTACTTTGTTGGCATTTGGATCGAATGGTTTCACTTTCACATTGAAAGACTTGCCATTGCCAGAGTTGTATACAATAGGGAAGCTAGAATGCACGTGGACTTATGTTTGTGGTTTACTTTTTGATTCATATAAATTGTGCTGTTTGTATTCTGTCATATCTTGTAGAGTTGGCAATGTGCTGGCAATGAATGTAAGGGGCTAAACATATGAATACTTATATTCACCTTCTTTTTTTTCATCATTCAGACCTTTCTCATAGCCTCTAAACTGTTTTGATGCATCATGCTAAAGGGGAGAACTGGGGAATGGGTGGTCAACCAGTAAACCTACATATATCAATGCTTCTTGCTAGAGGATTTTGATGCATTTGTTAAACATGTGCAGGCACTAAATGCAAGCTCCAGAGCTGCTCTTATGCTCAAATTGGACAGGAGTGGTACAGCAACCAGGTATGTGTTAAGTCTTTTGTGACAGAGTGCACTTTGGCATGATTCGACCCATTTGCCTTCATTCCTGACTTCCTTGAGTTACTAATTTCGTTAAATAGGGTATCAACAGTGGATTAAAAGACTTTTGTCAATTTGTACAGCTACACTAGAATCAGGTTAACAAGGTTGCACTGCACAGTGACCGTTCACAGATTGCTATCAACTCCAACATACTGTTTGGGTTTCACTGCTTTGAAGAATTAGATAAATAGAATGAAAGTTTTCTATGAATTTGCTAATTATTTCATAGTGGGATCATCATTTTGTACCAAAGCCTATTTTACTGATGCACATATTAGCATCAGGATTTGTTTTTCCTGGCATGTTGATTGTTAAGTTCATTCTTCATGGAGCTTGTTTCATTATCTACAGAGTTGATTGCCTCAGTTAGTTACACTAATAGTCTGTTGTTTGTGTTGTTGACTTTTTTTTTTTTCTTGGTTATCTACAGCTTAACTGGTGGTATTGGTGCTTCTGGATTGGCTGTACCAGCTACTTCAGTTATTGGGGCTCCAGGAGCTGCTTCTCTTCTATCACCAACAGTAGCTGCTGTTGGATCAGTTCCTGGGGCACCTGTGCTTCCTGTTACCACTCAGAATGTGATCATGTCCACACCTACAGAATTCTTGTTGCTTAAAAACATGTTTGACCCAGCGTTGGAGGTAATCCTCTTTTTGCACATCTGTTTATTCATGTATTTTAGGCAATGCTCTGGCGTGGTGATTTTTGTTTGGCTGATTCAAAATGTCTTCCTTGGCTTCTGTATTACTTCTTACATTTGTTTCAATGGTATTTGATACTATCAGTCACACATCTGCATCTTACTGACCTGACTGATGAGAAGTTTTTTTTCTTTTTATTTTTCAGACGGATCCTGATTTTGACTTGGATATTAGAGATGATGTCCAAGAAGAATGTTCCAAGTTTGGTGCAGTGAAGCATATTTTTGTTGACAAGTAAGTTGGCTTTCCCATTGTTCAATATCCTCTTTTGTGAAATAATAGTTCAATGTATTTAAGTTTATAGAAAAATCCACCTACATTACAGCATCAAATTACTTTCCCCAAATTCTCCTCGTGAAATATGTTTTGATAGTGCATTTATTTGACTTGTAGATGTTACTATATTTTTTCTGAAAAACTGGGTCAAAGTTAGAAAAGTTTGAAGTATAATTTGGATGGAGTGGAATTTATCCTGTCTGTCCTAACAATAGTAGTGTAATGGAATTTTAGTCTACTTAATCAACAACTCAATTATATATATGTTCTGTCTATTTCTAATTTGAATAATGTTTTTTTAATCTGCTGCAGTTTTGTTTGTTCCTTTTTTCTAATGGTGTTTACTTTGGTCCTGAAACTCCAAGGCTTATTTTATGTGGTCGTGTTTTCTATTCTCAACTTCCGATCAACTAACATGTCACTTGTGTTGCTGTTGGAGCAGAAATACTGCAGGCTTTGTGTATCTGCAGTTCGATAGTGTGACTGCAGCAGCTAAGGCCCAACAAGCACTTCATGGAAGATGGTTCGCG
Organism: Hyparrhenia diplandra; assembly: GCA_015847255.1. Lineage (NCBI taxonomy): Eukaryota > Viridiplantae > Streptophyta > Magnoliopsida > Poales > Poaceae > Hyparrhenia > Hyparrhenia diplandra. The sequence goes on along the minus strand of JADLZK010006947.1, from coordinate 34,762 downwards.
GAAAGATGATTACAGCGACATTTATGGTATGTGAACTTGAATTCTGGATGCCATGTTTCTTAATGGATAACTCGTTCCTATTTTTTACTGGACTTTTAAAAACATTTTCCTTTATTTTCTGCAGTCCGCTCAGGGAGTACAGTACGAAGTTCCCAAACTTGTGAGCATATGTGGGGAATTGTTGGCCAGACCCGCATAGTTGGCTACTTGGCTCGTGGTGTTCACGTGCTGTATTGTTGGATGGTAGACTAGACGAACATCTTATTGATTGTATGGCGGGATAGTTGAAGCACTGGCGTCAGTATACAAATGTTTTATGTACTTTATTTACGGCGTCACATAGTGACCAACCCTTATTTTTGTCCCACCGAATGAAATGTCCTATGAGGCTTGTTGGCGTATGTTTCATTTTATGGATATCAACAAACTCAGGCCATGCAACCCGTTTGGCCATCACCACTCTTTGGTCACAGTTAGATCATTGCTAGCACTGTTGGGTCTCTTATACGCTTAACTAATAAAGTTACGGGAGACCCAAGTTACCGGTTTGATTGTTGGGGGATGGAACAAGTTACCGGTGGAAGTGAGCACTGTTGTTTTTGGATTAGGAACAAATAGGACGAAATAAATCAATCCTCCTTTTGTTTCCTCTTTTTTTTTTTTTGGAATAGGATGATTAAGAGATGCCACTTGTTTGCGTTTGGTACAAAGGGATAAGGCGGATGTTAGATCAAATTCAACAGTTTGACATTTGGAGTTGGCATTCTCAAATTTTTCTAAAAGGCTCTAAAAACTATCTCCAATAGTTTGGCATTTGGTGTTAGCAAATTAGTGAGCATTGACAAATCAGTTCATGTGCCGTGCATCCGTGAAGAGGTAGAAGGGCATAAACATAATTTTATTTCTGCCTTAGGGTTTTTGATATAAGTTTTCAAGAGGTGGAAGTACATAAACATAATTTGATTTCTCTCTCGGGGTTCCGATGTAAATTAGATCTAAGTTTGGCAAGTGAATTATGCCAAATTGTTAGAGATGGGCACTTTTTGATTTGGCATTTGGATTTGGGAGTCGGCAAACAAGGGCAATTGCCAGAACAACAAATGAGGAACTGTTGGAGTTGCTCTTAACTTTTAAGCCGTCAGCCACGTATACTAAGGTCACCAACTTGTGTCAGGAATGAATGAAGCGGGATGTCGTGAGAGAAGCCCGTGGGTCAATAATGCAACAATTAATTACTTCACTTCCTCTATATCACCGTTATATTTGATGTTTTGGACAAGGTTTAGGTCAAATATTGAGAATATAAATTATGAATAATGTTTAAGTCGTTAAGTTTGGAAATGTGAAAAATCATATCAATAGATACATTTGTCTTGAAAATTACTTTCATAAAAAAACAAAACACCAGGCGAAGTGGAACATCCTATGTTGTCCATATTCTACCTTCAAATAAAGCATAATGTGTTTGACAACTTCATGGGATGAGGATTAGTGTTGTCAGTTGATGAAGAGAATTTAGGTAGAGATTTGATTTGTGGTCTCAATATCTTATTTGGTTCATAAAAAAGAAATTAAGAGGGCGAGTTGCAGAGGGAATCTGTATCACTTGTTTAGTGTGGAGATTTTTGAGTTCAGAATTATAGGACAAGTCATGATGAGGTTGAGAGTGTGTTTATCTAAACCTAAAAGAACAGTTTTCCATTTCTCCCGAGGGACTTGATTAGTGGGATTCGGTCCTTTAAACTCCCACCAAATCATCTTTTCATCAAAATCTCACTCCCACCACAAATAAAAGGTTTCTAAACTTTTATCTTCAGCTCACATTCCCTCTCTTCAATTACCCCCAAACCAAACGTGTTGTAAGGAAAAGTAAGATGGAATTGACTATTTCACCTTTTTTAGAAAAGAATTGAAATGGTAGAGCTTATTTTTCACCTTAGCAGGAGTAATGTACACACGTGGTTAGACCAATCTCCAATCTAAACAAACAATCCCGCCTAATGGGGCGGCGTTGTGCCCTCTCAAGCTCGCGCCATCATCGGCTTTGTCGCCTGCGCTTGGATTCGGGCGCCATTGTTGTCGCCGTTGTCGTTGTTTGGCCGAGGGCCACCGACATCGCGACGCGGCTTCGAATCGCCTTGGGGGGTGACGCCATTGTTGTCGCCGTTGTCGTTGCTTGGCCCACGGGCCAACCGACGCCGCACTGATCCACCTCGGGTAGTTGCCGCCGGCGTGTGACACCCCCTGGATGTTCGGGTATGTGTGTTTCGGCGACCATGACTTCCTTTCTTCTATTCGGCTGGCGTCTCCTGAGTTTTGGCCTAGCGATGTTGGACTTCGCTTAGCGTGTTGAGTTGGGTGGCTCGGTGGGCTCCTCTTCTTGCTTTCGGCAGTTGTTGCTGCCTTGTATGTTGTGGCCACTAGCTTTGTGGTTGTGTGTTGTTGTGTTGTGTTGTGTGGTTGTGTTGTACTATGTTTTGTTGTTTGTTCGGCGGTCTTGGCCTCTTCTCTTAATGAAAAGACACGTGAAGATGTGTTCGAGAAAAAAAAAAAATATACACACGTACCTCTATACTACACACATGCACATTCTATCTTTGTGAGCACTCTGAGTTGATAGATCTTGGAATTGATAAAGTTACCATAAGTGTTTTGCTGTTGATGGGTGCATCACCTACCAGCAAAAAAAGTTGCTCCAGAAATTTAGGAATAACTGGAAAATGCTATCACCCCATGTTTGTGAGCAAGCATTTTCCGTAATTCCAGTTCTTCTTTTTTTTATTATATATATAGGGACTTGCTATATTTCATATGCCTCAAATGTAACTTGTGTTCAGGCGACAGAACAACAACCATCCAAACGGTGCCTGAACCGTGTGGCACTGCTAACCTCTTGAGTCGGCTCACATGTCGTCTGAACAGAACTCATATTTCAGGCGAGTGAGACGTAGCAAATGTGTTATATATGTAATGCTTACATGAAAAAGACAGGATTGGAGTAGAAAACTAAAAAGAGTATTTCTAATTTCACAAAAAACTAAAAAGAGTATTTATAGTAACAAAAGAGGCTAAATTGGTTAGATTTATGTCCTCATAAATCGTCAAAGCACGTGCATAATACTGGTTCATGCAGCGTTTTCTTTAGATCACGCCTAAACACGTATTTAGGCATTAACCGGAGCAAAGCGGCTAACAGGGTGCAAAACCAGGCCTTTGTTTTTCCTTCCAACCAGTCCTGCAGCCTCCGAAACATCGACATCCTTAGGCTCCTCTCCGCTTGGCAGCTTCCAGTCGAAGTGGTACAGAAGGCTGGCCAGTGCGAGCTCCATGTTGGCCACTCCAAGGTTCGCTCCCGGGCACATCCGACGGCCAGACCCGAACGGGAGGTACTCGTAGTATGTCCCTTTGTAGTCTAGGCTCGTGTTCTCGAACCGCTCCGGCTTGAATTCCTCGGCGTCTTCCCAGTACCTAGGGTCCCTACAGATGGCCCAGGCGTTGATGAACACGCATGTGCCCTTTGGGATGTCGTAGCCCATCACCTGGCACGTCTCGCGGCACTTGCGTGGCAGCAGGAGCGGCACCGGGCAGTGCAGCCTCAGCGCTTCCTTCACCACCAGCTTGAGGTAGCTAAGGTTTGCCGTGGCCAGGTCGTCCCTCCGTGATGGTGGTCTTCCCTTGAAGGCCTCCCGGACCTCGGCCTGAGCTTTGGCCATCGTCGCCGGGTGCCGAACCAGCTCTGTCATGCACCATGTCAGCGCCGCCGACGAGTGTCGCTGCCCGCGCCAAACAAGTCCTAGTACGTACACGTAGAGATCAAATTCATGAGTTAAACAGCAACTGATCGATGGATACGATGATGGGAATATACAAGATTCACTTACAAACATGAGCGCCATGACGATGTCGTCGTTGAGCTCGACGGTCAAGCCGGCCTCTTTCTGCAGATTGAGCAGGACAGAGAGCATGCCCTCGTTTGAAGTCTTGTCGCCCAGGTCCATGGCTTCCCTAGTGTCGCGGATGATCTGCCCGACGATGCGCGCCATCTCGTCGCGGGTCGCCTTCGCCTTGCGTGGCGCCGTGTCGAGGCTCCGCAACAGCCTAGATGACGGGAAGATGTTTGCCAGGCTTAGCTCCGCCGACAGCCGCAAGGCCGAGTCCAGCGTATCCAGGTACTCCTCCTGGTTCTTGCACCGGCTGCCGACGGTCTCCCTGACGACGGCGTTGTTGATGAAGCCAGAGATCATCTTGGACAGGTCGACGGCGTTGCCGGCGGCGGCGGACGCGGCGAGGCTACGCATAAACCGCGCCACCTCCTCCTCGCGGATGCGCCGGAACGACTGCACGCGCGCGGTGCTCATCAGCTCCAGCACGCAGAGCTTGCGGAGCTGGCGCCACTGTTCGCCGTAGGTGCCGAACACCAGGTCCCTGCCGTTGAAGGTGAGGATGTCGACGGTGCTGTTGATGTGGCGGTCGGCGAACGAGACGTCGTGCGTCTTGGTGACCGCCTGCGCGGCCTCCGGCGACGACACCACCAGCGTGGGCACCTCGCCCAGCCACAGCATCATGAGCGGGCCGTGCTTGTGCGCCAGGTCGCGCATCGCGCGGTACGGCAGCGGGTTGCTGACGAGGTGGTGCATGCTGCCTATCAACGGCAGCGTCCATGGCCCTGGGGGGCAGCTTCAGCTTCGGCTTGGACACGAGCAACGACTTGAGCTTGGAGAGGACGGCGACCAGCGCCACCACGGCCACGGCGACCAGAACCTTGTTGTCCTCCATTGTGGTTGTGCGTGGCTACCTAGCTTCCGTTGGACATGGTGGCGACCGTGGCTACATTTATACTGTAGTAGATAATAGCCTGTTTCATTTCAAATTGTGTACTATGTTGTGGGTGGAGGCATGACGGTCCAGGTCAAACCATCGTGGCGTCACGTTTGAATAAGTGTCTAATTAATAGTATACGCCTATAATTGGCATGCACTCACCACACTCAAACAAGCAAACGTTTATCTTTTTTTGTGTGGATGTGCAATGAAATGCTTTTTATTTAACAATTATTTATGAAAGGATATATTAATTGCTAGAACCCTCGATAAAAAGAAAAAGGAATGTTGTGTATGAATCACTCACCTATTCTTCTTATATGTATCCACGACATTTTTTTGGATTCGACCTACAAAAAGCAAACCATTTCTATTGGAAACATTTCTATAATGATAGGAACTTTTATAATAAAAATGGGATGTACCGACTGTGATCAATCAAATATTGCTAAGTAATGATATTTACTACCGATCGAATTAGACCATATTCCAAATTTGCAAGAAGTTGCAAAGAAAGAGGTATTGAAGCTTCTTGGTGCTAACATCATTTATCCTATTAGTTAGTCGGTTAGTCCAATTCATATTGTACCCGAAAAGGAGGCATGATTGTTTTAGCAAATGAGAATGGTTCACGGTGCAATGACAAATGTCATTCGTTGGGTATGACACATTATCCTCGGATTTTATTCCGGATTTTCTGGCGCTATGCATTAAATGGTAGGCGACGTCCCTCGCCGACAAGAAGGCGTCTGCAGGGTGACCGTGAACTTCAAGATTTGCCGCTCAGTCCTTCTAGAGGTACTTGTAGGGGTAGGGTTTTATGCACGTGTGTTCATAGGGGTGAGTGTGCGTGCATGTTGAGCGCCTGCGTTGTACTGTATAATTAAAAAAAAGATTCCCACTAGGACCGTAACCGGTTGACGCATGTGTATATATCATCACAAGCTTAACAAGGCCGCCCAAAAGGATCGCTTTCCTTTGCTTTGCCTTTTGTTGATCATATGCTTGGGAGGTTAGCATGTCATTCTTATTTTACCTGCCTCAATGAGCAAATGAAATGCTTTCATAAAAATTTTCATAAAATCAAGAATGAAGTTTTCCTTCTATACATTCTAGATCATGAATTAGTACAGCCAATCTTGAGAATCATAAGGATCCTTTTCGAGTTTTCCATTTCTTCGTTTTGAATCTAGGCTCTTCTATCTATGATTTTTTTTTTTTATTATTTATTTCATTTCACTTTTATCCGGCCTCTAACTACCGTGTTTGCATCAAATAGGGATTTTTTCCTGGTATGAATCGATATGATTCCATTTCAATTTCTCCCAAAACTTCTGAAGAAAAAAATCCTGAATTGGATCTAAAATAACGGGTTAATGTGAGCTTATCCATGACATGTGTATTACTACTACTAACGAAGTATAAGTTTAGGGAGCAGGCTATCCAAAACAATCGTGAGCCGTGACGACTTGAGCTTGTGGCTGTGCGAGCACAATAAGTTTATGAATATAAAATTAAACCAGTAGGAACCAAAATGACTATTCCAACAACTTTTTTTAACATGTGTATATTCGTTACTCACGGAGGAGGAGACCAAGTCAGATTGATGATGTTAGAGTTTGACTTGATCTCCTCAATCAGATGGCCAACAACAGAATCATCATATGCCGATGAGTTGATTTCTCGCACAAGCTCCTGGGCGTCGGTCTTTATAGTCAGCATCCAGCTCTGCTTGGAATGCACACCGCAGTCTCGTATCAGGAAAACCCAGCTGCCAGCGTTCTCATTTGGAAGGAAATTAAGAGCCGTTGATCTGCTGCACGTTCTCAAACGCATTTCCTTCCGTTTCGTTGAATTGTACTGCAGCACAATTCAATAAAACGCGCTACCACGAGCTTGCTGTTAACATATTTTAAGGCATCCCTCCGACGTAAACTCAAATCAAATAATATAACACTGCAGTCCGGTGGAGTTCCATGACTGGTTCCTTTCCTGGTGGCGGTGGGACCGGACGGACTGAGATTCGGTGACATTGCCCGGTGACATTGCCGGTGACATTGAGTCACCGACGTGTGGGACCCACGTGGCCCGAAAGACGTGGGTCCCACACGCCAAGTGACTCAATGTCACGGGAATGCCAATGCACGCAATGCCACGAATCCGCGTCCCGACCGACAACGCATTGTGATGTTGCTGTCATCAGTGACGATTAATGGCAGGTGTTGGCATATCATTACGAGCTCCTGACTGCAGCTACAGTATCTTCGTGTTCCTACAGTACTTGACGCCACGGGTGTGTTTAGTTCCCATAATTTTGCACCAAAATTTCCTACATTTCCATCACATCTATCACATCGAAGCATTAAATACATCAAAAGACGCATGTTCGGAGTATAAAATGTAGGTAAAAAAATAAACTGATTGCACAGTTTTAGATGTATATTATGAGGCGATTCTTTTGAGCCTAGTTACGGCATGGTAGGATAATATTTACCACTAACAAAAACTAAACGTCATACATGTGTCTTGACGACATGACATGCTTCTGGAATTTTGGCACCAAATTTTGGCATCTAAACACACCCTACGTCACATCACATGGTGTGCGGTGGCTAGTGTACCTAGCCCCCCAATGTGTATCCAGCTTTGGTGGTAGTAAGGTGGGGCCAATAATAGGTGGGAGCAGTAATCCATTCACAAGCGCAATGTATATCCGAGTGTAAGTTGGATTCTCCAATAAAAAAACTCCCCAACACTGCCTCATTTGTGAGTGAGCTTCTTGCATTTGAGCTCCTTCTTGGGAGGAAGAGAGAGAAACACGAGTAACGAAATGATTTTAAGGTCAATTGTGGGTTTGCCCGCCACGGTTAATGGCCCGATTAACCATGGCGAGCGTTTTTTTTTATTTTCCGTGGAGGTAAAAATTGCCCTCCAAGTAAAATCAATTAACAGAGATGGGCCTTTATAAGTAGCCCGTCATCAAGATGCATCCATTTTCCGTGGCGCACTGTTAGAAAAAGGCCCGCCATAGAAAAATCCCCTATGCCTATCGCCATGCCCAAACCCACCCTCCTATCAGGGCCATATATATATATATATATATATATATATATATATATATATATATATATATATATATATATATATATATATATATATATATATATATATATATATATATATATATATATATATATATATATATATATATATATATATATATATATATATATATAGGGACCTAGGTTTTCTCTCCCACGCTTCTCTTCTTCCCGGCGTGCGGTCTCCCCCAAATGCCGTCCCCTTCCTCCTCCCCCACTCCACACTCCCTCTCCCTACGACGACGCTGATCCACACGACGCTTGGCACTAGGAGGTGGCGCCGCCATCCACGGGCGCGGGGATGACCTCTACAGCGGATCCGCTTCCCCGCTCGGATCCACAGCCGGGCGGCGGCCCTCCCTCGATGGATCCAAAGGGGAGAGCGCCCGTGATCCGGTGGAGGGCGCGGGGCCGGATCCCACCTGGGCGGCCCGATATGCCCCCATCGCGGCGTCATCCGGGGCCGGGCGGTGAGGTCCACCGTGGTGGATCCAAGGCGGCTCGATCCGGCGGAGGGGCTCGTCGCCGCTGGCTCGACCGTGGAGGACCTGCCGGGCGGCTCCATCCGGTGGTGGCCCAACCGCGGCGCCGAAAGTGGGGAGGGTCGACGGCTGATCCAACCGGCGGCGCGCACCGGCGGTGCGGCGGGCCCAGATCCGGTCCGGTGGGCTCGGTTTTTTTTATTTACCATGATTCGCACTAAACGCCGCCCACGGTTCCTCCCTCATTAACCGTGACCTTGCACGGGTGACGGGTTCTCGTGCCAATCAGAAAAATCATTTATGTCCGTCACCTAAAAATTTTGGTTAGTAGTAAAACAAGAAAAAAATTCTCTCGGTACCCGGTGATTGTGCTACTCCCGGAGTAACTAATACCGCTCCTCTTGCTCTCCCCACAATATATCTTCCAGTTGAAAGCGCTTGCTACCCCCTTCCTACCACCATTGCGGGTGCCCGCGTAGTACTCCCTACTCGTATGCTGCGGGCCCCTTTCATCCCAAAGCGGGCGAGGCCGGAGAAAGAGACGCGGCAGCAAGGCACCACGCGATCCGCATAATATCGATGGCGACATAAACCGCTCAGCGTCACATCTGTCTGCGTGTTTCAACAAGAGTTGGATCGGGTTACGTGGAGAACCCGCTTCGGTGGGATCCGTCCAGGCTAAGTGGCTGCTACCCCCTAAACCGACACCCCGTAGTAGGGTCGAGAGGCGGCACCATCGGCGCTTGCCCCCATCGTACTTGTAAAAAGCACTAGAAAGCGATTGCATTGCGGTCATGCTATTATCCGCAATTTGAGTTGTATGAGCCGTCTTCGTATCATCTGCAGGGTTGTATGAGTTGCCTTAGATTATACGCCTGCCTCCGGTTGTATGAATTGTCTTCGCATCTCGCCTCGCTTGATAAATTTGAGGTTCTACTACACCCGCCCGCCCCGTGGGTTGTACATGCCCCTCATATCACCTATCACATCGAATGACTCCACACATGTATGGAGCATTAAATGTAAATTAAATAAAAAAACTAATTACCCAGTTTGGTTGTACACGCCGAGACGAATCTGTTGAGCACTGATTAGCCATAACTGCTAAAATAACCCATATGTACTAATGATGGATTAATTATAGTGAAAAGATTTGTCTCGTGGTCTCCGGACAATTATGTGAAGTTAGTTTTTTAATTAGTCTACGAAAAACTCCGTCCGACATCCAATCAAACATACGATGTGACACTAAAAAAATTCACTCCAATTTTTTTTTACCAACTAAACCCAGCCGCGTTCATACCAGCAGGAATATTGGCTTCGCAGGTGGCAGTGTGTCCTGCACGAGTCAACTGCTGATGACACACAACAGAAGCTCTCATCGAAGCATGCGTTTTGGCCTCCAAACCAATGAATGTATGCCTAGTGCACGTTATTTTTATACTAGGCCTTTTGTGCATACTGCTGCTGGGGTGGGGAATAAAGTTGATTGCGTTGAAAGTTCTACCACCCTAGCCTCAGCCCAGCATTATATACGTGGATGTTGAGACCACTATGCCTTTTTTTTTTTTTTTTTTGACAAACCACTATGCCCGTGTTGGGCATGGACTAAGACTATCTGCAGCGGCGTACTGGGAAGGGTACTCCAGTATGCCTTTCCAGTAAAATCTGCTGCAGCGGGCAACTGTAAAGCTACTGGATACTACCGTGTTGCACGCCGGTTCTGGAAGTAGCGCCGTAGCGTTGCTACGCTACAGTCGGCTGCTGGCCCCACCATGTCGCGCGCGTGAGAGAAATGAGAACGAGGTGAGAGAATCTGGTGTAGGCCCCACTACTTTTCATGACTTAAAACTCTCATAACTCACAAATGAAAAAGCTAAATTAAAATCTGATTGCACCATTAAATTTGTTTCAATAAATCCTTCAAAACAAGATCACACATGAATATATTTAGATAAAATTATAAATGGGATGGGCACTATTGGTAGTTGGTATAGAGTAGAGATATAAGACCATCCGCAAGTAGTGCTTGGAGCCTTTCCTCCGGTTCCCTTTTAACGTGAAAAGGTCCGCAGCGGGTACTTGACAAGCTACGCACCGTTATGGTGGCCTCGCCACGGGACGCATACAGGGCTTCCCGACGCCCGCCAACAGGGATCTAGGGCCCCACCACGCGTTGATAGAAGAGAGAGAGAGGGGACGGGTGGACGAGAGGGAGCGCTCGGCATGCAGGTGGGCCCATTGCTTAAAGTAACCAAAAAAATGTCATAGCTCATAAACGAAAAGACCAAATTAAATTCCGATTGCACCATTAAATTCGTATCAATAAATTCTTCAAAACTAGATCTCACATGAATATATTTAGATAACATTATAAGTGGAGCCCACTTATGGTAGTTGGTATAGAGTAGAGATATAAAGAAGGATGAGTGCGGAGAAAATACTGTAAAGGAGGGAATCTTGATGACTAGGATGTATAGAGAAGGTAAATAGAGGAACATGAGTGCGGGTAGTCTAAAGAAAGATGGCTGCGGGAGATAGTACTGTAAAGGAGGAAATCTTGATGATTAGGATGTATAGAGGGAGTAAATAGAGGAACATGAGTGCGGATAGTCTAACAATCTAAAGCATCAACATTAGACTGTCTGCACTGGGGTACTTGATCGCTTCCTGTACAGGTCCACATCATCTTTTGGCGTGAGATTTTGCTGCAGCGGGGCACGGGGAAGGCCACTGTAAAGAAGAGAGAGAATATACACCCGGGGAATGTGGCGCAGGAAAGCGGACTCCGCCACCGCCCACGTCGGACGCGCAGCATGGGCGGAAGGCAAGCAGCGGGAGAGAGAATGTGCCAGCTGCGGGACCCACGGTTTCAACCATTTAAAAAAATGTTATAAGTCACAAACCATAAATCCAAATTAAATTTCGATTATACCATTAAATTAGTTTCAATAAATTCTTTAAAAACAAGATCTCACACGGATATATTTAGATAAAATTATAAATAGACCCTAATGAATTTAACGACCGGATAGAGTAAGTATTTAAAGAAAAGAAGAGTGCGGGGAGAAAGTTTCGGTATAGGTAAGAGAATCTTGATGACTGGAAAGATATGTGAAGGTAAATAGAAATACGAAGACGGATAGCCTTTTTGGTTGTGCTTCTTTAGGATTGGGTTCTCGCAAGTAAGCGTCAGCTTACTTTGAGCCACGGCATGACCAAGGCTGTCAAATTTTTTCGCACATCACTACTACGCAAATTCTTTTGCATGGTGTTTATGTTTTATTGATGTGGCGGTTTTTATTTAACCATGGTGATTATTATAAAAAATTGCCACAGTTAATGGCTCGTCTCACATGAAAACGTTGAGGCCTATGTGGCCCAGACCGATGCCCGATAGGCGCTCGAATATAAATACCGAAACTTTCCAAGAAAAGTCCTGAATTGATCTAAAAAACGGGTTAATGTGAGCTTATCCATGGCGTGTATACTACTACTACTACTTAAGTATAAGTTTAGGAAGCAGGTTAACAATTGTGAGTCGTGACGACTTGCGGTTGTGGCTGTGAGAGCACAATAAGTTTATGAAAATGACTATTCCAACAAAATGACTATTCCAACAACTTTTTCAACCTGTGTATATTCGTTACTCACTGAGGAGGAGATCAAGTCAGATTGATGAAGTTGGAGTTTGACATGATCTCCTCAATCAGATGGCCAATAGCAGAATCATCATATGCCGAGGAGTTGATAACTCGCACAACCTCATGGGCGTCGATCGGTCTCCATAATGAGCTGGTCTATCCCCAAGTCCGCTGCTGTTTGCGGACTGGGATCGTCTCTTTTTTTCCTCCCATGTGCTATCGGTCTTTGTCCTTGAAGGAAAAAATGCTAGTATACTATTTGAATCACCAACGGTGCAAACTTAAGTACGAAAATTATATAAAAAATACCACTAAATATACCTAGAACCACTAAATCACAAAAATGATAATAATTTTTCAACTGCTTAAGTGCAAATAAAATTATTTTTTCCCATGTGATTTTACCTAAAGTCATTCTCAGACAGAATAATTTTTAAAAAATCGTTCAATCAGTTAATAACCCCAGATTACTAGCAAAACATGTCTAGAACATGTATGCTCTGTTGTGGTATATTTCCGTAATTTTCATACTTGAGCTTAGCAGTGTCGGTGACTCACAAAAAATAGCGCCAAGTCTATTCTGCTTGAATGCTCTTTTCCCTCGAAAAAGAGAAACCCATAGCACATATAAGAGAGAAAAAATGAGAGAGAAAACGAGCTCAAATCGTAGCCATCCGTGCTCCATTGGATGACTGAGATGCTGCTATTGCTTAACTTGCAGTAGTAGTAGTAGGTACTGCACGGGATCCTGGTCCGCTGTTTGCAACCCCTGAAGGAACCGGCCAGCTCTGCTTGGAATGCACACAGAAGGGTCATCGCCAGCTCTGCATCTGATTCTGATGTAACAAAGGCAGGCCTCTTAGACTATCTGCAGTGGGTACTGGGAGGCGCACGCTACCGCTCTCTCCAGTACCAAGGGGTGTTTAGTTGGTGAAATGTTTTTGGGTTTGGTTCTCGTAGCATTTTTTCGTTTGTATTTGATAATTATTGTCTCACCATAAATTAACTAGGTTTAAAAGATTTGTCTCGAACTTTTAGCCAAACTATGCAATTAGTTTTTATTTATCTACATTTAATACTTCACGCGCACGCGATTAAAAAGATTTGATGTGACAAGGGAACTGTAGCACTTTTTCGTTGGTAGATGGGAAGTGAACACACCCCAAATTCGCTGCAGCGGGGTACTGTGAAGACACGGTAAGGAAGAGAGAGAACGGCCACCACGGGGAATATGGCGCAGCATAGCGTGCGCGCGCTACAGACTTTGCTGGCCCACCATCGTGCGGACGTGAGAGAGGAGAGAGGTGGCAGGCATGCAAATGTGGGTCCCATTTTTTTAAAGTAACTAACAAAATGCTATAACTCACGAACCAAAAATCTAAATTAAATTCCGATCACACTATTGAATTCGTTTAATAAATTCTTCAAAACTAGATCTCACATGGGTATATTTAGATAAAATTTTAAGTGGGCCCCTATTGATGGTAGTTGGTATAGAGTAGAGATATAAAGAAGGATGAAAAAGGAGAAATTACCAAAAGAGAGAATCACGATGACTGGATGTATAGAGGAGATAAATAGAAAAAACACAAGTGCGGATGGTCTTATCACTTGGTCATCCCTGCAAGTGCGGTGCCGTGAGTACTCAGAAGTGCGCCCCGCGTAGGCCCTTTGAATTTCGAGGACGGAGAAAAGAGACGACGCCACGACGACGAGTCGACGACAAAGATCGATGGCGACACAAACCGTCTGGCCCTCGACCGCGACCGCGAGTAGAGATCCCACCAACAACTTCTCACAACTATGTGTGGCAACACATATACCCTAAATCCCAATTATAAACCCTAACCTTAATTCTAAACCCTAAACATAACTCTAAACCTTAAACACTAACACCAACTCTAAATCATAAACTCTACCTCGAAAGCCTAAATCTAGACCCCAAACTCTAAACACTAAACACTAACAAAGAGGGGACCTCGACCGTCATAGAGACAAAGAATGAGATATGTGCTACGACACATAGTTGTGGGAATGATTTTCTAAGATTCGACGGCACCATCATCTGCTTGTCCCCAACGGAACACACCGGGTGTTTGGGTTTTGTTCTCGAGATGCCGGGCGCCAGAGGTCCGATGGAGATAAAATCAATCGGACGGGTCCGTAGGCCTTCATGAGGAGGACGTGTTTCCATGGTCAACAAAGGATGGCAACATCATGGCAAGTTGAATACGCTTTTTGCTTCCTTCTTCCGATGTATCCACCATCCACGCCTTGGTTTTGAGCCTATGAGCAAGTCGAAAGACGCGCAAAGACTTCTTCGCTTGTGGCGTGCAAGAATATCGACTTGATACCCGGCCAGCCACTACATCGAAAGAGGTGGATCGGCCGCCAAACCCTAGGGTGCCGCCGCCATACATCAGCATCCTCCTCCTCCTTCTCCTCCGATCACGGGGTTGAAGGGAGCCGGGATCCATCGCTTTTAATAAGTTTTTCCCCTAGTAGATTGAGTCTTCAAGGTTCGTGGTTTCTCCTGAGATCCAATCGAAGAAATTGGCACGGGCGTAAAGGCGTCGCCAAGATCATCGATGGAGCGATGGAGCATGTCATTCCTCGGTGATGGCAAGACGAAGACATCATCATTGATGGAGAATAAGGTACTCCGACCCTTTCTTTGTCTCATTGTGGTTCTATGCAGCCATAGCGGTGGGCTTGGGAGATTTAGTTTTCCAACGATATCTATCCGGATGTCGTGGATTTGTGTTCTCCCATGACGAATCCGGGTGAAGGCGACGACGATGAGTTCGATGACGTATTCGGGCGCCGCCAAATTCATCATGTTTGCATGTGGAGTTTTGCCGCTTTTACTCTCGCTTGCAAAAAGTGATGGGTATGAGGATGACGGGTGGATGGTGAGATGGCCCCTGTTCGCTCGACGGAGCTTGTGTCCGTGGTGCATATCCGCTTGGGATGATGATCCTAGATGGTTGAATTTATGGCTTTTTTTTAAGGTTTCTTGTCTCCCATCAATGAAGTTGGAGTAGTTTGGTTTACTTTTGTAACGAGAGGATGTAACTTGTATCAATGGAAATTTTCCTTGTCGCAAAAAAGAAGAGGTGGACTGTAATGTCGATGGTGAGCTTCAAGTGCTGGTGCGCTCATCGCTAAGGAGGACGTACTCGTCCCTGATATCGCTGTTGCCGCTTCCCTGGCCCCACATGCTGTAATTCAGAAAAAAAAAGACATCTCCCCTCCATTTTATTCTCCCACCGCTCTTGCCGCTCGCGCTGCGCAAGTCGTCTGCTCGCCTCCAATCTCGTTGCCTTCCAGCACCTCCCCCGCCCCGGAAAAAGTGCGGACCATCCGCATGCAGCAGGGTGCGGATGTAGAGTGTTTCTGACAGTGGACCTGGTAAACACCATGCTGCACCATTGGTTTTGTTTCTAATCTCTTCCACGTGGCGCAATTTGGTTGGAAGTCCGCACGCCCAGCCCGCCCCACTAGCTGTTGCAACACAGAGAAAATCCATTTGTAATAACAAAAGAACAACTAATGCAATAAAAGAACAACTAATGCAATAAACAAAATAAACTACAACAACAAACAAAAAAAAAAAACTATCACAACATCGAAAAACATCTAATGTAACAAACAAAGATATGAACCGTAACATAAAAAAAAAAAATGTTTGTTGCAACATTCAAGAAAATTCATCGCGAAATAAACGAGAAAGCGCTTATTGCAAATATCTCAATCACTACTATCGCAACATTAGAAAACGCATGTTACAATAACCCAAAAAAAACAACAATTCAACATTCCAAATGATATGTTGCAACATCGAAGAACCATTACAACAATGACGCGATGTGACCGCCAAGGGCTCGCAGAAATCCAAGACAAAACCACACCGCATAGATCTAGAGGTGGGGAGTAGGAGAAGGGCCCAAATAATCCCCTCGTCACCTACCTCGTTGGAGCCGCACCGGCGCCCCTCCCTCCCGTGATGCATGGAGGTAAGAGAGTGAGGGAGAGAGAGAGAGCAGAGGAGGAACGGAGACAAGCTCTCCTCACTAAAAGCCATCATTGCCGCCCCACTCAAAAGGCATAGAGGCACGGGGAGGTAGGTGCGGGGTGGAAGGGAGGAAGGGAGGAGGCTCGTCCCGCTTGTTTGCGGCGTGGAGAGCGCCGCATGGGCGAGGGGGGAGCGCATGCGCGGCGGCGTGACGGCGGGAAAGCGACCGTGGGGCAACGAGAAGATAGGAAGAAAAAGTGGAGATGATGCGGGTTGCTGGTGAAGAGATATTACCGTGTGTTTGGTTGAAGGTTGGGTGGGTTGGGTTGGATCCAACTGAAATCTCATGTTTGGTTTTGGAAATTGATAACACTGTGTTATGCTAATCCATTGCTCTAATTGTGCTTAAGAGATAAGATTTGCATGGATGACGTGGAGCAACATGATCATGGACATGGATGTTGATGATGCACATGGTGGATCATCGAGCTCACACGGTCGGAATGGAAAAGGACCCCGAGATCAAGGCAAAGGTATAACTTGATAGGGGTTTGCTTTTTCGGTGATCAAGACACTATAGAGACCGTGGATCACATTTAGGATAGATAGCCGACTATCAAGAGGGAATGCCACGCTAATCCGATGAGAAAGTGCCTCTAGGTTCATGGTGACTTGCATATGCATTTAGAATCTAGTGCACTAACAACACCTTTGAAATTGGTTGTGAATTGCTAACACACTTGTACACATGGAGATGTACACGTGGTGGTGTTGGCACATTTGCAAAGGCGCGCGCGGTTTATTGAGGAGTTGAGTCGGCGCTTTTGAGAAAATGAGATGCATATTTTTCTATTGGCGCGGGATGCGATTTGTCGAAGAAATCTTGCTAACCATCGTACTCAAGATGGTATACTTGTTGGGTAGCAAGTTGGAGCAAAAACCCACGATCGGCGCTGAAGGGCGGCTTCAACACCGTGTGGATGTTTGGTCCGGGCGCTGGGCGCGTCCGTCGCGATGGTGGAATTCGATCGGGCTACTGGCGCCGCCCGGGCCGCTGATCGCCGCGCCAATTTGAATCCCCTTCGGGCCCGCTCGTGAGAAGGAAAATCGACTCGCGAAATTGTGGCCAGCCGTGGTGGCTCGGCCGGGCGCGTGGCGTCTATAGCCGGACGCAGCCCGTG
This sequence comes from Hyparrhenia diplandra, assembly GCA_015847255.1. Taxonomy (NCBI): domain Eukaryota; kingdom Viridiplantae; phylum Streptophyta; class Magnoliopsida; order Poales; family Poaceae; genus Hyparrhenia; species Hyparrhenia diplandra. The sequence continues at coordinate 17,519 of JADLZK010006947.1, read as the reverse complement.
AGAGCACCGCAGGGACACCCCCCACACACACACACACACACCCGGACCGCTGCCGGGCGCCGTTATTTTGCCCGGCGCCACCCCGCGTCAGCTGCCGCCTCGGGCGGTCCTGTAAGGCAGCGCTTTCTAGGCAGTTTTGAATGCAACGGCTCTATTTCGACTTGAGCTCTATATATGTGTTTGGCCGATTGGGAGGCGGCTCTCGCACATTCAAACACTCTAACATTCTTGTGAGCCAAAGACACTCCCCTCCACTCATCTCTTGACCCTAACTTCTTTCTTGGGTGAGATTGAGAGAGATTGAAGTGCATTTGCTTGATTGTTTGCATCTAGAAGCACTTCATCCTTGAAGGAGCCGCGGGATTTCGTTTCTCTTGGGAATTTGCTTAGTTCCCTAGCGGCTAGGAGGTTAAGGCGCGTGTGCTCGATTGAGCTTGTTCGAGGCCACAACGTGGACTTGTGAGGGGTTGAGCCTTACCCCGGGAGATTCACCAATCTCTAGTGGATTGCTTGTGGATCCTCTTGTGAGTGGTTTGTTGAGCTCCCACCGCGGATTTGGCACCGCCATTAAGCTTGCAAACCATCAAGTGGGTGCATCGCCACAATGCGGAGTAGCGTGTCGGCAAACACGTGAACCTCGGTAAAAAATCATCGTGTCAATTGTCTTGTGTTCGTTGGAGATTTTATTGACCTGGTGATTGGCTACGACATCCTCTACACTACACCATCGGTATATCGAGGATCCTCCACTCTTTGTTTTACCTTGCTCATATTGTTTAGCTTGTGTAGTTGTAGTTGATTTAGTTCATATTTTGATCATATTGTGTAGTCTCTAGTATTAGACTTGTTAGCATATCTTGTTCACCTATGGTTACATAGGTAGCTTGATTGTGTGACTAGAGATTATAGCCTACACATAGTGTTGATTGCATAGGGGGCTTGCTTAGATAAACTTGTAGCACCGCTTTGTTACGCTTCGCCGTTTTAAATACTAACCGGTTGCTCAAGTGTTCTTGAAGGAAATTTTAATAGTCTATTCATCCCCTCTAGCCATTAGGACCTTTCACCAACCTAATTTTTTTGGGTTGGGTTGAACCCATCTCGTGTTTGGTTGTATCTCTGATTTTGGGGATGGAGTCAACCCATCTCATGTTTGGTTGAAGGAATTGGGAATATAGGTTGGATGGCAAGATAACATCGTTGGTGAGGCGTTTTTGCATTCGGACCCTCTACTATTCAGAAATCAGCAAAGCCTATATCGCAAAATCTTTATCTCCTCGACGTTTTAACGTAGGGAACCTTTGTAAGAGAAATCAAATTAAAATTTCGTGCCTTCTCTTTCTCCTCCCATCGTACAAAGCCGCGTGTGGAGGCCGCGTCGCCAGGGAGAGCGCCACACGCATGTCGCGCTGCGGCGGAGGCCGTTGTCGCCAAGACCGAGGGCGGGCTGCGAGTGGAGACCGCCACCGCGTGCGGCCGGGCATGCGATGGAGGCCGCCCAGGCCGCCAAGGCGTGCGGGGCCGCCTCGGAGGTCGCCGCCCGCCGGTGCGTGGCACGCGTGGAGGCCGCTACGTCGCATCCGCCCCTCCCCCCGCTCAGCTCCTGCCCGCCCTCGGCGTGGAGACGCTCCAATCGTTCGCGAAGATCTACTCGCGCAAATTAACACGGAAGAAGACGGAGAGGTCACGGAGTCGAAGCGAATGAGCTGGTTGGCTCCATCCCCCCCCCGATTTGAGGAACGAAACCAACCCGCATTTTGGAAGAATATTCCCTAGCGGAGCCAACCCAACCCACGCCTTTTTCAACCAAACACCGCGAAGGATGGGTAGAACCCCCTTCCGGATCGGGCTCCATCCATCGAACCAAACACATGGTTTTGTAAAACCCGGAACATACGAAGCCACGCGTTCGATGGGATCGGACGTCCCTAAAGAGCATTACCGTTTTGTAAAACCCGGAACAAAAACTGACACTAAATGCTGACTATTTCAATGATGCAACGGTAAGGCTATCAGTGACAGGTAAAAGGACCAGTCGTATCAGGCCATTAGTGCTACAGGGTAAGTCCTGCTCGCGGCAGCTTGTGCTACTACAGTCGTACTGCAACTTATGGGATCAGCGGCAAGCAACAACGGAAAGAACAGCTGGGCCACGCCGTAGCATCAGCACCCGGAAGCAAGAATCCACGTCGACGGCCCAGAAGCGGGTTAAGCCCAAGTCAAGAGACGTGTGTGAGCGAGCTACGTAATTGCCTTGAAAAACCTGATTTCGGCCAGTTACAACAGGTCCCAAACTTGAAGTCGGATACTTTCTTAAGGAGATTTTTTCTTTCAAACCGAAATTGAAGTAGACTGTAGCAAAGATATATAGTAAAAATATGATTTTACAAAGAAACAAAGATACATAGATAAAAAAAATACAGGAATTCGCTATGTGTCATTGCCATCAGAAAGCAACTGAATTGTAAACAAATATTTGACCTTTATTGTATATAATATCACTTGAGTGCACTGATAACACTGTATTCCTAAAATCGGAATTTCCCCAAACACACGGCATAAAAAGAGTATAAAATCTAATGCAATATGTCCCACACATACGATATGCTGACTATTTCAAGAAGATAAACTACACAATTACACTCAACCAAAGATTCTTTTCCTCGACCAGATAGCTGAATACTAGGAGTTAATGTGAGCTAAGGCGTATGGCACATCATGACGCCCATCAAACTATCTATCAGCAAAATCAAATTAGACCGCGCTTGCCCCACCGGCATAATTTACAAGCATTTTCTACAGGTAAAACCTGGGGAATAAAAAAGTAAAATAAGCTCATTCGACACCACCAAGCATATTAAAGCCTAGTGTTCATGCTTGACGCGCCCCCTTTTAGTATCCCTGAATAGGAGGTGAGTTTGGTACCGAACTCCTCTTGGCCCTGAGGCTGCGGTGATTGATGCCAATAATTGTTTGGTATACTTGAGCACTCACCTCCATTCACAACAGGAGCTTGGCTAACATCAGTTTCTTCTTTGCCAGATAATCCCATTGCTTTCAGTACAAAGGAATCATCCTGCAACTCAAATGGAGTGCTGCATGTTTTTGAGAAATAAGCACGTCAGCAAGGGTTTAGCACTCAGGAGCCCTTCGTGCTCAGTTATAATGACTTAACGCCTTTAGAAGACTAGTTAGGTGTTCTCAAGTGAATTATAATTCAAATCAACTGGCATTCCATATGCTCATAGACTAGGATATTAAGATTACAGAAGGGAGAAAAGTCATCAGAGCCCCCGATTAGAAATAGACAGGTTGTACTTTCAAAAAAGAAATCAGCCAACCTAACATTCACAAAACATTAAAGATAGTTTTATGTACTAATTGTAGAAGAATCATGGAATAAAATTGTTGAATCATCCAGAAGATGTTATGGATCTAACACCTTATGAATGGGCATCTTTCCAACAGGAGATACATATGTCATTAAAGACTGTTTATCTAGCTCACAAGACATATAATGCAAAGGGGAACATAATGTAATTCTTTGTCTTACCTGTTGAAATCAAAATGCACAAGTTGCATATCTTCTGATATCTCCACTTCTACAGTTGCATGAGGACGGGTCTGGTTACACAACAAATGTAGGTAACTGTCATTTAGCACATCACAGCCGAAAAAAAAAATGATGGAACTTGCATAATGAAGTGAGAAGGCATAACACAAGGAATAATAGTGATGAACACAGGTAATGGTAGCAAAGCAATAACAGCAATAACAGTTCACTAAGAATGCATCTGCATGGCCTTAATGCTAATTATTCTTGCCATTATAGTTAACTAGAACAGACCAATTCAAAAGTCATAACAGCAGACACATGGCACCAATGTTCAGTTCCTCCATCAAGAAGTTTGTTCGAGCCTCGAGGAAGGTGAAGGGCCAGCTTCATTCACAATGCATCCGGATGGCGGTGAATCTCAGTGAGGCCATGGATCACATTGAGGACGAGGGTGCGGTCAACCACAGGCTTACCGAGATCAGAGAGGGTGTCAGCCATGATCTTGAAGCACCAACAGTAGTCCACAATCAAGAGATCGCCTTGAACAAAGTAGCAAAACTCTGCATCAAGGTAGGGGGCACACATTCCTGGTTGCCAAGAAACTAGGTCTCAATGGTGAGCCAGATAGTGCATGCAGAGCCAGAGACACGGTGTTTCAACACCATCCCGACCAACTCTTGCAGATCATGCCGAGGAGTGTTGACTTGACCTCACAGTCCAGGCACATCTAATGTTATGTTCAAGAACACCTACAAGAGGCGTGTCAGAAGTGGCTGAGCCACAGCCGGGTTCAAGTCCGGCACGTCAGGTTCAGGTTCAGGTCCAGGCATATCTAGGGAGTCTTAGAAGATTTGGTTTTGGTTAGTTGAGAAGTCTTAGGAGAATTGATTAAGAGTCCAGATTTGATAGCTTGAGTTTGTTAGCGTCTATCGTCAAGAGTCAGAGTCAGAGTTGTAAGGACTATAAGAGTCCATCTACGCAATGAATAGAATCAGCCTGGGATTGTGACTTAAGTCACCCTTGGGCGCCTGGCGCTCCTGTTCACCGTCATCTTTTGCCGCGTGCCCTAGCCGCCGATTACGGCCCCCACACACCGCAAACTCCGGCGACCTCACGTCCCCAACTCTCCTCCCTACTTCCTCCGGAGTAAAGCCCGGCGCCATACCAATCAGGTATCAGCTCCTGTGGATTATGGGCCCACCACTGGTATCTGGTAGAGTTGGGTCAGGGTCATTGCTGAGGACATGGGCCTCGAGGGAGTAATTCCCAAGAGCGGAGGAAGAGCTCATGCCACCTAGAGTAGTGGCCAAAGGTGAGGTCAAGGATGAGAGGCGCCAGGGTGCAGACGACGTTACAACGACCGTCTGGGCATGGGCGTGGATGTGGGTGGGCATAGAGGTTGCCCAAGGCAGCAATCTCATGGAGAAGGAGTAGATCATGAAGGGGAGGGGGGTTCGTGTGCACTGACTCCCCGTCAGATTCAGCACGGTCATCATTGGCCTGGATGGCTGCTCGCTCCAAAGCGGCATGCACGTGGTCAATGGCATCCTAGCAATCCTGCGCAGGTGGCGCTTCATGCTCAGCAGCCTCCAGGGCATCGGGCACCATCGCAGCCAGGGTGGCACCACGTGCCTTGGCAGTGGCAGTAATGCTAGGGCCATGCAGCTTCCTCAGCTTTGGTGAGTGGTGACTGTCATGCACCTGCTACCGGCGGCTGCAGCAGCCTTGGAGCGCTCAGCATCAGTGGTAGGGCCAAGGGAAGCAAAGGAGGCCAGTGGGCGGTGGCAGCTCAATAGGCATGACAGCTGGAGGGTGGAGTTAGGGTTTGAGAGGAAGCAGAAGGTCGAGGACTGACCAGCCAATACCATGTAAGAATCTGGCACAAAATTGATGGATTGATTATGGAGGATAAAAGGTTACAGATATATCGGCAATGATGATCGGATGACCTAGGGTTTGGCTTATAGAACAAAATCAATCTATGGTGATCTTTGCCTATCACTCAATCATATAACCATCCTAATAACCTAATTATGTGTGGGTGCACGCCCATAGTGAGATCAAACCTAGCAGCCCATTGGGCCAGCTACCCATGTGTCGCCTCTAACATAAAAGATACCCCTAATTTCAAAAAGAAAAATGTTGTGGTACCCACCACCCGCTAAACAAAAAGATGAACCAGGTAGTTCACAGTGTTTTCAAGAACTTGCTCGGATTCCAACTAGTGAGCTACTCCTCTTTTTCAAAATTTATGTCCCTCAACAATAGGAATTTTTATGGAAATTAGTCATATATTGAAACCTTGTTATTTTATTATGAATTTTAAACTTGGAAGTTAAATATCAGTTAGCCTAAAAAATTACATTTCTTGATCAATATGTAGTGTACTTATGTATTGTGTGACGAAAATGATGAAGCATTTCTATCAAAAACTAAAAAATAGAAAGTGGACACTACACAAGTCTAAACAATTAAATACGGCTTTGGATGGCTCGAACATTTCTATTCAAATCCACAATGGAGTCCATTTTGCTTCCAATGATATCTCATTTGCTAGGATCTCTGAAATGGCTCAAAATGTTCTCTTTTGAAACTGGCATTGAAACATAATGATACAATGAAGTATCTCTAGATCCATGTTTGAAGAAGATGGAGCATTATTTTTACCTGAACTAGTATAAATGGCAAGGCCACTCCACCTGAGGGTGCATCTCCAGACCCATATATAGCTGCTTATTCCGGTGAACCAAGTTTTGGAGACATGCATACTAAAAAGAAAAACTCATAAGATTCACAAAGCATGAAGTAATATAACAAACGAATGAGTTTCAAAATATTTCAAATTCAACATTGAAAAATGAAGGAAGAAATATCATCACTAACTCAATCTGCAATGCAGATATACAGTTAACAATGCATGGCTCGTTTACTAAAAATGGCTTCATACTAATGTTCTGGAATAAAACTTTACAATGATTAATTTTGATCGAGAGACACTTAGTAGCACAAAAGTCCACTGAGCAGACTAGAAGAAAAAAAAGATCACTCAGCCATACAGGACCCTCAAAAATATATACTCTTTCCGTCCCAAAATAAGTGCACATCTCACATTCCAAGACAACTGCTTTCAAAAAGTTTCAACATTTGTATATCCAAATAGGTTTACTATGAAAATATCTAGCGTGATTAATCTGATGATTCTTACTTGGTATCATGAATATTAGTATTTTTTTAATATATTTGATCAATGGATTGGTTGACTCCTCAAAATACGAGACGTGCACTTATATTTTGGGACGGAGGGAGTATTTCTAAAACCGTGTAGCAACTGAATCACTTTTGCTGCAATTATACAATCGAACATACACTCAAAGATATCTCTGCCTTTTGCTTTAATAATGGAACAAATGAGCAGAGAAGGCTAGGCATTCACCTAATTCTGTATGCACCTGGTTGTTGTGCCACATCAACAACAAAGAAGCGCTTTGAAATTTAAGATCCAGGAGAGTTAAATTTCTTTAATTCTACTCTCGAAATAGTCTCATGGACAAATGTACAATTAATTTTGAGTGCAAATAGGTCACCAGTCATAGTTTTATATAAAGATTGGGGGACAGAATATTCATATTATCAATTGGCTTATATCATGAGGAAATTAAGAAAGAAGGACAAGTCAATTCTTACTTGATCTTGTAAATCCTGCACATATGCTTTTTTTTTGTCAATCCGGCCTTTCAGTCCAATGACCTCTGTCTGCAATATATGCATAAACTTAATAAATGAGCAGAAAGGTTCAAACTCTCAGCAAATCCACATTATTAGAGATAAGAAGCAGAACCTTCAATTCTTCAATATCATTCATACTTGTCTTGGGCAAGCCTCTCCACTGTATTTCCTTTTTATCTTTAGATATAATTTCCATAGCCATTAGGACATTCAGCGCATCATAAACTCTTCTTCGAATATTTTTCTCATCATATTGTTGCTGCATTTTTAACACAATCAGAATGGCATTTAACAACTATATAAATCACTGACCAAGAGTCATGTTCTTACCGCAGAGGGATTATCGGGATCTGAGAGTCAATATTAATATTGGGATCTGAAAACTCAGCAACCAGTTCATCTGCCACCTGAAAAATGCAGTCCATATGCATAAATTTTCTAGTGCTGCAACAGATTGATAGGAGATGCGGGAGAAAGGGGATGCAATGTTTTCATTGAACTTAAAATAATGATGTGGAGGGACCAAAGCAGAATCTCCATCCCACACTGTTAAACAAAGATATATTCCGGGTATAGATCAAAAATCCAATATTATGAAGTTGTGATGATCCACGAGAGTATATTCGCAGAATAATGTTCATTAGTTAAGAGTTATTCCTTTTCTGAAAAACAAGAAACTTCAAACAATAGTTTGATGCTGTTTGTGTTTTTCATGCCCCAGAAAGGCACTGATATTGACAAGAGAAGGAAAATCCACACAGTAACAGTTTACTTACATATCAACATAGGATGTAATCCCTCCATTCAAAATTGAAAATCATTTTGGCCTTTTTAGATATAAAGATTTTACTATACATCTAGTCATAGCAAAAACTATTCAAAATATAATCTAGGTGCATTTTAGATACAAAACTATGCACTATATCAAGAAAAAACTATGCAGTGACTTACAATTTGGAATGGAGAATATAACATTTTATTTGCCACTTCTTATCAATATCAGCGCTCTTCTGCTGAAAAATTCACACAGGTGTAAAGTATATGGGGCGAATGGTTGAACACATGTGGTTTAGTTGTAAACTTTGGATGTGCTACTCCTATGGCAGTACATAATGTAAGTCACACTAATTTCTGATTTGCAGAAGGGATGTTATACAATGTAACTGTAGCAAATAAGACTAGGTATAGCTAACATAGAAAAGAGAGTGGATACCTCATTGTAGGTTGTTCTCCCTTTGCTTTCGACTTTCTCACAGACTGAAAAAAAGAATAAATAAAAACTTCATGAAACTTGTAAACCTAACATGCAGTGAACTCTCAATAAATTGGCCCACTCAAGCATAGAGCAGCACGGTACAGTACATGTATGATACAAACAAATAAAAAGAAATAATTTAAACAAATTTGTGGCATGCACAGTTGGGGGAAAAAAAATACTTTTATGTCAATCTTGTTTCTCTTATGCTCACATAAACCAAAAAAAAAAAGAAAGAAAACAGGTATGAGTGGTAAAGGAACTCTTTAAACCACCTCTCATGCTAAACTGGCGCAATCCACGGCCATTTTTGTCAGGACCAACTGCACGTGTCCCTCTCTTTTTCTTCTTGCTGCATCGTAAATAGAGAACAAGCTGTGTTTCAGAAATGTGTTACGTAAATGGCCAGATAAACAAGTGAAAATATGATACGATGCAAGTTACCAAATATGAAACAGTAGCAAGCTGAAGTTACCAAATATTTCTAGCTCTGGATCAATCAATAAGCCAGAATATCCAACCACAGAAAAAATATATACCTAAAGAAATCAACAAGGGATAGCAAAGGTGGCTCAAAATAGAAAATCATCCAAAAGTCATGTTCCTTGTGCAAAGGTGCCATGAGCTCCTACAAGAGCTATAAAATGGGCAAACTCCAGAGTTTCCATTTCATGATAGAATGAACAAATACAAAACCAATACAATTAAGATGCCACAAGCACTAGCTAGAATTCCCAATATTAATAAAGTAAGTTGAGAAAAAATTAAGAATAAATTTATCAAGTATGCAATGACAGTAACAACAATGTTGTGTGGCTTGTTTTAATGTGATTGTAAAAAGAGCCATAACAATTTAGTTAGGTTCAAAAGGATCCTCTACAAAAACACTAGCGGTCACTTCCACCAATTGGGCAATTCCCCACACTCCAGAACAAGCTAAAGACCGCACATAAAGCAAATCTAGAGCAGGAACAAATGCAGATCAGCATGGTTCCATCCACACGACCAAACCCCCTTTAGCCCAAACCCGCAAAACACCACTAGCTCACGGGGCACATCACACAGTCCCTCTGAGCAAGTAATAATAATTAAGCAGGGGGCGATGGAATCAAGCCGGGCGGGGTCACGCACCTCGCGGCTGGCTGGGACGATGGCGCGTCGTCGCCCTGGAGGTCAAGTCCGTTGAGGCGGCGGGCGACCGTGCTCGCTGGCTGGCGTGGAGACCGACGCCGAGGCCGAGGCGGCGCGCCGCCCCCGTCAGGGGGAGCCGCCCCCACCACCGGTGGACGCGGAGTGAGGGCTGCCCCGCCGGATGGCCCGGCGCCGGAGACCATCGCGAGCTCGGATCGACCGGAATTGGGGCGGAGGAAGAGGGGAGAAACCCTAGCGATGCGACGAGAAGTGCGAGGGAATGGAGTCGTGGAGTGGAGAGCGAGGGAGAGGAGATGCGAGGCAACGGCAGGGGCACGGGAGGGAGAGCGCGGAGAAACTGACTTGAGAAAATTTTCTTTTTTCTTTTCTTTTCTTTCTATACTATAATACTAGATCCCCTTTTCTTGTTGGTTTTTTTTTTTGTGGGGTTTGGAGTTCTTTTGTTTTTTTTTTTTTTGAGAATGACACAGACAACGTTAGTATTACTCATAACACGCACGCACACTCACCCCCTATACTATAATAGTACTGGACCCTTCCTGAGATTCTCGAGTCACCATCATACGAGATTCTCGGTCACCATTGGCGCTTGTTGGACGTTTTTTAACGCCGAAAATCCTAGGAAAATCCCGGAAAGGTGCGAGACCGGATTTGAACCCCATGTGGGTGTCCTACCATTGACTACAAGCCCATTCGGTTTTGGAGTTCTACTCCTTACGCAAAAAATACGGTTTTTCGACAGATAAAAGAGGTCTCTTCTTCACATAATATCGGACTTCAAGTTTAGGATAGAACCGTTTTAGGCGTTATTTGGATGCATAAGTGGAATTGCTTTTTAAAAAAAAAAACACGGCCAGTGTTATAGAAATTACAAATTAGTGAAAAACACGGCCAGGAATCAATTCCATACAACCAAACTAGATCTCCTCTTTGGACGGTGGGTATGGGCATTAAAGTTACTCCGTAGTCCGTACACATGGTGGTAACTTGCAAGAAAGAAGTCACCGAATCTATGTCCAGCTATAGTGTGCTTTGACAATGTTTCTTAACAATGAAGACCCAAACAAGTTTAGTATTATTTATTTAGTCAAAAAATAAATCTTTTTCCAAGGTTTAAAGTTTATCTAAATAACATTTTACCGTAAACACATAAAACATTATCCATTTGTTCTTTAAACATGCAACTATGGGTTGTATGCCAAAAACGCTTATGTTTGACCAAGTTTCTAGTGAATATTATTATATTTAAGGCTTCAAATTAATTTAGTATGAAAAATACACTTTATAATTAGTAATCTAACGATATTAATTTGATATTATAAATATTAATTCATTTTATCTATAAGTGGTCAAACTTAAAAAAAAATATAATGCTATACGAGAATTACATGTTTAGGGAGCAATGAGGAAGAATACAATGATGCAAACAATAACTAATAAATTGAGGAGCTACCTTCCACGAAAAGGAAATGAGATAACAATACATGTATCATTTGTCGTGTCTTAGGTCCCGCTTTGGTTGACAATGACTAAACTTTTTTAGTCCTAGCGACTCCCCTCTAGAAGAGTCTTTTAGGTACTAATAAAAAAGTCTCAAAAAAGTCCCTCCCGTTTGGATTGGTAGGGACTAAAGGGACTTTTTTAGTCCCAAGGACTAAAAAAGTCCCTAAAAGGCCCTGTTTGGTTGGTAGTGACTAAACTTTTTTTTTAGTTCTAAGGACTAATAAAAAAAAAAATTCCTCCAAGAGAGTCTTTTAGTGACTAATAGAGAAATAGTCCGAAAAAGTCCTTCGTTTGGTTTGGTAGGGACTAAAAGGAACTTTTTTAGTCCTAAAGATTAAAAAGTCCCTAAACCAAACAGACCTTAATCTCGCTTAAAAATTTTCATAAAATTATTATGGAGTGCTATTGCATCCGTGAGAACCTAGGCACAACACAGCAGATTTGCTCTGCCGCATTGGTTCACTCTTGTGCACTCCATGTTCCTTCTTCAAGCCGTCACGGCTGTCGTGCCCCGCTTAGCCTCGCCTCACCGAGGCGTCATAGCCACTTTGGTTTGTCAAGCCTCCCCGCACCCCACATGCGGTCGTCTCACCGGTGATGGTGGCTCCTCTACTCGACACGCAGTGGAGGCGAAGGCACCTCGAACCGCACTCTCTTCGCACTCATAAAAAACTTTGACGCTTAGGACAACGACATGGTCTCCAAAGCACTACTTTGACCTCTTGTTATTCTAAAAATGATTATGAAAAGTCAAGGGGCTCATGGCTCAATGGTAAAAGGCCATTGGTTAGGGGGCTCCCACCGACACTTTATCCCGATTTATTTCAGATTTTCCTCCTACTATGCATTAAAGGCGACGTCCCCTGCCGATAGCGAGACGCCAGTGGTGACTTCGAACTTCAAGATTTGCCCATTTCGCCTCCAAATAGGGGTAGGGTTTGCTACGTGTGTTCATAGGGGTGAGTGTGCGTCGTTTGAGCGCCTCGCGTTGTTCTAATCTCAAAAAAAAATGTTTATAAAAAAATGATATATGTATGCTTTTATGAAAGTATTTTTTAAGACAAATCTACTCATATAATTTTCACATTTGCAAACTCAACAACTTAAAAGTTATTGATCATTTATATTTCTAATATTTGACTCAAACATTTTCCAAAAACGTCAAGTTTTATGAGTATGGAGGGAGTAGCTGTGGACGGGCGGTAGGCATAGCCGAGCCGCGCAATGGGCTTCACCGGATGTGGCCCGTCGCGCCAAAACCGCCATGGCTCTCGATGCCGTCGTCATTGGATCTTGCCCATCATCGCAGGTCGAAAGAACCAGGCGCCGCGGGCGACGCTTGAGGGCGTTTTTTCCCTCTCGAGGGCGCCGTGTTCTCCCAACTTTATCCACGGGTGAAAACCCGGTCCATTCTTGGACGAAAGGGCGGCGCAAGACGCCGTAACCTTCTTGAAGGCGCCGTTGTGGATCCGGCGCTCAGCCGCATAGTCCGGGAGGCGGGAAGTGAGGTCGGAAGTCGGAGCCGCTCTTGCGTTATGCTTGAGCCGGGCGGCGACGATGGTCCGCCATGACCGCCGCTTGATTTCCTATCTCTTTTTCTTTGTTGGGTCATCGCTTACTTTGTTATGTTGCGTGTGTAGGCTTCGCTCTTTACGTGGTGACTCTCACCATGTTGGCTGCCTTGTACATATTTTGTTCTTCGCCCGATGGCGGAGGACGGAAAAAAAATTAAGGTAGGGGCGACGTCGAAATGACAAAATCAATCAAAGCAAATTATTTGACTAAAAAGTATAAGACTTTATGGAGTCAGTTGGATGACTTACGGAGACGATCTTCTTGAATCTTGAACTCACGTCTTGTACGTTATAGTAAACTAAGTTTGTCTCTCGTTGTGATCGACGCCACGTAATGGTGTCGCCGTGATTTAATTTAGCGGCGGGGATGCAAATGGAACTTGCCCTAGCGTCCTAGCGATGTGAACCGCCCGGCGCGGCGGCGGCATTGTGTGGAGAATCGAGGAAAACGAAACGACAATCGGCCAGAGATGGCTCATGATGTACCATTAGCCCATCACACCGCGGCTACAAGGGCCAAAAGCTAGTAACGTTTTTTGGGGTTGTTTGGTTGGGCACTACACTTCGCCATGTCGTTGCTAGGCCGCCACACCGTGGCGATGAAATTACCCGCCAACCGCCACCGTGTCGCCACAATTATCGCCAAAACGACAAACACAAAATGACAACCCAGAACAACACTCTCGCCCAAAAGAGAAGATAAGACAAGCGAAAACGATAAACGACGGGCGGCGGAATCATTATGCCACGAGCGAACGTGGCGGCGGGGGTATCCAAACACCGCCATAACGGCCGTGGCGGCCATGCCCATGGCGGGCGGTTTGGCGTCAAACCAAAATGCCTCTTAGACTCCCGCTTCTATTATCATCTTCCCGGTTTCCTCGCGAACGTTCGGAGCCGGCCCGAAGAACCACGTGACCTTGCAACCATGGCCACCGGATGAACTCAAGGTAGCTATCTGCGGCGGAGGCAAGGTAGAGCGAGTGCCCTACCGAGCCCTCCGTCACTACTCTCTACTTATCGATCGGAGCCACTGATCTTTCAGGCAAAAAAAAAAAAAAAGCAACCTTTCCTGATAGCCATCCATTTTGCTGCTTTGTGCAGGTTCGAACCGAGCTGGGAAGCGTGCCAAGGACATGATTTGCAGCTAGAGGTGCAGCCGGGCTGCTGGACTGGACTAGTAGACGACCCTCACGAACAGTCTGACCTCCACGTCGGTGGGGAAATGCACGGAAGGAACAGGCCAGCGGCACCCCGTCCCGTTGGAGACGCGTGCCTGCCAACCAGCCTGGGCTTTGACCAATGATGGTTTTCCGGGTCAAAGCGCGGGATCCATTTCGCATCTCCTTCCCCAACCCATCCGGTACGGACTACGGAGCCAAATCTCGCCCTCATCAGACCAAGAAGCACAGAGATTTCCAGGCAGCAGCAGCAGCAGTGTTGCAGGCGCCCGGATCCGTCGTTCCTCCATAGACCGCGAATCCCTTCCTCCTGCACCTGCGGGACTCCGCCGCCTGCCTGTCGCAGATCCAAGAAAGAAACGCATTCCGGTTGACTTCTCCTCCCTCATGTTGCCAGGCTCGACACACCCGTTGCTTCTCGCGTGCTCCTGGGCTCAGTCACTGATTCCGTATGCGTGCTCCTTGTCTTGATTTCTCAGGTCGTGGAACCAGTTGGGCCAGGGAAGATTTAGCCAGGCGGCGGGCCCGGACGGAGGCTACGGCTGGGTCTGATGCTCCCAGCTCGCTGAGGATCGCTACGAGATAACCTTCTGATTCCGCCAGACAGCGCTTGACATGGTGAGGATCTCGTGAGCCTCTCCTCTCTTCAGATTCAGCTGTTTTTACGGTTCTTGTCGGTTACAGTACTTGCTATCCAGTTGATCCTAAGCTTTAGAATGTTCTCAGTTCTCGGGGTCTTTGATTACCTTGTTGTTATACGATGCGTGTGTTTACCTAATAAACACTACTAAATGCTAAAAGGTCGGTCACCTACCGTTTAACCATTATCTGAACTAAGTGACCATTTAATCAAGAGAAACAGCTGTTTAAATGCGATAAATGGCCGATAATGGAAACGGTGTATCACCCTGTAACATTTAAATGGTGTCTTAATGGGATAAATGACCTTGTGTGTATCGGTGAGTCAGTGTTGTTTAAACACACAAATAAAAAGGAAATAAAAGAACTAGCTTGTTTCAGCCCTGGCTGGTTTGGTTATATATGTAGATTAGATTGATTTATAGATGACACAAGTTGACAACTGTTATCACTACTTTGCAGATGGAGGAGGGACAATCAGCTTCATATACCGTGGATGACGCACTCCTGTCATCAGGTTTTGGGAGGTTCCAGATATTGATTCTTTCATATGCTGGGATTGGCTTAATTGCCGGAGCGATGGAAATGATGCTGCTATCATTTGTTGGTCCATCAGTACAGCTAGAATGGAAGCTTACATCTCATCAGGAAAGCATGATTACAAGTGTTGTTTTTGTTGGAATGTTGATTGGAGCTTACACGTGGGGTGTGGTTTCAGACAACTATGGAAGGAGGCAGGTCCAATCTTTTACTTATGTCATGTACCTTTTTGCACAAAATTACGCAGGTCCATTTCCTTTCTTGCTGCTGTTGGTCGCAAATTTGTAACAAAATGTAGAACCTTGTCCAGGATCCAAGAAATAGGTTTTAGTAACCTATGGTTACCGAGGCATAACTTTGTTTTCCAATTTATTCTCGCTTAATGAAATACAGCAATGTTCTCAAAAAAAAAAAAAAAAAAAAAAAAACTTGTTCGGTTGTTGCTGGATGTAGTTCCTATTGGACAATTGCTCCTTCCTAGTTCCTAGTTACAGCTGATTAGCAACAGTGTCACGTTTGGGATCAGAATACGCCATGTATAGCCAAGAGTTTTTTCCCCCACAAAGCTACTCTGAAATAGTTGTTCAAATGAATGAACATCAATTAGTCAGCAGCCAAGTTCATTGCATGTTATTTCTGAGAACAAGCTTCAAATCATCCTCAAAATTTATGGTCATGAATGAATTTCTTGTGTGCATCATACAAGTCCTTACACTCTGTTTTATTGGATTCAGGAGAGGCTTTCTCTTTACTGCCATTGTGACAAGTGGAGCTGGACTCTTGAGTGCTTTTGCTCCAAACTATCTGTCACTAATTTCCCTGAGATTCTTAGTTGGTATTGGTTTGGGAGGAGGACCTGTTCTGGGATCTTGGTTCTTGGAATTTGTTCCTGCTCCAACTAGAGGAACTTGGATGGTGGTATTTTCTGCATTTTGGACTGTTGGGACAATCTTGGAGGCATCTCTTGCATGGGTATAGTATTTCCTCCTGAATATTTTGAGACTGATAACGCTATTTGTGTTTTCAAATAGTGCCCAGCATCGAATTACCAGTAAACATTACACATGATAAATCATAACCTGATGCAACTGATTCTCAATCTCTTTATACTGTCATATTAATGGGTCTGTTACTTGATCTATTGAAAGAAAAAGTACATGGAATAAGAAAAAAATTTCAGAGAGACTAGCAGTCTGGAACATTACTTGTGAAATGAACTTCGATTGTTAGGGCTTAGAATCAGAAGTTCTGTGGCAATTAGTTTGTGTTTTTGTTTACCAGATCTGTTAAGTATTATGTATATCTGTAGATATTTTCTTCTGCAACGCCTGTAACTTTATTTTTGTTACTTTGATACAAAGATCTATAATATACTATCCAGGTCTGGATAGGCAGTTCATAATCAGAGAGAAACATACTCTTGCAGTAAAAATGCAGACGCATTAGACGAGAAGATTCCACCTTGTTTTTCCATGCCTAATTTTTTCACCATATTAATGGCAGACAGTTATGCCCAAGTTTGGCTGGAGGTGGTTGTTAGCATTATCATCTATTCCATCTTTTCTCCTGCTGCTATTTTATGCCATTACGCCAGAGTCACCAAGGTTCCTTTGCATGAAAGGCCGAACTACGAGGCTGTGGATGTATTGGAGAAAATGGCAAGACTAAACAATGTACAACTACCTTCTGGTAGGCTTGTTTCTGACAAAAATATTGAGCTAGATGAAGTTTCAGGATCTTCAGAGTCCATGACACTTCTGTCTGGTGCCGAAGAAAGTGACAACCTAAGTGAAGATCAAGGTTCTGATTTCGGAGGTATTAAGTCAGTTGGCAAGCTACTCGCACCAAAACTGATCAGAGCAACCCTGCTTCTGTGGATGGCCTTCTTTGGAAATGCATTTGCCTATTATGGCATTGTTCTTCTGACATCAGAGCTCAGTAATGGAAACAGGATATGTGCCAAAGAAAACGTTGAATCAGTTCATTCAACTAGTGCAAGCCTATATAAGAATGTTTTCATATCTAGTTTTGCAGGTTGGTTACTGGTGTGCATAATATGATTATCATAACTACCTTCAAATGCATGTGATGCATTGCTGACCAACGCTGCCATGTTTTCTTGAAACAGAGATTCCAGGGTCATTTCTTTCGCCATGATCGTGGATAGATTTGGCCGAAGTTATCAATGGCGTCGATGCTCTTCACTAGCTGTGTTTTCTTATTCCCACTAGTGTTCTCCCGGACAGATACACTAACCAGAATCTCCCTGTTTGGTGCCCGGCTCTGTATATCTGCCAGCTTCACCATTGTATACATATATGCTCCAGAGGTGAGTGAGGTTCCTGTGCAAGCATCACTTCTTTCTGCACCTCTCTTGGTGATACTGGCAGAAA